>CM032449.1:108497637-108530137 GCA_019049505.1 Pachyrhynchus sulphureomaculatus | reverse complement strand
GGATATAAGATAGGATAAAAACGAAAACTAAAAAGGAATATATAAGTAATACGCTATGAAACACCATGTTAAATTCAAATGTTTATTAATGAACCACACGCATAACATTTTTACAGGTTTCAATATGTAAAAGTTAAAGTCAAAATAATAAATAAATTAAAAATAGTCCATATTAGAAACGAATTAAATTACAGTATTTAAAAAGAATGTATTAGGACAAATGTTAATTTAAACTTGCATATATATAGGGAGGCAAAATCAAGAGAGATTTATGCAGGATGTCCCTAACACAGTATATCATAAGTAAGATATGAGTGTATGAATGTATAGTAGGTATTAATGAGCACACTGTTTTTAAGGCTTCTAATAAAAAAGATGATTTTGCTTATTCTTTTTGATAATTGTGAAACATGTTTTTCTCATGTTAATTTAGCATCCCGGAGTATGCCAGGAAATTTGACTGAACTTGTATTCTCCCCTATTGGTGTTAGGAACAAATTTAATATCTGCATTTTAGCTCCGTTTATGCTTTATTTATTGGAAAGAAACCAATTATGAACTTCAGACTACATGCCGATCACCCTCAAATCAAATTACTCCAAATTATCAGAGATGCCAATTGTTATATTATCTGCAAATAGTACTATTTCTGTAGAGTCATGGGATGATGTCATTTATGTATAGCAAAAATAGGACAGGTCCCAGAACAGAACCACAGTAAACATACTACAGTAGCGAAACTGAGCTCCAATTTGGTGACAAAATTTTGACGGCGCATGTGTCGACGGGTCCTTTTTCAAAATGGCCGCTCAGTGTTTACATCCGATCTCGGTATGTGTCTTTGGAAATGTATTGTCCATCGTTTCTTGATGTGATTGCAGTTTATATGAATATAAAGACAGAAGGAAGAGAGAATTTGTAGAAAAAGAGAATTAAAAACGTTTGTAACTGAAGAGAATCGAAAAGGTTGAGAAACAATTTATATAATCATGAGGAAAGGAGGTTATTGTTGTGCCGTTGAGAATTGCAATATTCCATATAATTATTTTCGCAAATTATTTGCTCGAGTCACACTTTTTTATGCTCTAAAATTTGCAAATAAGAAATTTCTAACTCAATCAGGGCGCGCTAAGACTATTATTCTAAATCATAACTAAATTTAATTATGCTTTATTTGCATCACATGTAATCATCAATAGTATTATCCGTCAAAGTTTAAGTTGCTGCATTAATGATTTTTTTTTGCAGTTCCTCTGTTTTTAGTTGAAACAATGATTTCATAGAAATCATGGTATGCGATTAAAGTTGTTGGAGTTGTTGATTATTTTAATAAACCTCTATTGCTTGCTTTCACAAGACAACTTTTCACTATCTTAAATGCATTTTTGAAAAAATACATATGCATAAAACAATATTATCATTACTAATGTATGTTTTGTTTAGACGTATTTGCTCAAGAGACGGCCTTCCAGGGAACCTTGATTGATTTAATAAAACGTTCGTATTGGTAGAGTGGTTTGGTCATTAAAGCTTGAAATTTATTTCTAAACTTAGTTCGGCTGGTTATTTAAAAATCCTGACGTGATTGCTCAATTCTGACCTCAGATTCGGTTTCAGCGTCCAAAAATACATATAGGTATAGCGATCTGTTCGGTAGTGAAAAACTTTTTTTGTGTGCCTGTGTAATTTTTTTATGATTAATAAATAATCCTCCAAATTCTGGTTTTTAAAAAGATTTATTTTTGTGTAAACTAATATTCAGTTATTTAAACTATTTATATTTGTGTAAGTTATAAATAAAACATTTTTTTTTTCTTAAAGGTGTATTTTCAAGAGGTTTCTAGTTTTCAATAACTTCATCTGTATTAATTGTTTGACACACCTTTTCTAATAATAAACCTGATAAATTTAACACGGTTTAATTGCAAGTACAATTAATACTCTGAAAGTGATTTTTTTTTTCTATTTTTCTCTATACATTGCTCCTTTTTCATGCTAATCTTTCAAAAGTTTCTGTGAATATATTGTAAGGAATACAGAACCTATAACAACATATTTATTATTTTCAAATTTTAGACAGTATATTTTATTTTCTTATAAGCTGGGTTTGAAAGTTTAAATATTAAGTGTCGTGTTGAGATCACAAAACCACTGGGGAATGGGATTATTGAAATAACTGATATAAATCGATTATTGAACCAAATATGCTATTAAAATAAGAAAAAATTTAATGTGATTCCAAAGAAATTTTTGTAATATGATTTTGTCAGACAATGTGTGCCAAAGGGTAAAATATTCTCAAAATAAGTTCGTTAAATGGACAGTACACTTAATCGAAGTCCATTTTGATGGTAATTATGCCTACTATTAAAATTCTGAAGATTTAGTTACCTGTTATTAATATTCCTCCTATAAAGAACTTATTTCTATTGTTGTATACCATACTATAAATTAAACATAGTTATTTTCCTTTTAAACTGTAATTGACAATACTCAGTATATATGAGTCAATCATTTCTCCTAATGAAGCTAATATGGTTAGCGAAACGCGCGTCGAATGCAAAAATAAAGTGTTTGGTGTAGTGGTGATATATACTGAGTAGTGTCATTGTGCCAAAGATTCCACATTCCCAACATAGTTGTAATTGACAAGTGAGCTTGGTCATAACTAAGTATTGTATGTAAATATAATTAGGAAATTACTGTATCGACTCTTTGATGTAAATATTAATTCATTGTACATAAAAGCAAGCGTTAATTACGTTATCAAAAGGCAATACGGATAACAGAACACAAAAAGATATGGAACCTCTAAGAATCATTCACATAGAAAATAGAGGTCTATACATATACGTTCATAATTCATTAATAATATTATATTAACCTTTCTCGAAGTTACACAATATAGTTTTGTAGTTTAAGAAAAAATAAGTACCAAAAAACTAGATACAGTGTTTTTTAATTAACAAGAGATCTATCACACCAAACAACACAAAACTGCTTAGAAAAAAATGCTCTTATTTTAGATGTTGACAATATGTTTTTATTTCAGGGTACAAGAAAAATAGCATTAAGTATTACGTATGTTAAAATTAAATTAATTTAGTCCTTAAAAAAACATCTTTAATCACAAATTTACTTGAAAAATGATGTAAATAAAACTTTAACCTCAAACAGTGACGTTTAACTTTGATAGACTTTTGAATTTTTGGATAAGGTTATTAAAAACTGAAGTTGAATATGAAGAATTCCATCAAATACCTTCCTATGAAGTTTTTCCCCTGTATTCATTTCTTTTCTAACAAAGTGCTCCTTTCTTTTTGTTTTTTTTATTACTCATGCTGCATTAACTTTTATATTATTCATGCTGTATTAAATAACAAATCAAAAATTTTCAAACATTTCTATATCTATGATTTTGAATGATAAAACTTTTCACAACTTTATTTGTATTTCAAATCTCGCGCTGGTCCACTTTTAACATGGCGGATTGCCACGTGACCTTCTGAAAACGAACCCGATTTTTCCTATGCGGTTATCCTTGAGTTTCGCTACTGTATAGTGTGTTTACTGTGACAGAACCGTAAGGTACTGCTTATTTGGCTAGACTCTTTAATGAGTTCTAACTATATGACACATATTAAAGACGATTTACTAAGTATGTTAAAAGATTAATGCTTCTAGTACTAAATTTATACTGGTGTAATTTTTGTATCAGTAAGTCGTGAGGTACATAATCAAAGGCCTTTGTAAGGTCGAAGAACAATGCTTGCGCATATCTTTTTTCCTAAGAACAATCTTGAATGCAATTGACCAGGTGACATAGTGCAGAGGTAGTCGACCTATTGCTATGAAATACAAGCTGACATGCAATTAGTTAAATAAAACGGTTTATTAATTTTATTAAAGGATAGATAATTATTTTCCTAAGCGCCCTCAATATTTTAATGTTAAAAATGAAGTGTTCTCTACTTGGACAGTTCTTTAAGTTTTGAATGATATCTTGTAGGTTGTTGAAACTTATTTCCTGAAAATCAAAATATTGATTATTCTGATTATAGTTTAGTGTTTTATATATTTTAGTGGGTTATTAGTAGAGAGAGGGAGAGAATTTTTTGGACGAAACGCACAAAAAAACCATTAAAGTCATTTGGACCCAATGTCATCTTCTCCACATTAGGTTATTATTCTTTATTAAATCCCACTCTTGTTTTTAGATTTAGCGATCTTTAGCCTACTTTTTACTTCATTTAATATTGTTCTGATAATGTTATCTAAAGTCTCTAAGTATCTTTTGTGTAACAAGATGGGGTTTAGTTCTATGTAAATGAGTGAACAGTTTTAAAGTGTCCTTATTTTCTCTCAGTCGATGCACATCGTGGCGATAACCACATGATGGAATTGGAAGGAAACTTCCACCTTCTTAAAGGGACCACGCTCATGTAACCAAAAAGGAGAGCACAATAAGTATAGAACCAAGCATCCTCAGCCGCTCAGTGAACCAATCTATTCTGTGGCTTCCTTCTATATATATTTCCATTAGTTAACTTCATTTTTTGTAGCACACTAATATTACAGGCATCAAACATTAAACCTATAAATGTTTTAAATTCCTCATTGGAGGATATTTCAGAGCTGTAGATAAAAGACCGGCCTGTGTTCTGAACTATATTGTATAGGTGTAATAAGCCGTGATGGTATGGGTCTATAAATTACCTTGTAACTATTATTTAAGATTTTAATTCTCATGGTATAGCTGAAAAAAATGGTCAGATGGTGTGACAGACTAGGGTTAATGACATTAATGGCAAGATCACTACCACAAATATTTGTGAATATATTATTCATACATTCATTGTTTCTAGTGTATTCAGTCATAACCCTTAGAAGCCCACAGGGCTTAACGGAGTTAGATTTGCTTGACCTCAGAATAGTCAACACTGAAAGTGAACAATAAAATCAACTATTACTATTATCCCCTTATTTAGTTATAAACTGTCCATAAGTTGTGATAATTTGATATAAATTTTTCAATTTCCATTCGGAGAACGGTACATAGTTATTTGGATGGTTCTATAAAGAATACCTTTTGCTTCAAAGTTCACTTCTTCAGATAAATCCCCAGTATTAACTGGAAGAGGTTATGATTAAATGTTGTTCTTAACAAAGATTGCAATGCCCCATTCTGATGCACAGATCTATAAAAAACAAAAGCCAAAACAAAACCACTTATGTTCAATGTGCTTAGTCATCAGCTTTCTGCTAATTTTCATTAAAGCAAAGTATGTTGTACTAGGAATGATTCTAATAAAATGATTTTACTCCTAGATTTCTTGCTTATGTTTGTGCATGTTATAATGTAATATTCATAAGGTTTTTTTAACTAAGGTCTTTTAATACATTGGGATCGACATCTGGGTACTGTTGGAGATTTAAAACATCATTAAAAATGATCTCATTAGGCCACACTTAAAAATATTTTTGAAATTTATGATTTATAACTAAATAAATTCATAAGTACTATTTGAAAAAGTATAATAGATATCTTGTATTTTTTAGCACATCATACTGCTGTTGAGGGGTTCATGAATTGAAAATCATTAAATTACCTTTGCAAGTGAATTTTAACCCAACTTTTCCTAGGATCCATAATAAATTTTGTTTTATAGGATAAGCTATTATCTAAACCAAAATTACATTAGAAAATTTGTACCTCTTTATACAAATGGAAAAAACATTTGAAGTTCCCTTTACTGATGGTTTTTGAACACAAGAAACGTTGATACACACATACACAATATAACAAGGCTATCCTTACTCACACTACCCTAAATACTTTGGGCCCTTGTTAACTACATCCAAGTCCCTTCTATATATCATATTTGTCAAATTTTCTTTAATTACATGACTGCTAAAAAATGTGTTTAAAAATATAATACTTCTCTTAGAAAAGGAAGTAAACATATGACTAAGGTAAACACAGAAATTTTTGTAACATTTAATTTCACAATTTTATATTAGCATTATTTTAAGGGACATAAATTGACATTCTGGTATTTCTAAACAAGCTCTATACAGAAAGCTTGTTTCATGACATCTCACCAATTTATATTAAGTATTTAAAAATGCGTAGTTTATTCTGATATTTTCAAACATTCCTGTTAAAATCCCATTTTTGTAAATCAGTGCCAGGTTTAATAAAAAAAAAATTTGAGTCAAAATTTTGGAGTTTTTTATCTAGCATTTCCATTGCTAGTAAAAATTAAAGTAAATGCTGCATTTGAGTTTTTCACATTACATAGCATAATTCAAGCATTACAGCTCAATATCTTATATAATCAGTGCTTTATGGGAAGATATTACTCAAAAAAAAGTTAAGTGTTAGAAAGGCTTTAGACACATTTACAATAAAAAAAGGCATTTTTAAAGTGTTCCATTTGAAACAAAGGAATTTAATCACGCTACGCCTTCTCTACATACTAAGTCTGTTTAGATGAAAAATAGTGAAAAATTAATTCATGAGAACGATTAGATATTCACATGTTATATTTACACACTTGTAATTTAATTGAACAAACATAACAAAATGATGAGTGTACATCTCAAGAAATGAGTACACTATAACAGATTACTTTAGTATTTAAAAGAATAATATTTTCAAACAATTTTAAAGTTGCTTAAAGGTATAAAGTGTTTAAAATTAGTGGGATAAATTGAAATTTATTAGTAAGTACTTAATAACAACTACAGTGTAACTAAAGTCAGAGTGTACAAAATATTTAAATGTTTGGGCTCCTTATAACAAAAATTCCTTTAAACAAACAAAATTTAAAAAAAAAATGTTTACCAACTTCTGCTCAATTTCTACTGTGAATAATATCTCACCATAAGCAGCTACCATTTCAAATATTAAGTTTTTTCAACTATATTTTGATTATATATAGATATATATATATATATATATATATATATATATATATATATATATATATATATATATATATATATATATATATATATATATATATATATATATATATATGTATATATATATATATATATATATATATATATATATATATATATATATATATTTATGTGTGTATATGTATATGTATATGTATATATTTATATACTGGGTGAAACAGCCAACATGTAACATCCTGTAGTTTTTTTTATTTTGAAAGTTACATATTTGCATTTTTAGATATCAGAATGGGACACTATTAGGTTTTTTATCACTTAAGAAATATTTTTAACTACTTCCGGTTTGACCGGAAGTGACTGCAACTTTTTCATTTTTAATGGAACCCTGTATATTTTTTAACCAATTTCAATTCGCTTTGAAATTCTCTTTCTAACGGTGTATCACAAGTTGACATTTGTTTGACAGGTGGCCGGCAAAAACTGTCTTAGACTTAGGCGGCCATGGCGGATATACTAGCAATTGTTTTTGTTCGTTTTATCTCACTTTGGAAAGAATTTAAGACTATCCATTTATCATGCCATCTTCGTCAATCTAGTGGCTCCCACAAAATTTTATGCTCTACATTCAGTTACAGAATTTTCTCTTTAAATAATGATCAATATCACCGAAATTAACATAGGAACACATATTTTTTATTTAACCTAGTTACACATTACAGGTTTTATACCAACATACATCTAACAGAACTATCTAACGCCAATTGGATGTATTATTATTTTCATAAAATAAGAAACCTATTTATTAAATAAATATTTAAATGCAAATAATAAAACCAAAACATTTATTAACAAGAATAACACAACAAAACTGATAATTGTAATTAATTAATAATAGAAAGAAGTAATATTTTAACTAAGTAACACAATAAAAATAAATAGGTAAAACTATTTTATATTAGATATAAATTTGCTAGGTATTTATTCCAAATGTTCAAAATGCTGCCCATTGTTAATCCTACACAATCTTGTTTTTCTCACTGTGGCTCTCATAACATTCTCCAACTAAATTTCAGTAATTTGATTTACTGCTCTTTTTAAGCGCATTTCTAAATCATTTCTGTCTGTTGATGGATTTTTGTAAACCTTTTCTTTTAGATGGTTCCATAAAAAAAAATCAAGAGGTGTAAGATCTGGCGATCTTGCAGGCCACTTCTTAGGTCCATTGGTACCTAAACAATTTGCACCAAATTTTTGATTTCACTAGTTTACTACATTTCTACTATTGTAGGTTGGAGCGCCATCCTGCTGGAAAATAATGTCTCCACGATTTAAAGGTAAAGTTTCTAAAAAATCTTTAAAATCATTTTGAATGAACTTCAAATATCTTACCCCATTTAATGCACCATCAAATATAATAGGACCAATAATTCTTGTGCCAAGAATACCCAACCACACGTTAAAGCCGAATCTTTCTTGATAGGCACTTTCTTGCATAATTCTAGGATTTTCTTGTGTCCAATATCGAGTATTGTTTTGTTTAAATAGATCCAAATTGGTAAATCTAGATCCATCGGAAAATATGTTGTAATGAAATTGGTTATCAAGTTAGTATCTTTGCAAAAACCAATTACAATAATCCATTCTTCTTTGGTAATCTGTTTGAAATAAATGTTGATTTATTTGATATTTGTAGGACCTGAATTTATATATTCTTAAAATGCGGCAAGCAGTTTCACGATTTACACTGGTTTGTTTTTCAACATGTCTTATAGAAATTGTAGGATCTACCTGAACAATGACCAATACATTGATTTCTGACTCTTCGTCACCAATAAATACATCAGCAGGTTCAATTGGTTGCCTTCTAAACAGCTGCTTTACTCTTAAAAAATAATTGTTGGGTGGGTGCCTCCTATCAGGATATCTTGCCATGTACAACTCAACAGCTTGTAGGCTATTCTTTCTGCACTCTCCATAAATTAATAACATGTCTACTTTTTCATCCATTGAATACATTTTTGGTAATGAAAAATTATTTTTGACATAAAGTAAACAATAATAATGACCATTTTGGTAATATGCAGTAACCATAACTTTCAGTTAGTCTGTTTTATCACAGCCTACTAAGTCCATAATGGAACTTGTTGATATCACATTATTGCATAATACAACGGTTTATTTTCTGAAAATAATATTAAATCCAATTGGCATTAGATAGTTCTGTTAGATGTATGTTGGAAAAAACCTGTGATGTGTAACTAGGTTAAATAAAAAATATGTGTTTCTATCTTAATTTTGGTGATATTGATCATTATTTAAAGAGAAGATTCTATAACTGAATGTAATGCATAAAATTTTGTAGGACCCACCTAAACTCGTCAAAATAGCACAATAATTTAATAGTCTTAAGTTCTTTCCAATGTGAGATAAAACGAACAAAAACAATTGCTAGTATATCCGCCATGGCCGCCTAAGTCTAATAGTTTAAATCAGTTTTTGCCGGTCACCTGTCAAACAAATGTCAACTTGTGATACATCATTGGAAAGAGAATTTCAAAGTGAATTAAAATTGATGCAAAAATATACAGGGTTCCATTAAAAATAAGAAAGCTGCAGTCACTTCCGGTCAAACCGGAAGTAGTTAAAAATATTTCTTAAGTGATAAAAAAGCCTACTAATGTCCTATTTTGGTATCTAAAAATGCAAATATGTAACTTTCAAAAAAAAAAAAAACGGTCAAGTGCAAGTTGAACTTGCGCAATTAGTGTTCCGTACGTTGATTGCTTTTAAAATAAAAAATTTTGTTACAGATGTATAAAATGATCAGTGACTTCACAAAACACACCCTAAATGAGTTTTCAACAAAGTTTGTTTCCAATCTTTACTGAAATCTGATGACCTTGAAATTTTTGTTTTTTTAAATACTAGAAAAATTATTAAAGGTAATGCACTCGTGATAATTTTCGTTCAATCTATACCCCGTAGAGAATATTCCGGAATTTTTTCAAAATTTTTGATAAGTACTTTTTGAGATAAGGCGGGGGACAGCGATTTTTTAAAAATAATACAAAGAAAAGTGCGCGCAAGTATTACATTATATATACATTTTTTACTCGCGTTTTCACAAACTTTCATTTGACACCACACTCGATGACCTAGTAAAAAATTTTTTTTTCACTTTCGATTTCACCCCCCAAAAATAACCCCTTAAGTCAAAATTTAACTCTCAAAACTACATGGCTCTGATGACGCTATCAATTCCTATATTATTGCCAAATTTTAACTTTCTATATCAAATAGTTTCGGAGAAAAATCGGGTATGACAGACACCGAAGTGATTTTATAAGTGTTCCATACGGAACACTAAAAATTACAGGGTGTTACATGTTGGCTGTGTCACCTATATCTCTACATATTTGCGAGGAACATACTTGCTAAAATGTTTTTCTTATTTTTAAAATAATGTTAAACATGCACATACAACAAAGAAATTTAAACTTTTTTTCATATATAGTAGTAGCGATAGTGTAATAAAAGAATATAATAGCTCGTCAAGGCTCATATATTTTTTGTAACACTTTAAACTAGGAAACTATCATAGACCCACAGAACAATTAAGAAGTGAACATATTTGTAGTAAGTTATTGATAATTTACCTGGCTTTCTAATGGTCTGATGATGCTTTCTTCCGTATTAAAAGTGTTTCCAAACATATGATAGGTATCTGTGATCGGTGGTGGCGGTTTAGGTGCTCTACCCCTTCGAATTAACTCATCTGTATACTGGTTTACATACTGCATTGGAGGAAGAGGTAGAGAACTGACTTGAATGGCGTCGGAGGCCATGATTCATTTAATCTACACAACGACGATAAAATTGAATGTAGGAGGGCCTAAAATGAAAAAATCCTTAGCATTCGTGAGTGTTTGTTTTTACTGTTAAAACATATGTTATTCTGTCAGATATGTCAACATAATTGGCATGAAGGTTCAACAAAAAGTTATTTTAACAAAAACGTAAAGCTCCGAGTCATATTAAAGATATGACAGAAAATTCTGTCTACAAGTATGTAATGCGAGGATATATTCCGGGTTAATTAAAGAAAGAAGAGGTATTTTTACATTCAGCTATAAATATTCAAAAAAGTATGTTATCACAATGATTTTAAAATTGATGCTCGATGATACTGGGCAATGCTGGAATATTGTTTTTAATATTTGATTTAGGTACTTAAATGTGTAACGTAATATACTTAAGGCTATTAATTTGCTCTGAGTAAATTTTATTTTTTTCTCAACATAATGAATATAGAATGTCTCTAATTAATATTAGGATAAAATATATTTTTTTATTACCAAATTCTTCTTTCTTATCATCAAGTTATTGTCCATTAATATTTTTCGTAGTGTTCAACCCATACATGTAATACTCCTATATAGCTAGATTGAGAGAAGTGTGTCGTCGTTGGTAAGTATAGATGATCGTTTCTCTCTCACACCCACACCCTAGCTCGAAACTTCGCACGAACTGCTCATGCGTTATATAGTAGTAGTAGTAAAGTGAGTGCGTGGTATATTGAGTCCCTGGTGTCACCTAGATCTAAAAGTTTTTCTGTGATTCCCCACTGAATCGAGTCAGGGTTGCAGCCCTAGTCCGGTATTTTCTATCATGAGACATAGGCTGCTCACCCTGACCTCTTGTAGATCTTTGGGTTCACAGAATATCTCTTAACTATTAGTGCAGGACATTCGCGCACAAAATGTGTATGCTGTACTTGCTTTCTCCCTCGCACAGTCGACATGTGTTTCGCTCAACCAGCTTGAAGTTATATAGATGGGCCTGTAATGTCACATGTCCCGTAAGGAGTCCTATGGTCAGACGTAACCTTTGTTTTGACATAGACAAGAGTTTTCTTGTTCTGCTTGTCGTAGTTTGTTTCATAAGGAGTTTGGCTTGACGACACCCCACTCCTGTATTCCATGAGCGTTGATGTTCTTTATCCAACCATTCCCTAATTTTGTTTTTGCGTTATATAAGAACATATTAATTTTGTGCGAGTTCTTTCTCCACACTAGATATGCTTGAAAGGCACGGCGAAGCCTTTAGATTAGGGGTGCTCAAATTTGAACTGCTGCGATCTACCTCAATATTGTTAGACTACGATCGATCGACTCTGAGAGGCTGCAAGTAAGTGTGATGCAGGATTGTCGTCTAGGTAGGGTGTATCGTGGCATAGATATTAGTTTTCCGCACAATATGCATTTTTTTAGTCAAGGTAAGTGTAGGTCTGCTCTAAAATGGCAATGAAAAAACTAATAATTATTCAAAATTGCGAGTTTATTGGTTCTTACAAAACAAACGAGTTCTAGTGTCTAAACTTAACTAAAGAGTGACTTTGGATGTTGAAGCGTGGCACTGCATGTCCTCAGCATACTTTTCATAAGATGGTACGTAATTACCGAGTGCTAATCGCAAGCATGATGACATATGTTCGTCAGTTAGTCGATTGCGATATTTTGACTTAATTATCTTCATTTCAAAAAATACAGACTCGCACAAGTAAGTTGACCCAAACATTGCCGTCAGTTGAAGGGCGATTTGCCTTAGATTCGGATATTTATCTTCAGATATAAAATACCAGAATTTTGTATCAGCTGCTGTGGCTTTGAGATGTATATCTGATATAATCTGCACTAACTCATTTTCAACAGAACATGAGTCCATGTTAAACTGACTTGCTATTTCAGTAGCTAATTCCTCAATGTTTTTACACGAAAAAGGATAACTCATAAATGATACGATATTTGCCAATTTACTGAAATCATAAAAACGTATTTCGAATTGGCCCAAAATATTTGATAATTCTGCCTCATAAATATCATAATTCAACTGAGGAATCCTTGCTTTCAAAGATGGAAAATTTTTTCAGATCCTTTCTTTTTAGTTGATCTATCATAAGTTGCAATTTACTTTTGAATGCGTTTATTGCGCTAATCATCTCAATAATAGTTTTTCCTTTACCTGGAAGCTCCAAATTAATGGTGTTTAAATGCATTGTGATGTCTGTCAAAAATGCCAAATCAGTCAGCCATTTTCCGTTTTTCAGCATCTGAGTGTCATCACCTCTTTCGTCCAGAAAAGCTATTATTTCGGGCAATAATTCTTGAAACCTTTCTAGGAATTTTCCGCGACTCAACCACCTGACGTCCGTGTGAAGAACTAAATCAGTGTGTTCAGCTGACTCACTATCTTCCAACTGCAATTTAAAGAGCCGTCGTTGCAAGCTACGTGCACGGATAGAATTCACAATTTTTATTGCAATGCCCATAATCTCCTCCATGTTTAGAACTTTTGAACACAAAACTTGTTGATGTATAATGCAATGGAAGGAGAAAAATGAAGGGAAATCATCATTAGCTCGACACAATGCCACAAAACCGTTTTCGTTTCCAGTCATTGCTGGTGCTCCATCGGTTGTAATGCACACTAGTTTATATATTGGTAGCTTGTAGTTTGTTACAAAATTGAAGAAAACGTCATATATATCTTCACCACGGCTCTTTCCTTTCAGAGGAATCATTGTCAAAAACTCTTCCTTAGCCGACATGTCATTGAATACCATTCGAATAAAAATACACAGCTGGGCAGTGTCCGTCATATCGGTGGATTCGTCGAACTGTAAAGAAAAGTATGTACATTCCATGATATTATGTTTTAGTTTATCTGCCATGTCCTGGCTCATGACTTCAACACGCCTTGTGACAGTCGGACGAGATAACTGAAGTTCTCTAATAGCAGACATAATCTCTGTTTTATTTTTAAAATCTCCAGATAAAGTCTCACCCGCTTCAATAAATGCTTCCTTCACAACCAATCCATCATCAAATGGTTTCTTGTGTTTAGCCAATATATGAGATATTTTAAATGACGCGATCGTTGCAGCTTTTGATTGTTTCGCTGGTCTTGTGAACATGGTTTGTTCTTTTTTCAAACAAGTTATCAAATCACGTACTTTTCGTTTTCTTAATTCACTCTGTGACGGAAAATTCTTTTCATAGTTTTTATGAACCCTTTTATGATGCCTCTCTAAGTTCCCACGCTTAGGTATTGCAACTGACGCACGGCAAATGAGACAAATGCACTTATCCTTTACCATACAAAAGAAAAATTCTTCCTCCCAATCGGTATTAAAATTGTAAGTTTTACTTTTCTTTGCCGCACTCATTTTGGACTATTTATTAATAAACTTTGTATCGATGTATCGCCTTCAAGTTACAACTCAGAGTGACTCCTATTCCTGCAGGCGCAACATTTATATCGGCGCGAACGAAGTCTCGAATGTTCCCGTCAAACACGCCGCCCGAAGTTTCTAGAAAAATCGGCGGGAATCAAAAACGCGGCTTTTCTTTGACAAGTACCGCGCGTTCCTTTGATAAAGCCGCCTTTTGCCGCTAGCAGGGGGTTATTACGATAAAAGAAAGTGATGAGGGGTTATTCTGGCCTAATTGTGGATCGAATAAATTTTAGTAGTTTATTCATTACATTTTGTTTTAGTTACCTAAAACAAAATCTGCGAATACTTCTATATCGGAATTTTTTTCTCGAGATCGACTTAAAAAGCACTCGCGATCGACTTGTCGATCGAAGCTTTTTAATCTATGTCTTTACAACGAAAGCATTCTAGACAACTGGACAAATTCTCTAATGATCCTTATCCACAAAAAAGGAGACAGAACAGATCTTGATAACTACAGACCAATTAGCCTGCTGCAACTATATAAACTTTATACCCGAATAACTGCGAATAGATTGGAAGCTAAATTAGACTTCTATCAACCCCGGGAGTAGGCTGGTTTTCGCTCTGGTTATGGTACAAATGATCATCTCCGACGTTTAAAGACGCTCATTGAAAAAACAATTGCGTACAGTCCCCCGTAGTCCTCATATTTGTCGACTTCCGAAAAGCATTCGCCACGGTAGAACTACCTGAAATTTTGGCAGTGTTACAAGGAAGTAGAATCGATTAATGATATTGCAGCATCATCAGAAATATCTACCTAAATGCAACAACAACCGTGAATATTCGCTCACTCACCAATGAAATACATATCAAATGAGGTGTCAAACAGGTGAAAGTATACCTAAGTTATTCACAAAAGTCCTTCAAAAAGGTAAATTGGGAACATAAAGGTGGGGTTATTGATGGAAAAAGACTCAATCATTTTCGCTTTGCAAACGATATTGTCTTTATATCGGACAACCTCAGAGAAATCAAAAATTTACTCCAAGAGTTACAGAACGCAATAAATAAGGTTGGACTAGATGTAATTTTACTAAAACTAAAATGATGGTCAACATGGTACCAAGTACACCAATACAACTCGGAAACACAAGTATATGTAGTACATACACATACATATATATATATATATATATATATATATATATATATATATATATATATATATATATATATATATATATAAGTAGTATATAGGGCGGGGTACTGGGATTGCGGATGGCATGTGTCCCATTACCCGAAGAATAACCTTGAAAGAGCCGAAGAATGACCTTGAAAGAGCTGAAGAATGACCTTGAAAGAGCTGAAGAATGACCTTGAAAGACCTGAAGAATGACCTTGAACGATCTGAAGAATGACCTTGAAAGAGCTGAAGAATGACCTTGAAAGACCTGAAGAATGACCTTGAAAGAGCTGAAGAAGTGTTCAATGACGTCACAGTCCAGTGGCTGTTGATCAGTGCCCTTTTGGCATCATTGGATGTCGTAAAGCTTAAGAGAGAGAGAGAGAGATTAGGTGAGCCTCGATGTGGAGGATGGATGTCTTCTGCAAGAAGAGGTCTTCACTGACGTCACACATACATACATCACATATACACATTAGGTTGTGGTCTTATATGAATTTTAATATAAATAAAAAAAGCTAATGTCTAGAGCAGGATTCGAACCTTTATTTCCCATACTGCAAAACCAGCGACTTAACCCACTGAGCCACAGAGGATTCTTACGAGATAGTGTTAGTAAAGGTATCATATTAAAAAAGATCTTACTACTAGTAGTAGTCTTTGGATGCTGGTATAATTAAATTACGTAAACAAATAAGATATTGATGTTTTAACAAGGAAAAAAAAGTGTGTTTTATTTGGTGGCACCTCGATGGCATGTGTCCATCCGAAGCGGCGTACCAAGACCCGAAGAAGAAGAAGAATGACCTTGGAAGAGCTGAAGAATGACCTTGAAAGAGCTGAATAAAATTGCAGAGTCACTTGGGTGTGTGTTGTTAAGAAGAAGATGAGGGTGTAGATTAGGCCAAAAAGTCCTTATTTCCAAAAAAGGGGTGGTATTTAGGGGGTAGTTTTGGTATGTTGTAAAAAAGGCAAAAACAAAATTTTTCTGTACGAGGGTAATTTCCCCTATTTTTTTTGGAAATTATTTAAATGAAAAAAAGTCTGAAGTGATCTAGCTAGAATACGAACCGTCGACCCATGTGATGGAGTTCTGTTGTATTAGCATTTAGGCTATTGAAGCTTCGTGAAATAAATGGTAACTGAAAGGTATATATAAAAAAAGAATTGTTTGTTGGATAAGTAAAAAAATGACTTATATAAGTTGGGAAAAATGTTGTAAATTAAAAAGTTTAGAAATAAAATAACTTTTTTTTTTAAATAGTAGAACTTATATTATTATTTTTTATTTTTTTATTTCCTTGTTATTCTAAGAGAATAGCCGATTGTCGTTTTTTTTTGCCTAACTTAATTTAATAATAATAATAATAATAATATTTGTTCTGACTTGTCCTAACCTGTCTGTCTGTGTGTTGAGAGGAGTGTGGTGATATGACTTTATTCTAACAAACAAACAAAAAAATGAAATGAGCCTAGCCTAGCCTCGCCTCACCTCATCTGTATAAAGCAAAAATAAAATACCCGATTCAATTTTTTTTGTATTTATTTTGTCCTTATGTAAAAAAAAAAATGAAATGAGCCTAGCCTAGCTTCACCTCACCTCATCATCTATATAAAGCAAAAATAAAATACCCGATTCAATTTTTTTTGTATTTATTTTGTCCTTATATAAATAATTTTACACTTGCTTAAATCTCTTCTTCAATATATATCAGATTCTTCTTTATATTTTCTCTTTATTGGAAAATTATTTAGCAAAGAGTTGGTCTCTTTCCTATCGTTAGTTTTGGAAAAAATTAGTTGGAAAAGGGTTGGTTTCTTCCCAATCGGTGTGTACCAAGGTGAAAAAGTTTCGCCATTGCATATTCTACATTTGTTTTGAACCTCCTGAAAAAAAATTGTTTGGCTTGTTAAGAGGGTAATTTCCCCTATTTTTTTTTTGATAAATTATTTAAATGAAAAAAAAAAAAAAAAATCTGGAGTGAACTAGCTAGAATACGAACCGTGGACCCTTGTGATAGAGTTCTGTTGCATTTATATAAATAGAATTGTTTGTTGGATAAGTAAAAAAAAAATTCCAAATTAAGTTGGGAAAAATGTTGTAAATTATAAAGTTTAGAAATAAAATAAAATTTTTACTAGTAGAACTTATTTTTTTTTTATTTCCCTTACTAATAAAATATAGATTAATCTATTCTAACCTAAAAAAAATTCTTTCTTATATTAATTTGCTCCTAAAAATACAGTGTGTTTGTGTGTGTGTTTTGTCTGAAAGATTTGTTTGAATAACTACTACTACTACTTGACATTTGTCCTAACTTCTCCTACCTTGTCCTAACTTGTCCTAACCTGTTTGAGGAATAAACAAAAACAAAAAAGAAATTGAAATATTTACTAGTAGAGTAAGTTGAATCTTTTTTTTCTTAATATTAATTTAGTTTTGCTTTGTTTTTTTAAAATATAAATTAGCCTAACCTGTATATATTTGTTGTTTGTTTTTTTTTTTTGGGTAAATAAAACACACAAGTATGAGCAGATTTAAGAAAATATATATTAAGAATATTTATTTTGTAAAAAAAAATATATCTGTTTCTATTTCGTTCGTTGGCTTTCGATTCCTCTTTTACTTTACTGGAAGAATACGAAGTGTAACTCGTTAGTTGGTAGTTCTATATTATGTAGTTTTAATTTGGTTTCTTAAAGCCTATAGGGAAAAAAAAATGAGCAAGATAAGCGAAAAGAGTAAACAACTTTTTTTTTCTTAATATTAATTTAGTTTTGCTTTGTTTTTTTAAAATATAAATTAGCCTAACCTGTATATATTTGTTGTTTGTTTTTTTTTTTGGGCAAATAAAATACACCAAGTATGAGCAGATTTAAGAAAATATATATTAAGAATATTTATTTTGTTAAAAAAAAATTATCTGTTTCTATTTCGTTCGTTGGCTTTCGATTCCTCTTCTTTCTTTACTGGAAGAATACGAAGTGTAACTCGTTAGTTGGTAGTTCTATATTATGTAGTTTTAATTTGGTTTCTTAAAGCCTATAGGAAAAAAAAATGAGCAAGATAAGCGAAAAGAGTAAACAATTGGTTCCATGTAGTTTATATATAAAAGAAAAAATCTCCTTTATAAGAAATAAAGGTCAAAATTTGTTGAGTAAAAAATGCATTGTAGACTATGGTATATTTCTATGCGAGAGAGTTTGAACTCGTTGAATTTGCCTTATTTGAGTGAAATCGAGTTGTTGTTAAAATGGGTTTCGCTCATTTCTCCTATATCGTAATAAAATGTAGGAATTTTCCATACGACGCTTGTCTTAACCTGTCTGAAGAAGTCACGTGACCAAATTGCCAATGACATCATCACCAAAAATAGTCTGTTTTCCAAGAAAAAATAATAATAATAATAGCTTGTGTAAACAAAAAAAAATAGGATGTTTTACTTTATATTTGAAATTTTTACTACTTGTAGAACTTTTTTTTTTTTCCACACAAGTATGAGCAGATTTAAGAAAATACATATATTAAGAATAAAGAATAATTTTACATTATAAAAAAAAAAAAAGTTATAAAGTGTTAATATAAATAATTTTATTTTGTTAAAAAAAATATTATCTGTTTCTATTTCGTTCGTTGGCTTCTCTTTCGATTCCTCTTCTTTCTTTACGAAGAAGGTAAATGTTATGCACCATCTTTTGTTTTAAAGAAATCCTTAACTTCACATGTCAAACATTTTTTTGATTATACAGGTCTGTTTCACCTTTACATTTGGGACATTTTACTCTTTCAACAACTGGCATTTTTTTTTTTTTTTTGTTTTTAAAGTTTTCTCAGACTCTTGTTTTTTAAAATGAAGTTTATATTGATACATCTCACCCTTATATATAAAATCTTTTCCGACTGCTATTATTACTTACTATTCATTATTCTTATCGATCGATCCAACTATTGTGTTTATTTTGACAACAAAAAAAAAATAATAACAAGGTGTTACTAAAAAATAATTTCTAGAGTTGTTGTTTTATAAAATACAAGTAAAAAACTGAAATATACCTTGAAAAAAAAAGTACAATTTACTCCTAATAAATAGCTGTAAATATTAAAAGAAAAAAAACTAAAATTTGCCTTTAGCAAGTGAAAATTGATATATTTCCAGTAAAGTATATATTTTGATATTTACTGCGTAATAGTTTAAAATAGAAATGACGACATGATATAAAGATGTTGAGTGAATACATTGACAAGTAGTCCATTTCTTTTTTTTTTTAATGGAATGCAATTAAAAAATAATTACGTTTACATAAAGTTGTTTGCTTATAAAATATTGTGATTGTTTTAAGTATTAAGTGGTGACTAAAAAACAAAATGTTATTTTTCCCTTTGTTTTTCTATAACTAATAAAAAAAATATTTATAAGAGGAAATATAAAAACAAAAAACACAAAGTTAAAGGTCTTTTTCATTTTTATTATAAAGTAAAGGGGTTCTTGAAGAGATACATTTCCGCTTGTTTATAATTATTTAGAGCTTGTTTAAAAGTCTTTTCCTCCTCTTCATCTGTTGCTTCGACTTGAATGTATCGGGCTGGTAGCATCCATGTGATATCTGATAGTTTTATGGGAGGAATTTCTTCTTCAATCTGAACATGGACCTGTTCCTTTTGTATGTATATTTTTTGAACACCACGTCTGAAAAAATTAAAATACATGTTGTAAGGAAATCAGAATAAAGAAGGAATTTTAGTATGTCCTTTTTAAAGAAAAAAAACGTCTATATTTCTTAGGAGATGTATAGTGAAGAGAATAATGTTAAGAAAATTCTGAATTATTTTTTGTAAAATTCACTAGAACACCATAATATAGTAAAAACCAAAAATACTCACTTCAATAAATGTTTGAGTAATACATATAGCACATTGCTGGGAAGCACATTATTTAAGAAAAAAAAAAACGTCTATATTTCTTAGGAGATATATAGTGAAGAGAATAATGTTAAGAAAATTCAGAATTATTTTTTGTAAAATTCACGAGAACACCATAATATAGTAAAAACCAAAAATACTCACTTCAATAAATTTTTGAGTAATACATATAGCATATTGGTGGGAAGCACATTTAAATCTTCGGATTCAAAGATATATAAAACCATTTTGTTTACTAGAAAAGTAAAAAACAGTTAAAAAAAATAACTGTGAATATTTACGACTCTAAGGAAGAATAAACTGTCGACTGTAGTACGAGTGTGTTACATAAATAGCTGTATCTTTTAAATTGCTATATAATTAAAGGTTACAAATTCATAACAACAATGTTGCAAATCATTATTTTTTTACGTATTATTACTTATCATTTTATTTTTTTTTTAATAGAGTACGATCAAAGGTAATTATAATCTTAATAACAACAATGTTACAGAATATTATTTTTTAAGTAGTAGTAGCACTTAAAGATAATGAGTTTTATAACAATCCATTAATTACAAGCATGTCTAGTTAATAATACCACACAAAAAATACTCAATGGAATAATTTTTTTTTCCTAGTACCAATATATCCTCTACTGTTAATTTAAACACATTAACCTGTTTTAATAATAATAATAATATTACTAATATTGATGATGATGACTGAAGAAGAATATATTGAAAATTTGAATAGAAGACATGATGAGTTATTAAAATTATTCGAAGATAGAGAAAAAAGAAATGGAACAGGAAAGCGACGAAGATTTACCTTTAAATATCTGGAGAGAATGATTGTTAAAAGAACAACAACAAGAAGAAGAAGAAGAGGAAGAAAATGTACCTCTTGCAATATTGCGAGAGAGATGGTTGTTAGAGCAACGAGAACAAGAACAAGAACAACAGCAACAAAAAGATGAGAATGATAAGATAGAAACTGATTCAGAGGGTGCAGACTTCTATGATGCTAATGATGATGATTATGATGATGAGGATGAATACATGAGTTGGGAAGATGTAGTTAGGTTATATAACATTATAGTATATATTATTTTAATAAAAGTCTAATAAATAGATTTATTTCTCTAATTGTCCATTTGCGTACTATTTTACAATAAAGTCTAGGTATCTTATTTTTTTTAAAATTTAACTCAATACTACTAAAAAAAAAGAACAAAAAGAAAGTTCAAACAAATATGTTAATCGTTTAGCGACATGTAGAAAAAATAATAAAAAATTAAAAGGAAAAAATTCTAACCTAAGTAGTAATAGTAATAGTAGTAGTAGTAGTAGTAGTAATTAGTGTTATTTAATACTATTTTATATTCATATTTATATAAGAAAGTTAGTAAAATTCTTTATGCTGTTGTCTATTTACACCTATAAATCTTAGTAAACAATTTTTGGAAAAAATAGTTTAAAATGTTATTAAAATGTTATTAAAATCTTTAAGTTGTTGTTGTTGTTGTCTATTACACCTATATATCTTAGTAAACAATTTTTGGAAAAAAAAATTTTTTTAAATACAGTGGAAACTAATCAAAATACTTGTGTATTTTTTTTTTTTAATTTATTTTCAGAGCCTCAGTGTCTTGAACGGTATATAAAATAAAATAAAATAAAAAAATATAAAATAAGAAAAAAAAACTTACTGGAAAAAGTTGGTCTGATACCACTTTATTGGGAATTTTATTGGAAATTTTATTTTTTTTTATCTTCAATAAATACCACCAACGTGCATGGAGTATCAGATTTTCTTTTTTTTTTAACTAGGTTGAAACTGAACTGAAAATGAACTGTGGTGAATAAAAAAACATCAGCTAATTGCATACTTTTAAAAAGTTGTTATTTTTTAAATTGCTATATATTTTACAATAATGGGTACATAAAGGTAATTATAATCTTAACAACGATGTTGCAAAACATTATTTTTTTATGCGTCATTACTTATCATTATTTACAAACTTGCAAAAGTCATTATTATTTTAATGGAGTACACCATAAAAAAGGTAATTATAGTCTTAACAACAATGTTGCAAAACATTATTTATTAAGTAGTAGCACTTAAAGATAATGAGTTTTATAACAACCCATTAATTACAAGCCTGTCTACTAAATAGTACTAATTATCATAAGTGCATATATAAACAGAACATATAAATAGGACCATTTATCAAGTCAAATTATCCTAACAGTACAGAATTTTCTAAAAAAACATAATTTCAAATAAAATAGTATACAGTAGTGAATAACAAGTGTTAGACAAAGTTTCCTCCGAAGCCGTCCGCAAGACTGAATTGGTAAGTAGAGTACTTAATATTATTATTTATAACTGAAAGCAGCAAGACAACTGTGTGTGTGCTATCTACAACGAACTCACTATTTAACTAACTAATTGTTAATCTGGAGGCTGGGTACGACGCATTGATCATAATTGTTTATCGTTGCATTATCCAAAAAATATAAATTTAATTGCTATGTATAATTTTCTTTACTAATAACTATATAAATTCGAGAACGAGAGAGAGAGTTCAGTAAAAACAGATAAGAAAATTCAATATTTACCAGATAAAGAGTTGATTTAAATGCATTGCGAATGTAATAATTTAAACACAATTTACCGTATATCGTTGTCGTAACGTTAAATGTTTTTTTTCTTAAGTTACTATAGTATTATTATGAAACGAATCATATAATCAAACTTTGTTTCTAAAAGAATTAAGATTTGTATAAATAAATAAACTAAAATAGCCTGTAAATGAAGAAAAAAAAAAACTATAAAAAATATGACTAAATCATAGAGTTCTTTATTTCCAACAATTTCGATAATTATATAGTAGTTTTACATTGGATAATGCACAATGCCATGGATTAATATTTTTATGAAAATAACACTCTGGAATCATTTTAAATTGACTTAATTTAGGTTCTTGTTGAATGGGAATGTGGTGTATGTAGTCTTCATTTAAGAATTTCTTTAAAATATTCACTTTTGCATTTCCTTTGATATAAATTCGATATGGAGTTTGATAACTTTTCAATACATCTTGTAAAATGTTCTCGATATCATTTATTTCAACAAATCCACTTGACCAACATAAACCATGATATTGTTCTGACCAATCAACCAATTTTTGCTCTTCAGCAATGACATAGTTCTTGAGAATGGTGGTTTAAATAAATAATTTCCACAACAAATACCATCATAAATTGCCAATTCTTTGGACACATATCCAAATCAACAATTATATCCCTGAATGTCAATAAACACATCATCAAATCATATTGAATGACTGAATAAAACTGAATACACATAGGTATATATATATATATATATATATATATATATATATATATATATATATATATATATATATATATATATATATTCATTTTTAATGTATTTCTCATACTTCCCAAGTGCAAGAATCATTTTAAGCCCTAGAGATTTTTCCCCCAGGATGTTTTTTGTATAATTGCAATATATTTGTTGATTTGACTGATCTATTCTTAACACATAAAATATATGAGTTTATTAGAGTAGTATATTAGATAAATGGTAATTTTCCAATTTAAACCATTTATTCTGATAAAAATGTGTAATTAGCATAAATGTATTCATAAAAAAAATCAACTGCGTAGCAGATGATTAATAGAGATTATTTACTGTATTTAATATATAAACAAATCTTATATACCGAGTCAATTACAATTTTTGTTTATAGATTCGCTCGTTAGTTTGATGAAAATAAAAATGATCTTTTTCATAGTTGAATTAACAGATGATAATTTATCTCTAGACATATTGCATGTGTTACTCAAATCGTTCTTCTTCAAGTGAGTATATTTTTTTTTACTATTTACATCTCTATTATTTTCGGAAAAATTTCACTTGTTTCTCGTCTAACATATTATTATTATTATTATTTCAGAGATAGTCTGCAAATAAATATAGTAAAGGAAATGATTCATATATACTTAGAGAAGGAACCGACACAAAAAGAATGGGAGCAATTTGATAAATTTCCGGTGAAAATAGTTTTTTATGAAAAAATATGAATTTAGTCTCTTAAATAAATCCAAAAAATCTTATAAACAATGTGTTATTTTATATCTCAACTACCAATTTACTAGGTTAAACTATCTACTAATCTGGTGTTTGTACTACTTATCAAATTTTAAACCATTTATTGTACAGTCAATAGATTTTCATCAACATCTTATCTGGCAAATTTTGAACTTTTTTATCGAATAGGACCTCTCGTTCATACATGTAATAATGTTTTGCAACATTGTTGTTAAGACTATAATTACCTTTTTTATGGTGTACTCCATTAAAATAATAATGACTTTTGCAAGTTTGTAAATAATGATAGCTAATGACGCATAAAAAAAATAATGTTTTGCAACATTGTTGTTAAGATTATAATTACCTTTATGTACCCATTAATGTAAAATATATAGCAATTTAAAAAATAACAACTTTTTAAAAGTATGCAATTAGCTGATGTTTTTTTATTCACCACAGTTCATTTTCAGTTCAGTTTCAACCTAGTTAAAAAAAAAGAAAGTCTGATACTCCATGCACGTTGGTGGTATTTATTGAAGATAAAAAATAAAATTTCCAATAAAGTGGTATCAGACCAACTTTTTCCAGTAAGTTTTTTTCTTATTTTATATTTTTTTTTTTATTTTATTTTATATACCGTTCAAGACACTGAGGCTCTGAAAATAAATTAAAAAAAAAAAATACACAAATATTTTGATTAGTTTCCACTGTATTTAAAAAATATTTTTTTTTTTCCAAAAATTGTTTACTAAGATATATAGGTGTAATAGACAACAACAACAACAACTTAAAGATTTTAATAACATTTTAATAACATTTTAAACTATTTTTTCCAAAAATTGTTTACTAAGATTTATAGGTGTAAATAGACAACAGCATAAAGAATTTTACTAACTTTCTTATATAAATATGAATATAAAATAGTATTAAATAACACTAATTACTACTACTACTACTATTACTATTACTACTTAGGTTAGAATTTTTTTCCTTTTAATTTTTTATTATTTTTTCTACATGTCGCTAAACGATTAACATATTTGTTTGAACTTTCTTTTTGTTCTTTTTTTTTTAGTAGTATTGAGTTAAATTTTTAAAAAAATAAGATACCTAGACTTTATTGTAAAATAGTACGCAAATGGACAATTAGAGAAATAAATCTATTTATTAGACTTTTATTAAAATAATATATACTATAATGTTATATAACCTAACTACATCTTCCCAACTCATGTATTCATCCTCATCATCATAATCATCATCATTAGCATCATAGAAGTCTGCACCCTCTGAATCAGTTTCTATCTTATCATTCTCATCTTTTTGTTGCTGTTGTTCTTGTTCTTGTTCTCGTTGCTCTAACAACCATCTCTCTCGCAATATTGCAAGAGGTACATTTTCTTCCTCTTCTTCTTCTTCTTGTTGTTGTTCTTTTAACAATCATTCTCTCCAGATATTTAAAGGTAAATCTTCGTCGCTTTCCTGTTCCATTTCTTTTTCTCTATCTTCGAATAATTTTAATAACTCATCATGTCTTCTATTCAAATCTTCAATATATTCTTCTTCAGTCATCATCATCAATATTAGTAATATTATTATTATTATTAAAACAGGTTAATGTGTTTAAATTAACAGTAGAGGATATATTGGTACTAGGAAAAAAAATTATTCCATTGAGTATTTTTTGTGTGGTATTATTAACTAGACATGCTTGTAATTAATGGATTGTTATAAAACTCATTATCTTTAAGTGCTACTACTACTTAAAAAATAATATTCTGTAACATTGTTGTTATTAAGATTATAATTACCTTTGATCGTACTCTATTAAAAAAAAAATAAAATGATAAGTAATAATACGTAAAAAAATAATGATTTGCAACATTGTTGTTATGAATTTGTAACCTTTAATTATATAGCAATTTAAAAGATACAGCTATTTATGTAACACACTCGTACTACAGTCGACAGTTTATTCTTCCTTAGAGTCGTAAATATTCACAGTTATTTTTTTAACTGTTTTTTTACTTTTCTAGTAAACAAAATGGTTTTATATATCTTTGAATCCGAAGATTTAAATGTGCTTCCCACCAATATGCTATATGTATTACTCAAAAATTTATTGAAGTGAGTATTTTTGGTTTTTACTATATTATGGTGTTCTAGTGAATTTTACAAAAAATAATTCTGAATTTTCTTAACATTATTCTCTTCACTATATATCTCCTAAGAAATATAGACGTTTTTTTTTTTCTTAAATAATGTGCTTCCCAGCAATGTGCTATATGTATTACTCAAACATTTATTGAAGTGAGTATTTTTGGTTTTTACTATATTATGGTGTTCTAGTGAATTTTACAAAAAATAATTCAGAATTTTCTTAACATTATTCTCTTCACTATACATCTCCTAAGAAATATAGACGTTTTTTTTCTTTAAAAAGGACATACTAAAATTCCTTCTTTATTCTGATTTCCTTACAACATGTATTTTAATTTTTTCAGACGTGGTGTTCAAAAAATATACATACAAAAGGAACAGGTCCATGTTCAGATTGAAGAAGAAATTCCTCCCATAAAACTATCAGATATCACATGGATGCTACCAGCCCGATACATTCAAGTCGAAGCAACAGATGAAGAGGAGGAAAAGACTTTTAAACAAGCTCTAAATAATTATAAACAAGCGGAAATGTATCTCTTCAAGAACCCCTTTACTTTATAATAAAAATGAAAAAGACCTTTAACTTTGTGTTTTTTTGTTTTTATATTTCCTCTTATAAATATTTTTTTTATTAGTTATAGAAAAACAAAGGGAAAAATAACATTTTGTTTTTTAGTCACCACTTAATACTTAAAACAATCACAATATTTTATAAGCAAACAACTTTATGTAAACGTAATTATTTTTTAATTGCATTCCATTAAAAAAAAAAAAATAAATGGACTACTTGTCAATGTATTCACTCAACATCTTTATATCATGTCGTCATTTCTATTTTTAAACTATTACGCAGTAAATATCAAAATATATACTTTACTGGAAATATATCAATTTTCACTTGCTAAAGGCAAATTTTCTTTTTTTTTCTTTTAATATTTACAGCTATTTATTAGGAGTAAATTGTACTTTTTTTTTTCAAGGTATATTTCAGTTTTTTACTTGTATTTTATAAAACAACAACTCTAGAAATTATTTTTTAGTAACACCTTGTTATTATTTTTTTTTTGTTGTCAAAATAAACACAATAGTTGGATCGATCGATAAGAATAATGAATAGTAAGTAATAATAGCAGTCGGAAAAGATTTTATATATAAGGGTGAGATGTATCAATATAAACTTCATTTTAAAAAACAAGAGTCTGAGAAAACTTTAAAAACAAAAAAAAAAAAAAAATGCCAGTTGTTGAAAGAGTAAAATGTCCCAAATGTAAAGGTGAAACAGACCTGTATAATCAAAAAAATGTTTGACATGTGAAGTTAAGGATTTCTTTAAAACAAAAGATGGTGCATAACATTTACCTTCTTCGTAAAGAAAGAAGAGGAATCGAAAGAGAAGCCAACGAACGAAATAGAAACAGATAATATTTTTTTTTAACAAAATAAAATTATTTATATTAACACTTTATAACTTTTTTTTTTTATAATGTAAAATTATTCTTTATTCTTAATATATGTATTTTCTTAAATCTGCTCATACTTGTGTGGAAGGAAAAAAAAAAAAGTTCTACTAGTAAAAATTTCAAATATAAAGTAAAACATCCTATTTTTTTTTGTTTACACAAGCTAGGCTATTATTATTATTATTTTCTTGGAAAAACAGACTATTTTCGGTGATGATGTCATTGGCAATTTGGTCACGTGACTTCTTCAGACAGGTTAAGACAAGCGTCGTATGGAAAATTCCTACATTTTATTACGATATAGGAGAAATGAGCGAAACCCATTTTAACAACAACTCGATTTCACTCAAATAAGGCAAATTCAACGAGTTCAAACTCTCTCGCATAGAAATATACCATAGTCTACAATGCATTTTTTACTCAACAAATTTTGACCTTTATTTCTTATAAAGGAGATTTTTTTTTTTTTATATATAAACTACATGGAACCAATTGTTTACTCTTTTCGCTTATCTTGCTCATTTTTTTTTTTCCTATAGGCTTTAAGAAACCAAATTAAAACTACATAATATAGAACTACCAACTAACGAGTTACACTTCGTATTCTTCCAGTAAAGAAAGAAGAGAAATCGAAAGCCAACGAACGAAATAGAAACAGATAATTTTTTTTAACAAAATAAATATTCTTAATATATATTTTCTTAAATCTGCTCATACTTGGTGTATTTTATTTGCCCAAAAAAAAAAACAAACAACAAATATATACAGGTTAGGCTAATTTATATTTTAAAAAAACAAAGCAAAACTAAATTAATATTAAGAAAAAAAAGTTGTTTACTCTTTTTTTCGCTTATCTTGCTCCTTTTTTTTTCCTATAGGCTTTAAGAAACCAAATTAAAACTACATAATATAGAACTACCAACTAACGAGTTACACTTCGTATTCTTCCAGTAAAGAAAGAAGAGGAATCGAAAGCCAACGAACGAAATAGAAACAGATAATTTTTTTTTTTACAAAATAAATATTCTTAATATATATTTTCTTAAATCTGCTCATACTTGTGTGTTTTATTTACCCAAAAAAAAAAACAAACAACAAATATATACAGGTTAGGCTAATTTATATTTTAAAAAAACAAAGCAAAACTAAATTAATATTAAGAAAAAAAAGATTCAACTTACTCTACTAGTAAATATTTCAATTTTTTTTTTGTTTTTGTTTATTCCTCAAACAGGTTAGGACAAGTTAGGAGAAGTTAGGACAAATGTCAAGTAGTAGTAGTAGTAGTTATTCAAACAAATCTTTCAGACAAAACACACACACAAACACACTGTATTTTTAGGAGCAAATTAATATAAGAAAGAATTTTTTTTAGGTTAGAATAGATTAATCTATATTTTATTAGTAAAGGAAATAAAAAAAAAAATAAGTTCTACTAGTAAAAATTTTATTTTATTTCTAAACTTTATAATTTACAACATTTTTCCCAACTTAATTTGGGATTTTTTTTTTTTACTTATCCAACAAACAATTCTATTTATATAAATGCAACAGAACTCTATCACAAGGGTCCACGGTTCGTATTCTAGCTAGTTCACTCCAGATTTTTTTTTCATTTAAATAATTTATCAAAAAAAAAATAGAGGAAATTACCCTCTTAACAAGCCAAACAATTTTTTTTCAGGAGGTTCAAAACAAATGTAGAATATGCAATGGCGAAACTTATTCACCTTGGTACACACCGATTGGGAAGAAACCAACCCTTTTCCAACTAATTTTTCCAAAACTAACGATAGGAAAGAGACCAACTCTTTGCTAAATAATTTTCCAATAAAGAGAAAATATAAAGAAGAATCTGATATATATTGAAGAAGAGATTTAAGCAAGTGTAAAATTATTTATATAAGGACAAAATAATTACAAAAAAAAATTGAATCGGGTATTTTATTTTTGCTTTATATAGATGAAGAGGTGAGGTGAAGCTAGGCTAGGCTCATTTCATTTTTTTTTTTACATAAGGACAAAATAAATACAAAAAAAATTGAATCGGGTATTTTATTTTTGCTTTATACAGATGAGGTGAGGCGAGGCTAGGCTAGGCTCATTTCATTTTTTTGTTTGTTTGTTAGAATAAAGCCATATCACCACACTTCCTCTTAACACACACAGACAGACAGGTTAGGACAAGTCAGAACAAATATTATTATTATTATTATTAAATTAAGTTAGGCAAAAAAAAAACGTCAATCGGCTATTCTCTTAGAATAACAAGGAAATAAAAAAAAAAAAATAATATAAGTTCTACTATTTAAAAAAAAAAGTTATTTTATTTCTAAACTTTTTAATTTACAACATTTTTCCCAACTTATATAAGTCATTTTTTTACTTATCCAACAAACAATTCTTTTTTTATATATACCTTTCAGTTACCATTTATTTCACGAAGCTTCAATAGCCTAAATGCTAATACAACAGAACTCCATCACATGGGTCGACGGTTCGTATTCTAGCTAGATCACTTCAGACTTTTTTTCATTTAAATAATTTCCAAAAAAATAGGTGAAATTACCCTCGTACAGAAAAATTTTGTTTTTGCCTTTTTTACAACATACCAAAACTACCCCCTAAATACCACCTCTTTTTTGGAAATAAGGACTTTTTGGCCTAATCTACACCCTCATCCTCTTCTTAACAACACACACCCAAGTGACTCTTGCACTTTTATTCAGCTCTTTCAAGGTCATTCTTCAGCTCTTCCAAGGTCATTCTTCTTCTTCTTCGGGTCTTGGTACGCCGCTTCGGATGGACACATGCCATCGAGGTGCCACCAAATAAAACACACTTTTTTTTCCTTGTTAAAACATCAATATCTTATTTGTTTACGTAATTTAATTATACCAGCATCCAAAGACTACTACTAGTAGTAAGATCTTTTTTAATATGATACCTTTACTAACACTATCTCGTAAGAATCCTCCGTGGCTCAGTGGGTTAAGTCGCTGGTTTTGCAGTATGGGAAATAAAGGTTCGAATCCTGCTCTAGACATTAGCTTTTTTTATTTATATTAAAATTCCTATAAGTCCACAACCTAATGTGTATATGTGATGTATGTATGTGTGACGTCAGTGAAGACCACTTCTTCTTGCAGAAGACATCCATCCTCCACATCGAGGCTCACCTAATCTCTCTCTCTCTCTCTTAAGCTTTACGACATCCAATGATGCCAAAAGGGCACTGACCAACAGCCACTGGACTGTGACGTCATTGAACACTTCTTCAGCTCTTTCAAGGTCATTCTTCAGGTCTTTTAAGGTCATTCTTCAGCTCTTTCAAGGTCATTCTTCAGATCGTTCAAGGTCATTCTTCAGGTCTTTCAAGGTCATTCTTCAGCTCTTTCAAGGTCATTCTTCAGCTCTTTCAAGGTCATTCTTCGGGTAATGGGACACATGCCATCCGCAGTCCCAGTACCCCGCCCTATATACTACTTATATCATATATATATATATATATATATATATATATATATATATATATATATATATATATTTATATATATATATATATATATATATATATATATATATATATATATATGTATATATATATATATATATATATATATATATATATATACATATATATATATATATATATATATATATATATATATATATATATATATACATATATATATATATATATATATATATATATATATATATATATATATATATATATATATATATATATGTTTTGAAATTATTGATATTTCAAATCAAATTGAGATCAAATGAAAACAATTTTTTTAAGCTGGCTTGTGTCAAACATTTGCTGTCAGGTAACGACTTAACAGGTCAAAATATGATTTTTAGATGAAAACGTTTATTGCAGCATTTTGTGAAACTGCAATTTAAGTATGGTATATTTAACAGAAACTGAAAGAATCACTTTGCTAATCCTAACACCATAAATAATCCTAATACCATAAATCGTAACACCTTTGTTCGTACCCGGAACAGATGCAAAGAAATTATCGACGAAACCAATGAGGCACACAATCAGCGAATTAGAAACAAACTTCTCGCTTGTCCCAACAATTCCAGGTCCTTTTGGTCAGTCGCTAAGGCAGTTGGTCAAAATTTCACCAAATCCACCATGCCTTCACTCACACGGCTAGACAGTTCTATTGCAACGACACCTGTTGAAAAAGCAAACTTGTTGGCCGAACTGCTTGCTTCACATTCTACTGCAGATTTCCAAGCAAAAACACCACCTACTATTTCCATAGTGCAGTCAAGGATGCCCGATGTTATCTTCAGACAGCGTATCATAAAACGTATTTTAATGAAGCTAGACACCAAAAAAGCTTCTGGCGCTGACGGAATACCTGCCGTAGTTCTCAAAAACTGTGCAAGGGAACTAACACCAGTTTTCTGTAGACTTTTCAACCTATCCTACAGAAAGGGAATATTTCCTTCCTGCTGGAAATGTGCCACAG
>CM032449.1:108412309-108492537 GCA_019049505.1 Pachyrhynchus sulphureomaculatus | reverse complement strand
GGAATATACTTTTATTTTAAACCTTTAAGATTGTGTTTTATGTATGTAGCAATAAAAAGCAATTAATACCTCTGCTAACCTCACTTCTAGAATAAAAGATATTCTTGTATTTTACTGTACGTTAAAGGCTTCTTTTAAGGCTATTTTTCCCGATTTTCTTTTAATATAAATTTTATTGAATAGTTCAAGGGCATCAAGGGATTTTTTGAAAAATAAAATTTGAGAGAATTACAAGAATTGACTTTATATTATAAGGATTAAATCTTTCTAGCGTTGGTATGGAATATCTAGCGAATATAAAAATTGAGGCTTACCTATTTGCCGTCTCTATTCTTTGCCTTTTCTGTAATTCCATCATAACACGTAATGTTTCTCTGGCTTGATGTGGTCGAAATTCATTTAGCAAATGATGTATATGAATAAATAGTAAACTGAGATCTTCTACTTTTTCGGCTCTTTTAGGAGAATCAGGACAATTAACTAGTAAATCCAAAAGATCTAAGAAGTTGGCTAGTAGAGACTGATTTAGTTTTTTCAGTTCTCTTCTTCTGTCGAAGTGTTGGGGGTATAATCTTTTTATTCCCTGAAATAAAGACAATATTCAGGTTTTTCCTTTATATTCTATAAATTATGAAGTTCCTAGTGAAAAGAGAGTAACTTAATTTTTAAATAGTTTAGAGCTACTTAATAAAACAATCGACTTGTATATCTGTTTCTAATAATGAAACAAATCAAGACAATAAAAAAGGACAAGCGTGTTGTAAGTGATATATGTAACTGAAATGCGCTGCATAATATAAAGTAACAGCACACCATCTAATCTAAAAATTTAAACTATAATACTTGTATAACAAAATTTATATATATATATATATATATATATATATATATATATATATATATATATATATATATATATATATATATAGGAGCGTGGAACAATGTCAAAAGTTCTTAAACTAGAAATATTGCATTTTATCAAATATTCTAGTTACACACATAAAAATAGCCGAGATTCATCAGCAAAGAACTCTCCAAACTATAAAATGCCTTACGGACTAAATAATTCTTAATTACTAGTTTGAGCAAGTTCGTTCTTAAAATTCTAACATGATTAGGAAAACTATTTTACAATCTTAGAATACAAAAATGTACATTCTATTGTATATAGGAATATTTACTTTTATTTGGTTTTAAATCATTTTTAACCTAGTGTTATGTTCATGCAGTCTTATGCATTCTTGAAACAGGTCTTTATTACTATGAACAAATAACACTGCTTCATATATATACAAACTTATTACAGTAAAAATCCGTTTGAAATTGTCTATATAATATATATATATATATATATATATATATATATATATATATATATATATATATATATATATATGTATATATATATATATATATATAATATATATATATATATATATATATATATATATATATATATATATATATATATATATATAATATATATATATATATATATATATATATATATATATATATATATATATATATATATATATATATTATATATATATATATATATATATATATATATATATATATATATATATATATATATATATATATATATATATATATATATATATATATATATATATATATTTATATATATATATATATATATATATATATATATATATATATATATACATATATATATATATATATATATATATATATATATATATATATATATATATAATATATATATATATATATATATATATATATATATATATATATATATATATATATATATAATTATATATATATATATATATATATATATATATATATATATATATATATATATATATAAATTATATAGACTGGAATATCAATACTTGATTGGGAACGCGGATCTTGCACAACTTCCTAAAGTCAAGGACCTAGGGCTTATTAAAGACTGTAGATTGACTTTTATACCTCCCCTCTCATTCAAAACTTAATCCCAAGATCCTGACAACTTCTAGGCTTTAGTAAGTGTCTCACTCACAACTTCAAGAGTTACTGCTGTCAAGCAGTTGTATAACTGATTAATTAGATCACATTTAGCGTATTAATCTAGTGTTTGGAACCGTCGCTATTACGTACATGTCAAAAATATTGAAAAAGTTTAACTATGTTGGGAATGTGGTATCTGGCACAATGACACTACTCACTATGTATCACCACTACACCAAACACTTTATTTTGCACTCGATGCGCGTTTCGCTAATCATGTTAGCTTCATCAGGAGCGATGATGCGCCTCGAGGACAAAAATAAAGTGTTTGGTGTAGTGGTGACATATACTGAGTAGAAAAAGTTTAACATAAATTCTTAAGTATAACAGACCAAACCTGATTTGCTCCTAACTTAAATCTTCACATCAAAACTATGTTGTTGAAACTTAATAGATCTTAAAATGCCTTATAACATTTCCTCATGATGTGTATAATTAGTTTTGTCCATTAAATAAAATAGCCATGCATGTTCCCTCTTGAAATACTCATCTTAAGTACACATTTTTTTGTACAAATCCACAAAACTAACTGTGGGGGTTATAATAAAATAAAATAGTGTAACTTTACTCTATATTCAACTTAAGTACTATGAATTATATTTTTAGATATAATTTGACTCGACTCATTGATAAATAGATTATTATTATAAAAATAAGAGCTATGGGGTTTAATATAAAAAATTAGAAGTTTTGCAAGAAGTAAAACACTACTTAAATTTCTACTAAATTTTTTATTTTAACATTTTTACAAAATGTAACAAACCATCTGAAGAAGCTGTCGTACAGCAAAAAACATGTCATGGTGTTAAAAATAAAAAATTTAGTGGAAATTTAAGCAGTGTTTTTACTTCTTGCAAAACTTCTAGTTATGGATTTCCAGCAAGTATCGGCTGAATCAATTCATTCAATAGCTCACGAAGTAATAAAATTTTTGGAAACAAAGTTTTCTATTAGAAAATAAGTTATTCTTTATTATAAAAGAGGAAAAATCTTACATTATTTTCCTAACAGAGAATACCATAATCAAAAATACTGAAGTATATGTATATATACAGTGTTCTTTAAGTTAGAGCATTTATTTTAGTAGACTATAGTACTCGCTAAAATAAGTTATATATAGTGTATATAACAGGTGAATAATAAGAGAAGTATAACCCTTTCTTAAAAAATGTTCAGTGCAGACTTAAATAAATCCCTATTGTTTCGTAATTTTGATAGGATAATGAAATCTAAAATTCTGGATTCCTTCTATTTTCAGCTTATTTACTGAATAAAAATGATACTTTTCTCAATTCAATAGGTTTAGCCTGTTGTATTCATTAAGTGGTTTTTAATACAATGTGCTTCAGTTGGACTAACTACAATTTGTATGCTATTTTAGGGTAACTTTTTTCAAAAACAGTTTTTTGAGAACTTTTATATATGCTATATTTTTATGAATAAATATTAGGAATTTAATAATTGGACTATTATCTTGTAACATACTCTATGAAGAAATTTTATCACTATAAATTTAAAGAAAAACAATGGTACTCACTCGGCACACTGTGAAAATAGCATGAAAAAAATAGTAAACCTATTTACGGAGTACTTCCATCACACATATGAAATTTGATGGTCTCACACTAAAGGATTATTTAATCCAAGCATTATAACTAGGAATATTTTAAATGATAGGTACTTAATGGTTAGGTATTTACAAAAATAAAGATTGCGCAAAGGAGTGTCAGAGATACTCATAACTGAAAACTAAGGGTTTTACAGCATACAAAACAACCTAATAGGTTTTTATTTAAATGTTTTATAGGTTAGATGGAAAATCGTGCTTTGAGGGATTAGATTGTTAAACTACCTTCGACTACAATTGCACAAAGTAGCTTTAGGGATCTTTACTCTTAGAGATTGGGACACTGAATGCATGTAATGCTAAATCAGGATATAAGATAGGATAAAAACAAAAACTAAAAAGGAATATATAAGTAATACGCTATGAAACACCATGTTAAATTCAAATGTTTATTAATGGACTACATGCAAAACATTTTTACAGGTTTCAATATGTAAAAGTTAAAGTCAAAATAATAAATAAATTAAAAATAGTCCATATTAGAAACGAATTAAATTACAGTATTTAAAAAGAATGTATTAGGACAAATGTTAATTTAAACTTGCGTATATATAGGGAGGCAAAATCAGGAGAGATTTATGCAGGATGTCCCTAACACAGTATATCATAAGTAAGATATGAGTGTATGAATGTATAGTAGGTATTAATGAGCACACTGTTTTTAAGGCTTCTAATAAAAAAGATGATTTTGCTTATTCTTTTTGATAATTGTAAAACATGTTTTTCTCATGTTAAGTTAGCATCCCGGAGTATGCCAGGAAATTTGACTGAACTTGTATTCTCCCCTATTGGTGTTAGGAACAAATTTAATATCTGCATTTTAGCTCCGCTTATGGTTTATTTATTGGAAAGAAACCAATTATGAACTTCAGACTACATGCCGATCACCCTCAATCAAATTACTCCAAATTATCAGCGATGCCAATTGTTATATTATCTGCAAATAGTACTATTTCTGTAGAGTCATGGGATGATGTCATTTATGTATAGCAAAAATAGGACAGGTCCCAGAACAGAACCGTAAGGTACTGCTTATTTGGCTAGACTTTTTAATGAGTTCTAACTATATGACACATATTACAGACGATTTACTAAGTATGTTAAAAGATTAATGCTTCTAGTACTAAAATTATACTAGTGTAATTTTTGTATCAGTAAGTCGTGAGGTACATAATCAAAGGCCTTTGTAAGGTCGAAGAACAATGCTTGCGCATATCTTTTTTTCTAAGAACAATCTTGAATGCAATTGACCAGGTGACATAGTGCAGAGGTAGTCGACCTATTGCTATGAAATCCAAGCTGACATGCAATTAGTTAAATAAAAACGGTTTATTAATTTTATTAAAGGATAGATAATTATTTTCCTAAGCGCCCTCAATATTTTAATGTTAAAAATGAAGTGATCTCTACTTGGACAGTTCTTTAAGTTTTGAATGATATCTTGTAGGTTGTTGAAACTTATTTCCTGAAAATCAAAATACTGATTATTCTGATTATAGTTTAGTGTTTTATATATTTTAGTGGGTTATTAGTAGAGAGAGGGAGAGAATTTTTTGGACAAAATGCACAAAAAAAAACCATTAAAGTCATTTGGACCCAATGTCATCTTCTCCACATTAGGTTATTATTCTTTATTAAATCCCACTCTTGTTTTTAGATTTAGCAATATAGTGATCATTAGCCTACCTTTTACTTCATTTAATATTGTTCCGATAATGCTATCTAAAGTATCTAAGTATCTTTTGTGTAACAAGATGGGGTTTAGTTCTATGTAAATAAGTGAACAGTTTTAAAGTGTCCTTGTTTTCTCTCAGTCGATGCACATCCTATGTGAAGGTGTGACTTTAACTCAGAACAGACATAAACTATTTAGGGATCTACATGGTGGCGATAACCACATGATGGGATTGGAAGGAAACTTCCACCTTCTTAAAGGGACCACGCTCATGTAACCAAAAAGGAGAGCACAATAAGTATAGAACCAAGCATCCTCAGCCGCTGAGTGAACCAATCTATTCTGTGGCTTCCTTCTATATTTCCATTAATTAACTTCATTTTTTGTAGCACACTAATATTACAGGCATCAAACATTAAACCTATAAATGTTTTAAATTTCTCATTGGAGGATATTTCAGAGCTGTAGATAAAAGACCGGCCTGGCCTGTGTTCTGAACTATATTGTATAGGTGTAATAAGCCGTGATGGTATGGGTCTATAAATTACCTTGTAACTATTATTTAAGATTTTAATTCTCATGGTATAACTGAAAAAAAATGGTCAGATGGTGTGACAGACTAGGGTTAATGACATTAATGGCAAGATCACTACCACAAATATTTGTGAATATATTATTCATACATTCATTGTTTCTAGTGTATTCAGTCATAACCCTTAGAAGCCCACAGGGCTTAAACGGAGTTAGATTTGCTTGACCTCAGAATAGTCAACACTGAAAGTGAACATTAAAATCAACTGTTACTATTATCCCCTTATTTAGTTATAAACTGTCCATAAGCTGTGATAATTTGATATAAATTTTTCAATTTCCATTCGGAGAACGGTACATAGTTATTTGGATGGTTCTATAAAGAATACCTTTTGCTTCAAAGTTCACTTCTTCAGATAAATCCCCAGTATTAACTGGAATGTTGTTCTTAACAAAGATTGCAATGCCCCATTCTGATGTTCAGATCTATAAAAAACAAAAGCCAAAACAAAACCACTTATGTTCAATGTGCTTAGTCATCAGCTTTCTGCTAATTTTCATTAAAGCAAAGTATGTTGTACTAGGAATGATTCTAATAAAATGACTTTACTCCTAGATTTGTTGCTTATGGTTGTGCATGTTATAATGTAATATTCTTAAGGTTTTTTTAACTAAGGTCTTTTAATACATTGATATCGACATCTGGATACTGTTGGAGATTTAAAACATCATTAAAAATGATCTCATTAGGCCACACTTAAAAATATTTTTGAAATTTATGATTTATAACTAAATAAATTCATAAGTACTATACTATTTGAAAAAGTATAATAGATATCTTGTATTTTTTAGCACATCATACTGCTGTTGAGGGGTTCATAAATGGAAAATCATTAAATTACCTTTGTAAGTGAATTTTAACCCAACTTTTCCTAGGATCCATAATAAATTTTGTTTTATAGGATAAGCTATTATCTAAACCAAAATTACATTAGAAAATTTGTACCTCTTTATACAAATGGAAAAAAACATTTGAAGTTCCCTTTACTGATGGTTTTTGAACACAAGAAACGTTGATACACACATATACAATATAACAAGGCTATCCTTACTTACACTACCCTAAATACTTTGGGCCCTTGTTAACTACATCCAAGTCCCTTCTATACATCATATTTGTCAAATTTTCTTTAATTACATGACTGCTAAAAAATGTGTTCAAAATATAATACTTCTCTTAGAAAAGGAAGTAAACATATGACTAAGGTAAACACAGAAATTTTTGTAACATTTAATTTCACAATTTTATATTAGCATTATTTTAAGGGACATAAATTAACACATTAATTGACATTCTGGTATTTCTAAACAAGCTCTATACAGAAAGCTTGTTTCATGACATCTCACCAATTTATATTAAGTATTTAAAAATGCGTAGTTTATTCTGATATTTTCCAACATTCCTGTTAAAATCCCATTTTTGTAAATCAGTGCCAGGTTTAATAAAAAAAAATTGAGTTAAAATTTTGGAGTTTTTTACCTAGCATTTCCATTGCTAGTAAAAATTAAAGTAAACGCTGCATTTGAGTTTTTCACATTAAATAGCATAATTCAAGCATTACAACTCAGTATCTTATATAATTAGTGCTTTATGGCAAGATATTACTCAAAAAAAAAGTTAAGTGTTAGAAAGGCTTTAGACACATTTACAATAAAAAAAAAAAAGGCAATTTTAAAGTGTTCCATTTGAAACAAAGGAATTTAATCACACTACGCCTTCTCTACATACTAAGTCTGTTTAGATGAAAAATAGTGAAAAATTAATTCATGAGAACTATTGGATATTCACATGTTATATTTACACACTTGAAATTTAATTGAACAAACATAACAAAATGAGGAGTGTACATCTCAAGAAATGAGTACACTATAACAGATTACTTTAGTATTTAAAAGAATAATATTTTGAGACAATTTTAAAGTTGCTTAAAGGTATAAAGTGTTTAAAATTAGTGGGATAAATTGAAATTTATTAGTAAGTATTTAATAACAACTACAGTGTAACTAAAGTCAGAGTGTACAAAATATTTAAATGTTTGGGCTCCTTATAACAAAAATTCCTTTAAACCCACAAAATAAAAAAAAAAAAATTGTTTACCAACTTCTGCTCAATTTCTACTATGAATAATATCTCACCATAAGCAGCTACCATTTCAAATATTAAGTTTTTTCAACTATATTTTGATTACATATACATGTATATATATATATATATATATATATATATATATATATATATATATATATATATATATATACATATATATATATATATATATATATATATATATATATATATATATATATATATATATATATATATATATATATATATATATATAAATATATATATATATATATATATATATATATATATATATATATATATATATATATATATATGTGTGTATATGTATATGTATATGTGTATGTATATGTATATATTTATATACTGGGTGAAACAGCCAACAAGTAACATCCTGTAGTTTTTTTTATTTTGAAAGTTACATATTTGCATTTTTAGATATCAGAATGGGACACTATTAGGCTTTTTATCACTTAAGAAATATTTTTAACTACTTCCGGTTTGACTGGAAGTGACTGCAACTTTTCATTTTTAATGGAACCCTGTATATTTTTTAATCAATTTCAATTCACTTTGAAATTCTCTTTCTAACGATGTATCACAGGTAGACATTTGTTTGACAGGTGGCCGGCAAAAACTGTCTTAGACTTAGGCGGCCATGGCGGATATACTAGCAATTGTTTTTGTTCGTTTTATCTCACTTTGGAAAGAATTTAAGACTATCCATTTATCATGCCATCTTCGTCAGTCTAGTGGCTCCCACAAAATTTTATGCTCTACATTCAGTTACAGAATTTTCTCTTTAAATAATGATCAATATCACCGAAATTAAGATAGGAACACATATTTTTTATTTAACCTAGTTACACATTACAGGTTTTATACCAACATACATCTAACAGAACTATCTAACGCCAATTGGATGTATTATTATTTTCATAAAATAAGAAACCTATTTATTAAATAAATATTTAAATGCAAATAATAAAACCAAAACATTTAATAACAAGAATAACACAACAAAACTGATAATTGTAATTAATTAATAATAGAAAGAAGTAATATTTTAACTAAGTAACACAATAAAAATAAATAAGTAAAACTATTTTATATTAGATATAAATTTGCTAGGTATTTATTCCAAATGTTCAAAATGCTGCCCATTGTTAATCCTACATAATCTTGTTTTTCTCACTGTGGCTCTCATAACATTCTCCAACTAAATTTCAGTAATTTGATTTACTGCTCTTTTTAAGCGCATTTCTAAATCATTTCTGTCTGTTGGTGGATTTTTGTAAACCTTTTCTTTTAGATGGTTCCATATAAAAAAATCAGGAGGTGTAAGATCTGGCGATCTTGCAGGCCACTTCTTAGGTCCATTGGTACCTAAACAATTTGCACCAAATTTTTAGTTCAAGTAGTTTACTACATTTCAACTATTGTAGGTTGGAGCGCCAACCTGCTGGAAAATAATGTCTCCACGATTTAAAGGTAAAGTTTCTAAAAAATCTTCAAAATCATTTTGAATGAACTTCAAATATCTTGCCCCATTTAATGCACCATCAAATATAATAGGACCAATAATTCTTGTGCCAAGAATACCCAACCACACATTAAAGCCGAATCTTTCTTGATAGGCACTTTCTTGCATAATTCTAGGATTTTCTTGAGTCCAATATCGAGTATTGTTTTGTTTAAATAGATCCAAATTGGTAAATCTAGATCCATCAGAAAAATATGTTGTAATTTCAAGTTGGAATCTTTGTAAAAACCAATTACAATAATCCATTCTTCTTTGGTAATCTGTTTGAAATAAATGTTGATTTATTTGATATTTGTAGATACCTGAATTTATATATTCTTAAAATGCGGCAAGCAGTTTCACGATTTACACTGGTTTGTTCTTCAACATGTCTTATAGAAATTGTAGGATCTACCTGAACAATGGCCAATACATTGATTTCTGACTCTTCGTCACCAATAAATACATCAGCAGGTTCAATTGGTTGCCTTCTAAACAGCTGCTTTACCCTTAAAAAATAATTGTTGGGTGGGTGTCTCCTATCAGGATATCTTGCCATGTACAACTCGACAGCTTGTAGGCTATTCTTTCTGCACTCTCCATAAATTAATAACATGTCTACTTTTTCATCCATTGAATACATTTTTGTTAATGAAAAATTATTTTTGACATAAAGTAAACAATAATAATGACCATTTTGGTAATATGCAGTAACCATAACTTTCAGTTAGTCTGTTTTATCACAGCCTACTAAGTCCGCAATGGAACTTGTTGATATCACATTATTGCATAATACAACGGTTTATTTTCTGAAAATAATATTAAATCAAATTGGCATTAGATAGTTCTGTTAGATGTATGTTGGAAAAAACCTGTAATGTGTAACTAGGTTAAATAAAAAATATGTGTTTCTATCTTAATTTTGGTGATATTGATCATTATTTAAAGAGAAGATTCTGTAACTGAATGTAATGCATAAAATTTTGTAGGACCCACCTAAACTCGTGAAAATGGCACAATAATTTAATAGTCTTAAGTTCTTTCCAATGTGAGATAAAATGAACAAAAACAACTGCTAGTATATCCGCCATGGCCGCCTAAGTCTAATAGTTTAAATCAGTTTTTGCCGGTCACCTGTCAAACAAATGTGAACTTGTGAGAATTTCAAAGCGAATTAAAATTGATGAAAAAAATATACCGCGTTCCGTTAAAAATAAGAAAGCTGCAGTCGCTTCCGGTCAAACCGGAAGTAGTTAAAAATATTTCTTAAGTGATAAAAAGCTTAATAATGTCCCATTTTGGTATCTAAAAATGCAAATATGTAACTTTCAAAAAAAAAAAAACCGGTCAAGTACAAGTTGAACTTGCGCAATTAGTGTTCCGTATGTTGATTGCTTTTAAAATAAAAAAATTTTGTTACAGATGTATAAAATGATCAGTGACTTCACAAAACACACCCTAAATGAGTTTTCAAACAAAGTTTGTTTCCAATCTTTACTGAAATCTGATGACCTTGAAATTTTTGTTTTTTTAAATACCAGAAAAATTATTAAAGGTAATGCACTCGTGATAATTTTCGTTCAATCTACACCCCGTGGAGAATATTCCGGAATTTTTTTCAAAATTTTTTGATAAGTACTTTTCGAGATAAGGCGGGGGACAGCGATTTTTTAAAAATAATACAAAGAAAAGTGCACGCAAGTATTACATTATATATACATTTTTTACTCGTGTTTTCACAAGTTTTCCTTTGACACCACACTCGATGACCTAGTAAAAAATTATTTTTTTCACTTTCGATTTCACCCCCCAAAAATAACCCCTTAAATCAAAATTTAACTCTCAAAACTACATGGCTCTGATGAGGCCATCAATTCCTGTATTATTACCAAATTTCAACTTTCTATGTCAAATAGTTTCGGAGAAAATCGGGTGTGACAGACACCGAAGTGACTTTATAAGTGTTCCGTATGGAACAATAAAAATTACAGGGTGTTACATGTTGGCTGTGTCACCTATATCTCTACATATTTGCGAGGAACATACTTGCTAAAATGTTTTTCTTATTTTTAAAATAATGTTAAACATGCACATACAACAAAGAAATTTAAACTTTTTTTCATATATAGTAGTAGCGATAGTGTAATAAAAGAATATAATAGCTCGTCAAGGCTTATATATTTTTTGTAACACTTTAAAACTAGGAAACTATCATAGACCCACAGAACAATTAAAAAGTGAACATATTTGTAGTAAGTTATTGATAATTTACCTGGCTTTCTAATGGTCTGATAATGCTTTCTTCCGTATTAAAAGTGTTTCCAAACATATGATAGGTATCTGTGATCGGTGGTGGCGGTTTAGGTGCTCTACCCCTTCGAATTAACTCATCTGTATACTGGTTTACATACTGCATTGGAGGAAGAGGTAGAGAACTGACTTGAATGGCGTCGGAGGCCATGATTCATTTAATCTACACAACGACGATAAAATTGAATGTAGGAGGGCCTAAAATGAAAAAATCCTTAGCATTCGTGAGTGTTTGTTTTTACTGTTAAAACATATGTTATTCTGTCAGATATGTCAACATAATTGGTCGTTCATGAAGGTTCAACAAAAAGTTATTTTAACAAAAACGTAAAGCTCCGAGTCATATTAAAGATGTGACAGAAAATTCTGTCTACAAGTACGTAATGCGAGGATATATTCCTGGTTAATTGAAGAAAGAAGAGGTTTTTTACATTCAGCTATAAATATTCAAAAAAGTATGTTATCACAATGATTTTAAAATTGATGCTCGATGATACTGGGCAATGCTGGAATATTGTTTTTAATAATTGATTTAGGTACTTAAATGTGTAACGTATTATACTTAAGGCTATTAATTTGCTCTGAGTAAATTTTATTTTTTTCTCAACATAATGAATATAGAGTGTCTCTAATTAATATTAGGATAAAATATATTTTTTTATTACCAAATTCTTCTTTCTTATCATCAAGTTATTGTTTATTAATATTTTTCGTTCGTGTTCAACCCATACATGTAATACTCCTATATAGCTAGATTGAGAGAAGTGTGTCGTCGTTGGTAAGTATAGACGATCGTTTCTCTCTCACACCCACACCCTAGCTCGAAACTTCGCACGAACTGCGCATGCGGTATATAGTAGTAGTAGTAGTAGTAAAGTGAGTGCGTGGTATATTGAGTCCCTGGTGTCACCTAGATCTAAAAGTTTTTCTGTGATTCCCCACTGAATCGAGTCAGGGTTGCAGCCCTAGTCCGGTATTTTCTACCATGAAATATAGGCTGCTCACCCCGACCTCTTGTAGATCTTTAGGTTCACAGAATATCTCTTAACCATTAGTGCAGGACATTCGCGCACAAAATGTGTATGCTGTACTTGCTTTCTCCCTCGCACAGTCGACATGTGTTTCGCTCAACCAGCTAGAAGTTATATATGTAGATGGGCCTGTAATGCCACATGTCCCGTAAGGAGTCCTATGGTCAGACGTAACCTTTGTTTTGACATCGACAAGAGTTTTCTTGTTCTGCTTATCGTAGTTTGTTTCATAAGGAGTTTGGCTTGACGAAACCCCACTCCTGTATTCCATGAGCGTTGATGTTCTTTATCCAACCATTCCCTAATTTTGTTTTTGCGTTATATAAGAACATATTAATTTTGTGCGAGTTCTTTCTCCACGCTAGATATGCTTGAAAGGCACGGCGAAACCTTTAGGTCAGGGGTGCTCAAACTTGAACTGCTGACGATCTACCTCAATATTGTTAGACTACGATCGATCGACTCTGAGAGGCTGCAAGTAAGTGTGATACAGGATTGTCGTCTAGGTAGGGTGTATCGTGGCATAGATATTAGTTTTCCGCACAATATGCATTTTTTTAGTCAAGGTAAGTGTAGGTCTGCTCTAAAATGTCAATGAAAAAACTAATAATTATTCAAAATTGCGAGTTTATTGGTTCTTACAAAACAAACGAGTTCTAGTATCTAAACTTAACTAAAGAGTGACTTTAGATGTTGAAGCGTGGCACTGCATGTCCTCAGCATACTTTTCATAAGATGGTACGTAATTACCGAGTGCTAATCGCAAGCATGGTCAGTTCGTCGATTGCGATATTTTAACTTAATTATCTTCATTTCAGAAAATACAGACTCGCACAAGTAAGTTGACCCAAACATTGCCGTCAGTTGAAGGGCGATTTACCTTAGATTCGGATATTTATCTTCAGATATAAAACACCAGATTTTTGTATCAGATGCTGTGGCTTTGAGATGTATATCTGATATAATCTGCACTAACTCATTTTCAACAGAACATGAGTCCATGTTAAACTGACTTGCTATTTCAGTAGCTAATTCCTCAATGTTTTTACACGAAAAAGGATAACTCATAAATGATGCGATATTTGCCAATTTACTGAAATCATATAAACGTATTTCGAATTGGCCCAAAATATTTGATAATTCTGCCTCATAAATATCATAATTCAACTGAGGAATCCTTGCTTTCAAAGACGGAAAATTTTTCAGATCCTTTCTTTTTAGTTTATCTATCATAAGTTGCAATTTACTTTTGAATGCGTTTATTGCGCTAATCATCTCAATAATAGTTTTTCCTTTACCTGGAAGCTCCAAATTAATGGTGTTTAAATGCATTGTGTTATGCAGCTGTTATTTCGGGCAATAATTCTTGAAACCTTTCTAGGAATTTTCCGCGACTCAACCACCTGACGTCCGTGTGAAGAACTAAATCAGTGTGTTCAGCTGACTCACTATCTTCCAACTGCAATTTAAAGAGCCGTCGTTGCAAGCTACGTGCACGGATAGAATTCACAGTTTTTATTGCAATGCCCATAATCTCCTCCATGTTTAGAACTTTTGAACACAAAACTTGTTGATGTATAATGCAATGGAAGGAGAAAAATGAAGGGAAATCATCATTAGCTCGACACAATGCCACAAAACCATTTTCGTTTCCAGTCATTGCTGGTGCTCCATCGGTTGTAATGCACACTAGTTTATATATTGGTAGCTTGTAGTTTGTTACAAAATTGAAAAAAACGTCATATATATCTTCGCCACGGGTCTTTCCTTTCAGAGGAATCATTGTCAAAAACTCTTCCTTAGCCGACATGTCATTGAATACCATTCGAATAAAAATACACAGCTGGGCAGTGTCCGTCATATCGGTGGATACGTCGAACTGTAAAGAAAAGTATGTACATTCCATGATATCATGTTTTAGTTTATCTGCCATGTCCTGACTCATGACTTCAACACGCCTTGTGACAGTCGGACGAGATAACTGAAGTTCTCTAATAGCAGACATAATCTCTGTTTTATTTTTAAAATCTCCAAATAAAGGCTCACCCGCTTCAATAAATGCTTCCTTCACAACCAATCCATCATCAAATGGTTTCTTGTGTTTCGCCAATATATGAGATATTTTAAATGACGCTATCGTTGCAGCTTTTGATTGTTTGGCTGGTCTTGTGAACATGGTTTGTTCTTTTTTCAAACAAGTTATCAAATCACGTACTTTTCGTTTTCTTAATTCACTCTGTGACGGAAAATTCTTTTCATAGTTTTTATGAACCGTTTTATGATGCCTCTCTAAGTTCCCACGCTTAGGTATTGCAACTGACGCACGTCAAATGAGACAAATGCACTTATCCTTTACCATACAAAAGAAAAATTCTTCCTCCCAATCGTTATTAAAATGTTTTACTTTTCTTCGCCACACTTATTTTGGACTATTTATTAATAAACTTTATATAGATGTATCGCCTTTAAGTTACAACTCAGACTGACTGCTATTCCTGCAGGCGCAACATTTATATCGGCGCGAACGAAGTCTCGAATGTTCCCGTCAAACACGCCGCCCGAAGTTTCTAGAAAAATCGGCGGGAATCAAAAACGCGGCTTTTCTTTGACAAGTACCGCGCGTTCCTTTGATAAAGCCGCCTTTTGCCGCTAGCAGGGGGTTATTACGATAAAAGAAAGTGATGAGGGGGTTATTCTGGCCTAATTGTGGATCGAATAAATTTTAGTAGTTTATTCATTACATTTTGTTTTAGTTACCTAAAACAAAATCTGTGAATAGTTCTATATCGGAATTTTTTTTCTCGAGATCGACTCAAAAAGCACTCGCGATCGACTTGTCGATCGCGATCGACCGTTTGAGCACCCCTGCTTTAGGTAAATGACTCTTGACAACGAGCCCACGACCTAAAAATAGAGATAGATAACCTCTTTTTACTTTTCTTGCTAAAGAAAAGTATTGCACTTGTGATAAAATCACATCCTACGATTTTTGTTTTTCTTCACGTTTTGGGGTTTCTAGATCACTCACTCCCGTCGGTTTGTTGGTCTGTTGGCACGATAACTCTCGGACGCAATCAGATATCAATTTCAAACTTGGTACATATATAATAGCTAATAGATTGATGAAGCCTATGAGCGATATTGCTTAAAGCGAAGGGAATGATAGCAGTTGGGTCGATAAATTTTGTATGGTAATTTTGCCTCGCTTTCCTTGCGTCTAGAACTGGTACTGGCGATAACTGCAGCCGTTCACCAGGGAAAGGATAGGCATGGAGCTGGCTTGTATATAGGTTTAGAGAAGGGATATGAACTTCCTCGGTAATAGAGAGTGAGGGAAGAACATGGCTCGTGAGGGCTGGGTCGCTGCCTTGAAGTAGACATACCCTATTAAACTTCCTAACTAATCTATACCAAACCAATAGCTTCTTCTACAAGCAGTTACATAAGAGAGGGACCTGGAAAAGTCCAGACGGAAGAACAAAAAATGAAATAGACTACTTCCTGACAAACCAGAAGTATGTGTTTAAAGATCTCACAGTACTAAATAAATTTGCAACAACGAGTGACCATTGATTGGTGAGAGCGACAATAGAAATACCGAGTAACCAGAAAAGATACAAAACAGTAAGTAACAATAGAACTACTACATGGACCCAACCCAAAATAGAAGAGAAATTCGAAGATAGTGTCAGTACAACTTTACAGAACAAATCAACAACAAATGATATTAACAAGCTAAACCTCTTAATAACAGAAGCAATGTTGGAAGCACAGGAAGAACTCTGCTCACCAAATGCAAAAGAACAACGACTTAGAAACAAAAAAACAAAAATGGTGCACAGAAGAAAAATAAAGTCTGACAAAAAAAATAAGTCAAGATATTATTAGAGAAATGAACGAGGAAATCTCAAAGGCTGTAAAGAAAGATCTAAGAAAATAACACAAACAATTAAAAAAAAATAAAAGCATGAAGGTCATAAAAAGGAAATTTACCAACGAGAGAAAACAAATCTTTAAACTGACAAAAGTGGTACAGTAACGAACAACAGAAAAAAACTACTACATATAGTCGAGAAATTCTATGAAACGCTATACACCAATAAGTCAACATTGGATGAAACAGAATGAGAAAGAAGTCAGGTCCTCGACCAAGGCTCGGAAGACGTTACTGGTATTTCTGTAGACGAGATATATAAAGCCCTTCAAAAAATGAAGAATAAGCGAGCTCCAGGGGAAGATCGCATCACGGCAGAGGCGTTGAGGTTTAGAGGGAAGATATATTCAGAAGCTTTTTAATCTATGTCTTTACAACGAAAGCATTCTAGACGACTGGACAAATTCTCTAATGATCCTTATCCACAAAAAAGGAGACAGAACAGATCTTGAAAACTACAGACCAATTAGCCTGCTGCGACTATATAAACTTTATACCCGAATAACTGCGAATAGATTGGAAGCTAAATTAGACTTCTATCAACCCCGGGAGTAGGCTGGTTTTCGTTCTGATTATGGTACAAATGATCATCTCCGACGTTTAAAGACGCTCATTGAAAAAACAATTGCGTACAGTCCCCCGTGGTCCTCATATTTGTCGACTTCCGAAAAGCATTCGCCACGGTAGAACTACCTGAAATTTTGGCAGTGTTACAAGGAAGTAGAATCGATTAATGATATTGCAGCATCATCAGAAATATCTACCTAAATGCAACAACAACTGTGAATATTCGCTCACTCACCAATGAAATACATATCAAATGAGGTGTCAAACAGGTGAAAGTATACCTAAGTTATTCACAAAAGTCCTTCAAAAAGGTAAATTGGGAACATAAAGGTGGGGTTATTGATGGAAAAAGACTCAATCATTTTCGCTTTGCAAACAATATTGTCTTTATATCGGACAACCTCAGAGAAGTCAAAAATTTACTCCAAGAGTTACAGAATGCAATAAATAAAGTTGGACTAGATGTAATTTTACCAAAACTAAAATGATGGTCAACATGGTACCAAGTACACCAATACAACTCGGAAACACAAGTATATGTAGTACATATATATATATATATATATATATATATATATATATATATATATATATATATATATATATATATATACATATATATATATATATATATATATATATATATATATATATATATATATATATATATATATATATATATATATATATATATATATATATATATATATATATATATATATATATATATGTATATATATATATATATATATATATATATATATATATATATATATATATACATATATATATATATATATATATATATATATATATATATATATATATATATATATATATATATATATATATATATATATATATATATATATATATATATATATATATATATATATATATATATATATATATATATATATCTTGTAAAGAAATAGAAACATTTTCATGTCGTTTTTGACTAAACCATTTAAGGAGTCCTTTATCGACTTAGCTATGTGTAGATTTTCTTACTTTTTTACAACTAAAGCTTCTTTTATCATAGATTGATAAGATTTCTTGCCTCTTTTTCAATATGGTAGAAACCGTAGATTTAGGTTAATTCAACTGTTTGTAAACATCACTTTGTTTAACTCCATTTTCTATTTTCCTTATAATATCGTGTTTGTCTTTTAAAGTAAACGCTTTACGTCTTTATGTACTCATTTTAAAATAAAAGCTTAAACATTCTTTTTGTTACTTTGATCAAGTATGCATTAGAATCGCACAACACAACAAGTGAATTGAAAATAATACTGCTCGAACTAACGACGCGGCGGAAACAAATAACGTAGGGATTCCCAGAGAGTTTCGGTGAATTCTCTAGATCCAGTTCGTTATAAAAGGACACAAAACATCCAAATTTGGTTCGCTTTATCCGGAAGTTCGTTATAAGCGGGTTCGTTATAACTGATAAAAATTTGCATTGGTTTTATGGAAATTTTTTCGTGCATTATAAAATTGTTCGTTTTAACCGGAAATTCACTATAAACGGGTTAATTATAAGCAGACTTCACTGTATATATATATATATATATATATATATATATATATATATATATATATATATATATATATATATATATATATATATATATATATATATATATATATATATATAATATATATATATGTATAATATGTATATATATATATATATATATATATATATATATATATATATATATATATATATATATATATATATATGTATATATATATATATATATATATATATATATATATATATATATATATATATATACAGGGTGCCCAATATGTATGGAATGATGATTCCACAGCATTTGTTAATTAGTGTAATAAAAAAATGTTTAAATAAAAGTTATAAGGTGTTATACGGCGCTCACATGCTGACGTTGACAGTAAAATGTCTTGAATTGTGTCTTCGAAGAAATTACGCCATCTTAATTTTTTTTTTTATTTTTGAGTCCTACTAAAAATTCTAAATAGTATTTTTCTAACATACCATCTGTCTAAATTGAACTGTTTTGAAATTATTGATATTTGAAATCAAATTGAGATCAAATGAAAACAAATTTTTTTAAGCTGGCTTGTGTCAAACATTTGCTGTCAGGTAACGACTTAACAGGCCAAAATATGATTTTTAGATGAAAACGTTTATTGCAGCATTTTGTGAAATTGCAATTTGAGTGTAATATCATAATGGTATATTTAACAGAAACTGAAAGAATCACTTTGCTAATCCTAACACCATAAATAATCCTAACACCATAAATCGTAACACCTTTGTTCGTGCCCGAAACAGATGCAAAGAAATTATCGACGAAACCAAGGAGGCACACAATCAGCGAATTAGAAACAAACTTCTCGCTTGTCCCAACAATTCCAGGTCCTTTTGGTCAGTCGCTAAGGCAGTTGGACAAAATTTCACCAAATCCACCATACCTCTACTCACACGGCTAGACAGTTCTATTACAACGACACCTGTTGAAAAAGCAAACTTGTTGGCCGAACTGCTTGCTTCACATTCTACTGCCGATTTCCAAGCAAAAACACCACCTACTATTCCCATAGTGCAGTCAAGGATGCCCGATGTTATCTTCAGACAGCGTATCATAAAACGTATTTTAATGAAGCTAGACACCAAAAAAGCTTCTGGTGCTGACGGAATACCTGCCATAGTTCTCAAAAACTGTGCAAGGGAACTAACACCAGTTTTCTGTAGACTTTTCAACCTATCCTACAGAAAGGGAATATTTCCTTCCTGCTGGAAATGTGCCAAGGTTCAGCTGATACCTAAAAAAGGCAAGACGACCTTGCCAAACAACTACCGATCAATCGCACTGCTTTCAATAATATCGAAAGTCATGGAAAAGGCTGTCAATCAGCATCTTCTAAAATACCTTGAAGGATTCAACATTATTAGCGATCACCAATATGGCTTTCGTAAACATAGATCAACAGGTGATCTTCTGACTTATGTAACACATGTTTGGAACAACGCAATTGAACACTTCGGAGAATTTCGAGCGGTTGCTCTTGACATATCCAAGGCATTCGACCGTGTTTGGCACGATGGACTGTTGGCTAAGCTACGCTTTTATGGTATGTTTGAAAAGTTCTGTTTGTGGCTCTGATGTTTCCTCAGAGAAAGTTCTTTACGAGTGGCAGTCGACGGATTTCTTTCTTACACCTTTACTGTTAACGTCGGTGTGCCCCAAGGCTCCATACTGTCTCCTACTCTCTTTCTCATTTACATTTGCAGATGACAGTACGCTTATCTCTTCATTCACTTTGAATGCTCTGACATCGGCTGCTCAGGCGAATAACCGCAGACAGCAGCAACTTAACAAAGACCTGGAAGAAATTCTATCTTGAGGTGACAGTAACCAAGTGGAATTTAACGCTACAAACACCCAGGGATGGCAGTTTTTCTAAAAAAGTTAACGTTGCTAAACCCGACATAGTTATGTCGGGGCACTTCATGCCCCTAGCATCGTCACTTAATTTGTTGGGCGTTAATTCGGGAGCATGTTGCAGGCATTGCAAGGAGAGCTTCTCAAAAGTTGGGAATATTATTTCGAACCAGAAAGCTTTACACTCCACAACAACTATCAATTCTTTACAAAGCTCAAATTCGACCAACTATGGAATACTGCTTCCATGTTTGGAGCTCCGCTCCCAAACATACAGTACATTTGTTGGATTCTGTTCAGAGAAGGGCTGTTCGTCTGAATGGAGACTCAGAACTGACCGGCGGCTTTGATTCGCTGGAACATCGAAGAACGGTTGGCGACTTGAGTCTATTCTACAAGTATTTTCATGGAGAGTGTTCGAAGGATGTAGCCCGCTTAATTCCTCCCATAGCGGTGCATGTTAGAAGTACACGTCGCGCTGATACTTCACATCCGTATGAGGTTCAGCTTGTTACTCGTCGTACAACGCTTTTCAAGCAGTCTTTTATATGGAGAACATCATCCCTTTGGAATTGCTTACCCAGGACTGTGTTTCCCACCGAGTACAATTTACAGCGATTCAAGAACAACGTGAATCGCTTTTTCCGCACACGTGTCGCTCCTGTAGCGCTTTATGGACTTCCCTGCAGTACGTGTGCTAGACCCATAAAAAAATGATGATTGGTTACGGAGACCGTAGGAAAACACAACAGGCGGTGTGTGATCTTTTTAACGCAGAATATCCGAATCAAGAATGTATTACAATCCGTAGTTAGCAAAATATTAAAACGATTTAGTTTAGTTAAGGATCGTTCTAAACCTGGACCTCCGAAAGTTAAAATAAGCGATGATAAAAAGTTAGATGTTTTATTAGAAATTACAAAAAATCCCCACACAACAACTCTTCAGCTTTGCCTAGACCACAACATAAGTAATGGTACCTTAAGTCGTATACCGAATGAAGAAAAATTGCATTCATACAAACCCATTCTATATTATCTGAAGATGACTACGATAGATGCGTTTAATTTTGCGAGGTCATGATGGAACGAATCAATAATGATCCTAACGTAATTCATAATATTGTTTTTCTGTAGAGGTCACATTTTGTCTTAACGGAAGTGTTAACAAGAATAACTGCCGGTACTGATCTACTGAGAATCTCTACTGGATAATCGACAGTCATTCTCAAACACAAAAGATAAACATGTAGGCAGGGATTTGTGGACGTCACATCATTGGCCCATTTTTTATCGATGGAAATCTTATAGGACAGCGGTATTTACGGTTACTCCAAGAACAAGTTATTCCAACTTGTGCAGGTCTTTTTCCCCATGAAAATAATTTGGATACTCCAAAGAGGAATCTGTGGTATCAACAGGACGGAGCATCTCCTCACTATGAAATCAGTGTTCGTAGATATTTGGATGCGATTTTTCCTAATCGATGGATAGGCAGAAGAGGTGCTGTAGAATGGCCTGCAAGGAGTCCCAACCTTACGCAACTCGATTTTTTTTTGGGGGTCATTTGAAAACCAAAATTTACCGAAGTCGACCTGAAACTGTAGAAGATTTACAACAGAGAATTCAATATGAAGTAGCACAGATCATCCCGCATTCTCTGCAAAACCCTGTTGAGGCTGTTTATGACAGATTGGGTCATTGCCTCGCTGTTAACGGTAGACATTTTGGACAATTGTTACCTAGAGTATTTAGTAATAGTTTTTTTTGTCTTTTTTAGTGTTCCGTACGGAACACTTATAAGACGACTTTGGTGTCTGTCTGTCTGTCACACCCGATTTTCTCCGAAACTATTTCTCACAGAAAGTTGAAATTTGGTAATAATATAGGAATTAAAAGTTAAATTTTGACCTAAGGGGTTAGTTTTGGGGGGTGAAATTGGAAGTGAAAAAAAAATTTTTACTAGGACCTTATCTCGAAAAGTACTGATCAAAAAATTTTGGAAAAATTCTGGAATATTCTCCACGGGGTGTAGATTGAACAAAAACTCATTTGGGATGTGTTTTGTGAAGTCACTGATCATTTTATACCACCGTAACAACATTTTTTATTTTAAAAGCAATCAACATACGGAACACTAATTGCGCAAGTTCAACTTGCGCTTGACCGGTTATTTTATTTTAAAGTTCAAATGACAATAATTTTAAAACAGTTCAATTTAGATATATGGTATGCTAGACAAATAATATCTAGAATTTTTATTAGGACTCAAAAATAAAATACTATACAGGACTTTTCACTTAAAAAAAAAAAACAAAATGGCGTAATTTCTTCGAACTGACAGTTCAAAACATTTTATTGTCAACGTCAGCATGTGCACCGTATAATTCTATAATTTTTATTTAAACATTTTTTTGATACCCTGAATAATAAATGCTATATATATATATATATATATATATATATATATATATATATATATATATATATATATATATATATATATATATTATATATTATATATATATATATATATATATATATATATATATATATATATATACATACATATATATATATATATATATATATATATATATATATATATATATATATATATATATATATATATACAGCAAGGACAACCAGACACCTGAGCTGTCTAGAAGATTTACTCTGAGCTGGGCAGCCTATAGAAGGATGAGAGATGTTTTTAAGGGAGACATTCCGATAAGCTTGAAACGAAAGGCATTCAATCAATACATCATACAAGTTCTGTCATATGGCGCAGGGACTTTAATCCTTACTCCATAAGGAATTTACAAGTGACACAAAGAGACATGGAAAGGTCAACGCTTGGGTTGAGACTTAGAGACCGGGTGAAGAACGAAGAGGTACGCAGAAAAAAACGCCAGTAAACTACGTCATAGAGCATATTTTACGATTGAAATGGATATGGAATGGACATATTGCTAGAATGATGGATGGTCGTTGGACGAAAAAGGTCCTCGAATGGAGACCAAGGGCCGACACACGCAACAGAGGCAGACCCTCTACCCAATGGAGTGACGATTTCAGGAGAGTTGTGACGAACTGGATTGCAACTGCCCAGAACAGAGCAATCTGGGGACAACTTGAAGAGGCCTATGTCCGACGATGATATATATATATATATATATATATATATATATATATATATATATATATATATATATATATATATATATATATATATATATTATATTATATATACGTGCAAAAATAAAAACTACTTATGTGTTTGGGGTAAACCTTTTTTATTTTTCGACATAGTCTCCTTTTAGGCTTATACACTTCGTCCAACCATGTTCTAGTTTGTTGATCCCTTCCGAATAATAGGATTTGTCCAAGTCTGCAAAATATCCATTAGTGTCTGCAATCACCTCCTCGTTTGAATAAAATCTTTGTCCCGCCAGCCATTTCTTCATATTGGGGAACAAATAGTAGTCCGAGGGAGCCAAGTCTGGAGAATAGAGGGGATGTGAAACGAGTTGGAACCCTATTTCCATTAATTTTGCGACCACAACTGCTGAGGTGTGTGTTGGTGCGTTGTCGTGATGGAAAAGGACTTTCTTGTGGGCCAATCGCGGGCCTTTCTCTTGCAGCTCGGTTTTCAAACGGTCCAGTAACGATGAATAATATTCACCTGTAATAGTTTTACCCTTTTTCAGATAGTCAGATATATATAAATAAATATATATATATATATATATATATATATATATATATATATATATATATATATATATATATATATATTAATTACGAGCAGCGTACACTTTCAAGATATGTAAAATAGAAACTTTGAAAATGCCCAAAAAATTGGGCGAAACGTCAAAAAAAAATTGTTTCATTGCCTAACCTGAATATCCAATAATAGAAAAATCACGTAATTAATAAAAATAACAAATTATATATATATATATATATATATATATATATATATATATATGTATATATATATATATATATATATATATATATATATATATATATATATATATTATATATGTATATTTATATATATATATATATATATATATATATATATATATATATATATATATATATATATATATATATATATATATATATATATATATATATATATATATATATATATATATATATATATATATATACATATATATATATATATATATATATATATATATATATATATATATATATATATATATATATATACATGTATGTATATATATATATATATATATATATATATATATATATATATATATGTATATATATATATATATATATATATATATATATATATATATATATATATATATATATATATGTATACATACATACATATATATATATATATATATATATATATATATATATATATATATATATATATATGTAATCATCAGCCACTTCTCGGTCACTAATGAACAGAGGCTTCTGCCAGACTTCTCCATTCTTCCCTATTCTGAGACATCCGAAACCAATATTTTGCACTTATTCTGTGCACGTGGTCTACACATCTCATTGGTGGTCTTCCTCGTCCTCGTGTTGCTTGGATAGGCCGCCAAAAGGTTATTCTTGATGTCTTTTTACTACCGTTATCCCTTGCATATATGCTAGGGATAACGACCGACCTGAAGAGAAGAAAACTTTCAAACCATCAAATAAGACTTGGACTAAATATTCGCGATTGTCCATGGATATTCAAAGATCATGTCGAAGAGATAAAACCAATACATAAGTAATATCTGTAAGGAAATCTAACCACATGGTCAATGAAATGAATCAAAAACTGAAATTACTGACATAAATTTAAGCCCAAAAGTTGGTGTATAGAAAGTGAGGACGATAGAATATTGCACGACTATGTCGATAGAAATCCTATTGTTAGTCTCTTTCAACGATAATGATGATCGAGTAACTCTTGAAGGACTGGAATGGAAGTGTTACTCTAGAGCCTAGCATACTTAAAACAGAAGTTGAGGTAGTCTTACGACAAGTTGCCTGGATGTGATAATATTGTGGCAGAATTTCTAAAGCATCTAGTAGGGAAGAGAGTCCAGTGGTTTCACGATATTTGCGACAAGATTTGGAAAACGAGAAGGTGGACTACCTCAGTCATTATATCATTACATAGGAAAGGTTCAACTAGAAAATGTGGTAACTACCGTACTATTACTCTTCTGTCATATGCTAGTAAAATCGTTTTGCATATTATAAAACAACGAAGTACTCAAATCCCTAAAGAACAAGCTGGATTAGTGAAAAAATCGAGCATGCGACAATTAATAGAAAAAGGAAAAGAATATCAAACGCCCTTCCCCCCGTCTCCTGGATTACAAAAAGGCATTTGACTGTGTTAAATAGAGCAAAGTGTAGAAAGTACTGGTTGAGATGGGAGTACCGCAATACCTAGTATTACTTATAATAGACTTCTATGAATCCAATGAGGCTGTGGTAAAAATTGAGAGTCCGACAGGGATGTACTTTGCCCAGACCTCGTTAATCTGTACGGTCAATACATCATGAGAACCGTTCTTGATGACTGGCAGGGCGGGGGGAGCGTTACGAGTGTTAAGATTGATGAGCGTTACGAGTGTTAAGATAATACCACATTAATAGCGGTAAATGAGGACAAAACGGTCGAACTAATTCAATGCATAGAAGTGACAAGTCTTACCTTTGGGCTCGAAATAAATAGAGCAAAAACCACAATTATGATAGTACACCGCAGCAACACTTTACAAATCTCCGGTAAATTCAACGACTTCGAAACAGTGGATGAATTCTCATACCTTGGATCATTAATATCCAGGGAAATTCATAAAAGATAGACATTGCAAAGTCGGCTATGATAAAATTGGTCAAGATATGGAAATATCGTTCTGTCTATACCACGATAAAGAAGAGATTGGCTCGATCTTTGGTATTGGAAACGTGTTGGAAACGAATGTTGCGTATCCCCTGGACAGCCCACAGAACCAACGCATCTGTCATTGCAGAGGTCAAAGTACATGTTCGATTGTCATCAATCTGTCCCAAACGCATACTCCAATTCTTTGGCAATATTGCAAGAAAATGGGCCCATAGTTTGAAGTAGATCCTCTACAAGATGGACAGATTAAGTCCAGAAATGAATAAACTCAATATTCTACGATAGACTTAAAACGGGCGAAGGCAAATGCCGATGGAGGGACATAGTTCATGATAAGAAACTCACGACCTTCAGCAATGAAGTAACGTCAAGATATATATATATATATATATATATATATATATATATATATACATATATATATATATATATATATATATATATATATATATATTATATATATATACATACATATATATATATATATATATATATATATATATATATATATATATATATATATATATATATATATACATATATATGTATGTATATATATATACGTATATATATACATATATATATATATATATATATATATATATATATATATATATATATATATATATATATATATATATATATATATATATATATATATATATATATAAACATATATATATATATATATATATATATATATATATATATATATATATATATATATATATATACATATATATATATATATATATATATATATATATATATATATATATATATATATATATATATATATATATATATATATATATATATATATATATATATATATATATATATATATATATATATATATATATATATATATATATATATATATATATATATATATATATATATATATATATATATATATATATATATATATACACATTTTTTTTTTTTTTTTTTGGCGCTTGAATATAATAACTGCTCATAGGTTTAAAAAAAGATACGTCCAGTGGCTGAGCCGGTGAGTAATAAGGCCTGGCAGTTGTCACGTTATTATCCAATTAGCCTTTGCAATGTTTAAACGCTTCAAGGTTCTTCAAATGCATTGTATTCCATCAAGCAGAAGTAACACTTTATTTGGAATTGGCTTTACTACGCTTATAAAATGTTTCATCTGTTTTACAAATAAGTTTAGGTTAATATAGCCAGTGTCTGAAATGGTGATAATACCCTCAGAAGGCATGCCATTCCACAATTCAGGATTTTGTCTCATTCTTTTGAATATAGGCATGGGCGGCACAAACTATCCAGCTACACTGGCACAAACGAGGTTGTCGTATTAACTTCTCTTTCTCTGGTTGTGATTGCGCCGATTTGTATCTTCCTATTAAATCCTAAGACGTCTTGCGTTTTTGAACGGTGGAGAATCCACTTTCAACAACGTTAAATATTTTTGTAAGCGAAAATGTATTTTTATCTACAATTTTTTCAAGCCGTAGGTCGATTTATCCTACTCTCATCTACTTCAAAATCAGCTGTTAAGCGGCAATGATCCAGTTGTTCTGGAACGTTACCAACGAATTATTTTTTTCAATGTCGGTATTTCATAGCAGATTGGTGGGAGTTATCGTGCCGACAAATCGATGGAAATGAATGACCATGTTTTTGTAATCTAGAACGTGAAACTAAAACTTAAAAAAAAAAAGTTTTTGGTCTAGCTACTTAAAACACATTTTTTTTGCTCTATTCGACTTTATTCATCAACATGGTCTCCCTCAAGAGCGATACAATCGGTCCAACCCTTTTCTAACATTTCTATACCTTTCTTGTAGAAGGATTTGTCCTTGCCTTCAAAACAGGCCTCAGTTTTGGCGATAACTTCTTCATTGGAGCCAAATCTCTTTTCCTCGAGCATTTTTTTGAGGTCTGCGAATTGATGATAGCCGCTGGGGGGCAAATCTGGAGAATACGGTGGATGGGGAAGCAATTTGAACTTCAGTTCATCCAATTTTATCATCATAACAATCGACTTGTGACACGTGCATTGTCTTGATGAAAGGGCACTTTTTTCTCTTTTACGTGGGACCGTTTCTTTGCGATTTCTTCATTCAAACGCACCAATAACTTTATATAATATTCGCTATTGATGGTTGTTCCCTTCCCAATATAATCGATGAAAATTAATAGATGCGCATCCCAAAATATAGAGGCCAAAACCTTCCCAGCAGACTGTTGTGTCTTTGGTCGCTTCGGGCGGTTTTTACCGGCTTCTGTCCACTCAGCTGACTACCGATTTGATTCCGGTGTATAGTGGTGGGTCCATGTTTCATCCATTGACACATATCGCATGAAAAAAAACATGGACCTACCACTATACACCCGAGTCAAATCGGCAGTCGGCTGGGTAGGTTTTGGCTTCTATATTTTGGGAACATTCTGCTAAACAAATCAGAGAACTTTTGGACCAATGGAAATCCGATGACGTCCTGGAAGTGATGACTTAGCCTTCACAATCAGCCGACTTGGACCCCCAGAAAATCACTTGTGGGAACTTTTACAAGCAAAATGGGTTAAAATAACCGAAAAACTCTGAAGAAACTACTGGATAGAATGCCGAAACTCTGTAAAGAGGTAATTAAAAACAAAGGAGGTCACATAAATGAGAAAAATCCTGGAAAATCATGAATATTTTTCTGATTTTCTAGACTGTAAATAATGTGAAAAAAAATAATTCATTAAAATTTAAAAAAAAAAATATATTGTTTGGGTTTTTGTTGTCTTGGGACTGAAATAACTAGGTGGGAAAATACTTTCTGCTCGTAGTATATATATATATATATATATATATATATATATATATATATATATATATATATATATATAGGGTGTTATGAATTTCGCTGCATATAATGAAACAGGTGACTCGTGGGGTCACATAGAAGCACATTCAATACTTCTTGTTTTGAATTGTTAAATGACACGCCCTTTGAGGGTATTATCACCATTTCAGGCACTGGCTATATTAACCCAAACTTATTTTTAGAATAGGTGAAACACTTTCTACGCGTAGTAAAGCCAATTCCAAATAAAGTGTTACTTCTGCTTGATGGAAATACAGTGCATTTGAAGAGCCTGGAAGTGTTAAATATAGCAAAGACTAATGGGATAATAATGTGACAACTGCCAGGTCTTACTACTCACCGGCGTCAGCCACTGGACGTCTCTTTTTTTTAAACCTATGAGCAGTTATTATATTCAAGCACCAGAAAAAATGGTTGAGGGCAAATCCAGGTCGTCAAGGAACGTAATATCAAGTTGCAAGTTTATTTGCAGGAGCTTACCACAGGGCTGCTATCATTGGCACCATTGTGAATGAATTTAAAGCGGTTGAAGTTTGGCCCCTGGACAAAAACCTATTTTCGGAATATTTGTTTAAAGCAGCTGAAAATATAAATGCTCTCTCTCTCTCAAATAAGTTAAAGCAGTGAAAGCGCATCGATCCTACAAGAACTTCTATTATTATCAATAATGAAAACAAACAAATTGCTCGGCAACCTGATGTCTCTGAATAGATTACCACATTTAAATAGTGAATCGTCAACTTTAGGATTTAACGCTAAAGTTTTAAGAAAATGCAAAATATTTATGACCATTACTACAAAATATACTAAACAAAAAATTATGAAAATTATATCAAGTCCTTACAAAAATGTGTTGGAAAAATCATCCCAGCCAAGCCACCAACATTAATAAACAAAAGAATGAATCCCAAAAATAATATAATATACCCAAACCTACACCAAGGAGACAAACCTGAAGTAAAAAGCTATCGACACTCAGACGGCACTTAAAAAAATCCTTTGCAGCCGCCGCGGGCCGCTGATAAAAAGGAAAGTATTTTTTGTGTAAAAGAGATAAAGTCAAACGAAAAGAATGATTTTAAAAACCTATCTCAATAATTTATTTATTAAGCTGTCTGCTTTACAATGAAGCAAATAAACTTTCTGAAAAGTGAATTACATGTGTCAAAATATTTACTTTGTAACATTCATTTTTTTCTTAGATTTTAAGATTATGTTACGAAACTGTTTTTCTTTCTATAATTTATTTTTTATTACATTTTTATATTTGATTAGGCAGTGATTTCAATTTTTGAGCAGTGTAACTTAAAACAGTGATTTAAATTTTTGAACAGTGTAACTCAACCGTGTATAACGTGTTGCTGACCTAACTTATTTAGTCTGAATTGATTTTGCGTCCCTGAAGTGAGTCATTTTAAAGACGTCACTTTGAAGAAGGGGCAAAAAATATATAAACGGCCATATGGAATTTTTAGTGGCTTTTTTCCGCCAGTATGCCGTAGTGGCTTTTTTCCTCGGCCAGGCTGCAGAGGCTTTTTCCTCCAGCATGTCGTAGTGGTTTTTTTCTTCCGTCATGCCGTAGTGCAGTAACGGCTTTTTATCACCAAGTGGGTGTAGTTTATAGATCTCAAGTTTGATGCCTTTTCCAATCTTAAAATATTCTGCTCATCCTAAGGCATTTCGGGTCAAAAAGTGATTAGCTACCTAAAAAAGAATAGGAGAGCAGAGGCTGAGACAATATTTTCGATGAGAATCTCACCAGGAGAGGCCAAGCAGCTTATGGAAAACCCACCAGGAGAAGTCAATCAGTAAGTCATAAGCACACCAGTCTAAATATCTCACTTCCTGTCTACAAAGTGTGTTTCCAACAACTACGTAACACGTATAATCCGCGAAGACGATTTTTCCAACTTTTATATCGTGTTTTTTAAAGCTTTTTATTAAAAATAATCCTAATTTAAAGGCTCTATGCAATAGTGTGCACTCTCTTAGTATAAAAGTTATTTATTAAGTCTAAGTAATTTTAAGAGTGTAATAAAAGTAGGATTTTTTCTTTATTTAAATGTGTAGTGTCTCACTAAACTCCTGCTCTTTCTTTCAAGACGCAAGGGTTGTATATAAATTAATTTTATTTCAACAACTAAATAACTCTTCAGTATTTTTTTTCATTTTTTGAGTTCAACTTAGATTCTTTTTATTCTAATGAATGGTGCCCAAAAACTGTACAACCACGTTTTAAAAACAACTATAGAGACTATTTTCAAAAGGTATACAAAAATTACCTCGATCTCCATGTACTCTACCAGTAAAAAAAAACGAGCTAGCTTATATCTAGTTTTTGCTCTATCAGTATTAATAACCACTCAATCCATTCTCAAAAAATAAGATATACATAAGGGGCAAATAACTGCTACTATTTAATAAATAAAAGTATTTATTAAAAATAAAGAAAGGTATAAAATAGCACAGCTAAAAGAGGCTAGCAGGCAAAGCCTTACAGTGGACGAATGTACTAAAATGCACACTGCATTTTCTGAACTCAAAAAACTGTAAAACAACTTTGTAAATTTTTTTGAATTTGAACTCTGGTTAATGCTAGGTGATATTGAGCAGTTGTATGGTACACCACTGGAGTACTAATAGTCACTTGTCTTTACTATCATCAAGTCCCTAAAATTTAAACTTAATATCATCTTCTATGTTACAATAAAAGCTTAATTAGTAATGTCGTGGACACCCAAAAAAATCATCGTGAAGTACTGTAATGCAAGCAAGAAATGTGATTGGATCCTATATCCTTACCTATTTTTTAAAAAAACTGGCCTTTAACGACCTAGTTTTTACGAAATTTACTACATTCACTACATACTCAAACACCCTTCAATATAGGACGCGCATGCTTCTCTGTGAATAAGATAATGAGTACACAGTACATTAGGGGTTTTGATCCGAATAAACGCCAGTAATCCTTTGTAAGACACAGACATATATCGATCAGTATCAGTATCATCATCATTATACTGTCCACTGCTGGTCGAAAGCCTCCCTCAAGTCTTGCCACTTTTTTCTGTTTTGGGCCGCTTGTACCCAATTTCCAGCCACTCTTTTCAAATCATCAGTCCACCGACCTGGTAGTCTACCTCTACTCCGATAGGCTTCGGATCTTGGTCGCCACTCTATGATACTCTTTGTCCATCGTCCATCCTTTAACCTAGTAACATGCCCAGCCTAGTTCCATTTAAGATGTAGAATGAATTTGACTGCGTCTTGTAACCCCATTCACTTCCTGATAATGGGATTTGGGATGTGATCTCTAAGAGTAACGCCTAATATTGATCTCTCCATCTTTCGTTGCATGACACATATTTTATTAATGTTTCGTCATTGTGACAGTATCGGCTCCGTACGTAAGAACGGAGAGTATGGATCTGACAAATACTTTTCTTTTTAAACACAGTCCAGGAGAGACTTATTCGCCTCTGAATTTCATGTGTTTGGTTATCTCGTCCTATGCTGATTTCGTGTCCCAGATATTTATATTGGTGCACTTATACGTTACTCAGTTTTATAGTGACGCTTAATACAAGATTTGTCATAAACTGGGTCTTGGATAGATTGATTTTTAGACCAACCTTCCCTGAAGCTTTCTGAAGTATGTGGAGCATAGTTTGTGCTTCTTGTATTTTGTCTGTTATTAAGACAATGTCGTCGGCGAAACAAAGGTGATTTAACTTTTCACAGTCAATGTTAAGTCCCATTCTTTCCCAGTTTATTGATTTTAGAATACTTTCTAACAGTGTTACGAAAAGCTTGGGTGAGAGCGTATCACCTTGTCGCACTCCTCTCTCGATTCGAAATTTGTGGGTGGAATGATTAGTTTGTGTTTTAACATGAGCGGTGGCATTTTCATATATGTATTTAATTACATTCGAATATTGATGATCATTACGACACTCAGCAAGTGAGTATGAGTACAAGAGGCTTATTATATTCTATATATTTTTCAATGAGAATTGTAACTGTAAGCAGATTGTCATTTGTTCCATACCACGAGCGGAAACCTGCCTGTTCTTTTGAAAGGAAAAACTCGAATTTATATGCTAGACGTTTGGTAAGTATTTTCGTAAATACTTCGTATACATGGCACAGGAGACTAATGGATTGATAGTTTGGAAGGTCTGAAGTATCTCCTTTTTTATGCACGATGACAATAGTTGCATTATTCCATTACGATGGAGCTATTCCTGCCAGGAGGCATTTATTGAATAACATTGTAAGTGATTTGATAATTTGTTGTCCTCCTTGTTTAATTGCCTCTACTACAATATTGTCTTCACCCGGAGCTTTGTTATTATTCATGTCCTTCAAGGATGATGTGATTGTTTTTCTTCTGTGATGTCTGGATATCCCCCGACCCCTGATTTAGGGCTTTTGGTATGTTGATTTCTGTTCTTTTATCTTGTTGTTGATAAAATAATTCGATGATTTGTAAAATATCTCTTTTGTTTGTTATTACATTACCATGCATGTTCTTAACCTTGCATATGTCTTTCCTTCCCAATTTTAAGCTTTTATTCTGTTCTACAACGTTTTTAATTTCCTCTGCATTTTTTGTCTTTTGTCTTTTCTAATTTTCCTCCATATCTCTCTATTTTTAGTTCTCTATTCATCTTTCGTATTATCTACTATTTCTCTCGTTTTGCTTCATTTGCTGTTTTACTCTTTGGTTTAATTTCTGTTCTTTTCGTTGTTTTGGGCAAGTTTTATCAATGGTATTTTCTATACTATTTTTGATGTTTTTAAATGTGTCTTCAACTGCTGTATTTTCATTGAGTTCCAAGGATCCTTCTTCTATAGCATGATCTATTGCAGTTTCCTCTTCATACTCTCTGCTTATAATTTTGGCGTTGAAGTCACCGATCAACATCGTAAAATGCGAAATTCCGTCTTGTAGAGCACACACTTAGTTTACTCCGAATTATATTTGGATGTGAAAGTATCATGGATCTAGGTCAAGTCTTATTAAGTCTTATCACTGGAAGTGATACTTTACAATAGAGAAGGTTACCATTTATAAGCCGTACATAGCAAATCATGTTAACATTATTATTATTTCCTGTGATCTTATCCAGCTCTAGCCAAAGTTTCTTTCATTTTATTTTTTAATTAATTGCGGTCATTGATGTCCTCCACTACATGCTATATGATATTATAAAATAAAGGCACTTTCGTAAACAGCTTGCCAGCGGACTTACCGATCATAATGTTCACCATATTTACAACAGCAGGTAAAATGAGTTCTTTTGCTACATCTTGTACGATGCTAGAAATGCGTACAATGTTGCTTATAAAAACTTTCCTTGTGTTGGTTTAACTTTAACTTTCTGGTAAAGTAATCACGGAATTTATTCCTAACTATCTTGGAATTATTGGTTCTCTAAATTGCGTTTTAATTTACTTGGTAATATGGACTTTGTCTCTCTCTCTTTACTATTGACTTTAGTCGTCGTAAAACCAAAGTCCAAAGTCACATTTTCGATATTTACATTTCTTCATACTCTTGCCACTATTTGACGGCGTATCTTTATTTTCACTCTCACAAGGTTATTACTAATAACTTGACTTTTAATTAAAAGAGATTAAGACGAATAATAAGAGTTGCTACACAAATGAAGCTCAAATGACCCTGAAATAAATCAAAGAAAATTAGATCAAAAACTTCAAGATTTAACGTAACCATATAAAGAGAAGTTGTAATCCGAAAAAATGTATCCGAAAGCTTTGACTATCACACCAAGAACTTGAAAACAAAAGCCACAGCCTGTCTGGTGCTGTGCACAATAAACGAACATGAAACATATTTTTAAATGTATCCTAGAAAAAGTTTATTTTTTTTCAACGAATTATTATTATTTTTTTTATTTTATATATTTTCCTGTCAATATTTCTACACCTGGTATTTTATTTATTACTTAATTGTGTTATTTTTGTATCACTTAAATTATTGTCGGCTTTAGAATAATTTTTTTTTGCCAGTGATTAATATTAATTTCGTCTGGAAATTTTTTTTTCGACCCGTTGGAAACGCCATTTTTAAATATAATGTCTTGAAATTATGTTTTTTTTTAGTTCTGTTTGTTGTAAACAAACAAAGTTAAACGATTGTTAAAATTCTTGAATTTTGAACGCCATATTGTATAAGTCATTTTTTTTTCAATTTTTCATTCTATTTTTTTTAAAATTTAGCTGCCATATTGATTTCTGTTAATTAACCTTTAATAACTAAAATACTATATATACATATATATATATATATATATATATATATATATATATATATATATATATATATATATACATATATACATACATATATATATATATATATATATATATATATATATATATATATATATATATATATATATATACATATATACATATATATATATATATATATATATATATATATATATATATATATATATATATATACATATATATATATATATATATATATATATATATATATATATATATATATATATATATATATATATATATATACAAATGAGTTATACTCTTTTTCACCATCATCATCATCAGCTGTGTTTTCAATCGTGGGCATAAGCCTCCCCTAAGTACGTCCATCTTTTTCGGTTTTGGGCCTTGTTTATCCAGTTGTATTCCACTAGTTCTTAATTCCGTCAGACCATCGGATTTGCGGGCGTCCTCTACTTCTTTTCTCATTCCAGGTCCTCCAGCTTTTTCACCATCGTATATATTAATTTTTTGGATTTTCTTATTCCAGTCGACATTTTGTGGACGCCATATTGAATTTTGAAAAAGTCATATTTCATTCTTTTAAACATACGAACATTTTGGGATCTTCAAAGTTATTTTCCTTTAGCTTTTATATATATATATATATATATATATATATATATATATATATATATATATATATATACATATATATGTATTTATACATATATATGGATTTATACATATATATGTATTTATACATATATATGTATTTATACATATATATTAGTTAGAAGTTAGCTTCGAGCGGCAGCAGCAGCAAGATCAGAGTATCGAGTAGCAGCAGCAAACGTCGTGCAAAATTCATTGTTAGACGAACGGATTGAAACCCGGAATTTTAATGTATTACATTCCACCATCCGTGAAAACCTCTATTGTGACATATATATATATATATATATATATATATATATATATATATATATATATATATATATATATATATATATATATATATATATATATATATATATATATATATGTATATATATATATACATATATATATATATATATATATATATATATATATATATATATATATATATATATATATATATATATATATATATATAATATATATATATATATATATATATATATATATATATATATATATATATATATATTACAGAAATTATACACGATTTTCTTGTTACAAGGTTTTTTAGTGCTAAAGTGAGAGAACAAGGTTGTAGCAGATATATTTGCACCATATTGGTATTTATATATATATATACGAGGCATGTTTTTTTAAGTAAGTACCGTTTTGCGATTCCGCCGCCGCAGCGATACGGTCGGCGTTCCGCGCATGCGCGCTGGTAACCTACATCTCATGTCTACGCACTGACGCCATTACAGTCTGATTCTTCATTGTATACGTTGTTTACTGAGTGTTTAAGATGCCTCCGACAATCGTGAGTCCCGCCGATTGTGAAGTACGGGCTGTTATACGATTTCTTAGTGCTAAAGGCGTAAAACCGATCGATATTCATCGTGAGATCTGTGAAGTTTACGGACAAAACATTATGAGTGATGGAATGGTAAGGAAATGGGTGAGAGCATTTAAAGATGGCCGCACAAATGTGCATGATGAAGAACGGAGTGGGCGTCCTTCGGTCGTTAATGAAGATTTGGTGCAGAAAGTGGACGAAAAGGTGAGAGAAAACAGACGCTTTACAATTTCATCATTGTGCGACTGCTTTCCTCAATATTCTCGTAGTGTTTTGTATCGCATTGTGACCGAGAACTTGAATTACCGGAAATTGTGTTCACGTTGGGTTCCAAAAATGTTGACGGATTTGCACAAAACCCAACGTTTAGGCAGTGCATTGACTTTCCTTGAGCGGTACCACAATGAAGGTGAACATTTTTTAGACCAAATTGTTACTGGTGACGAAACATGGGTGGCCTACGTCACACCAGAATCGAAACAACAATCCATGGAATGGCGACATTCATCATCACCCAAAAAAGTGAAGTTTAAGCAAACAATTTCTGCCCGCAAAATCATGTGCACAGTTTTTTGGGACAGAAAAGGAGTATTGCTAGTGGAGTTTCTGCCTCGTAATGAGACAATCAATGCAGCGTCTTATTGTGAGACATTGAACAATCTGCGTCGTGCAATCCAGAACAAAAGACGTGGCAAGTTGAGTAAGGGTATCGTTTTGCTGCATGACAATGCCCGTCCACATGTGGCTAATCGGACCAAAGATCTCATCAAATCTTTTAAATGGGAAACTCTAGATCATCCTCCATACAGCCCTGATCTGGCGCCCAGCGACTACCATTTGTTCCTGCACTTGAAGAAGCACCTGGGTGGTCAGCGTCTTCAAGACGATAACGAAGTCAAAACATTTGTGATACAGTGGTTAACAAGTCAGGCGGCAGAATTTTATGAGGAGGGTATTTAAAAAACTGGTGCCACGTTATGACAAGTGCCTCAATATTCACGGAAATTATGTAGAAAAGTAGATTAAGGTACAGGCTTTCATGTAAAAATAAAATTATAGCGATATCTTTGCACGTCTTTTTTTAATTCCAAAACGGTACTTACTTAAAAAATATGCCTCGTATATATATATATATATATATATATATATATATATATATATATATATATATATATATATATATATATGGTATATATATATATGGTATATATATATATATATATATATATATATATATATATATATATATATATATATAAATTTTTTTTCACAAATTTAACATTTTTGAAAATTTAAAAAAAAAGCAAAACTGGATATGACCGCTAAACCAATCCGCACCTGACAGGCTGCCGTTTTACGAAATAGCTCAGGTGCAAGTGCGTTTTTGCTATGTTGCCTACTACATGATTTTCTTCAACAGTTATAGATTTTTAAATTTTACGAACAACTAAGAAATCAAAATAATAATAGATAATACACCGCGCACACCTAGTAGAAATAATATTTAACCATAATTAAGAAGATTTTTTATCTATTATTTCAAAAGAAATCCTCTGGTAACACGCGACGGCAAGTATGTGTATACTCTGGGTCATTGCTACTTAACAGCTGATGTTGACGTTTCATCTTACCATATTTTTAGGCAAAATAAAAATAGAATTTCAAAAAGGTTCTTCTAATAACATTTCCAAGATTATTACCGAAATTATACACGATTTTCTTGTTACTAGGTTTTTTAGTGCTAAAGTGAGAGAACAAGATTGTAGGTTACACTAAAAATGTAAATAATTTTTTCTATGCTTTGTGCAATAAAACACGCAGATATATTTGCACCATATTGGTATTAATATCTCATTGAATTAATACTATATTTTATTTAGAAAACTTTATAGACTGTTTAAAAATATATGTAGTATATATATTTTGTTAAAAAATAAAAAAAATACAATTTCTGTATAAAAACATTCTTCTAAAATTTTATTATTTTAAGACAGGTAATTTACCGGCGTTCGCGCTATCTTTTCACCGATGTCACGTGACTTTGAAATTTTATGTTTGACGACTTAACGTTTTTGTCTATAAATTTATTTCATTTTTAATGTAAATTATTCCAAATAACTAATTGCAATAAACTATTTTCGTTTTTCACTTCATAATTTTCCCTTCCCGGTTGTGGTTTCTTAAATATGAATTTTTAAAGATATTGTTTTTGTTCTTTTTAAAGTTCCTATTTTTTAACTGTAACCAATAAAATTAGTAAGACGTCCTATATTCTTTTTGTGTCTATTTTATGATAGAAAAGTAAATTTATTATTTAAGATAAAGTTTCTGCAAACCGGTCTTACTAGAAAGAGGTACCAATTCCAATATATATATATATATATATATATATATATATATATATATATATATATATATATATATATATATATATATATAAAAACAATAATAGTAAGATACAACGAATCGTACCAAAAAAAGAGCATATCTTGTATTTGTTACATACAAGCTGACAGAGTGGTTAGCAGATTGCGAACACTTCACCGCAGGCAGAGCGATTTTTCGAGGACCCATCTCAGGCATATGTGGCCCAATGTAATCTGTATGGCTGCAGCGAGTTAGCCTCCAATGGAGTACCAAATAAGAGGTTTGCTCTCCTTGGGCATAATTCGTTGTAGCATAATCTTTTTTGTCTAAGGGGGCATTTTTCTCAATTTCGATGTCTTCTTAGATAATATAATATATCTTGGATATTATTACAATATTGATGGGGTTCTCAAGTTGTATTTTCCAGGAAAAATCTTATTAGTTGTAAAAGTAGATGAATTCCGTATCTTCTGGAATTTCGCTTTTTCGAACTTGAGTAGTTTACAAATAAATAAACCTAATATTGTTCATTAAGTTAACAATAAAGCTTTTTAGTCTCTGGTGAGTCATCTATAGCAATCAAAAATAAGACAAAAGTATAACGATTTAGTGCTGATAGTGTGCTTTATTTCTGCGACATACGTCAAACATGGTAGTCCTTATCATCGGACTTAAAACATTTACCTAGAAAAATTAAAAACAATACTATCTTGTTTTATCTCAGCAATTAAAATGAAAACAGAGAGAATGGTTATCCTTGGTTTTTTAATTTATTCAAACAGAGAAGTTTCGTCTATGATAACTAACCAAACGAATGTGATTAACACCCACTGGACATAGAGCGGAGATTTTTCTTTAAAATGAATTAATAATAATTAGTAAAGCAATAAAGATATTCTAAAAAGTTGTGAGCGCGATGATTGGAAAAAATCCTATAAAACTTCAATTTGTGCAAGTATTAGCATTTTATTTTTAATAATAGTTAGGCAGATAAAAATTTCAGACGACTAGGTAACCTAAAAAAAAATGGCAACAATCGTCAAATCTCGGGATATGTACAAGAAATTGACACAATAAAATCACAGCCATGGATGTAATTAGAACGTGATACCACGTTCTAATTACATCCATTCCCCTATTGTCATTCAAAATCTCTATATTTATTTATATCTTCATGTTTTATTCCTAGTAAAAATATTTTCTTTCTTAATATACTAACAGCAAATACATCTCAACATAGTATACACTTAAAAAAGAATTCTGTTATGAAATTTTTCCCGCATAACAGAAGGCCCTTGGTTTCTTTAATTTGATTTCTCGTTTGATAGCTCTTGTTATTATATTACATAAAATCCACTTCTAGCATTATTTTTTAGTTACGCCAGTTAATCAGTGCATATCATGCTTCACTATATTTCATTGAAAACAATTCGTGTTTTTTTACGAACATAATCCCACTCCACTACCAATCCTAATAGCTTTCCTATTTACTCAAGCAACATTGACGGAAATACACAGGAAAATGTTTACGTAGAAGATTTAAAATCTGGAAACTCGGAAAAACTAGTTTCCAGAGTCATTTGGGACACGGATTACCATGTCTTCGCTAAATCCTGTTTGGATATATAACAGCGTAAAATTTTATATCTCTTTCATGAACGTAAAAGAGTAAAAACTTTAAAGGCAGTTCTTTAAATAGGTAACTATTTAAAATGTATATTTTTCTAAAAAGTGACATGTTTTCTGTGTATTTTATTTTATAGAATATGTTCATTCATTTGTAAAGTATGTACAGGGTGGTCCAAATTGGATACTTTTAAAGGTAAACCCCTTTATCTAAAGGAGATAGACGAAAACTGATGTCGGTGTCTGAGGCTCAATTATTATGATAAACTTAATGGTGAAAACCGCATATCGATATCTAGTACCGTATCAGATATACAGGGTGTTTTTCAAAAATCTGCATTTTGGAAAAATGTTTGTAATTCTTTTCCTATTGAAAATTTTTGATTTCTGTAAAAACATTCTCAAAGCACTTTTTCACGTGGATTTCAACAGTGCAAGTTACATTTTCTACAACTAATATTTTAATAGTTATTTGAGCTTTAAATTACCATTCTAAAAAATATAGCACACTTTATATTTTGCTTAAATCTGCTTCAAAATATAAAGGTTTTCAGTTTTTACGCGAGTTTTAAATGCACATTTCGTGAAGGAGACTTTCGACGGAGCGGCAATATCATCTGTGTACCGATAGCAGTCAAATCGTAAAAAAAAAAACCCAGAAGTTACCCTACTCTTAGAGTGACTTCTGACTACAATGAAATTTACCAAATGCTATAGTACTTCAAACTACGTAGGAAATGAAACAAAACAACAATAAAACAATTTATTCCGAGTAGAAAAAACAATTTTCTATAAGAGATGTTCGAAATGTCGACCAGTTTCATTTATACATAGGCGGCACCTTTTCTGGACACTTCTTGCCGAGATTAGTTCAAGAGGCGTGAGAGCTGCAAAACTTTGTATCACTGCGACTTCTAACCCTTGCCTGGTGTTTGTCGGCAATTTAAAAATTAGATGTTTCAATCTTCACCAGAGATAGAAGTCTATGGGTGTTAAATCCAGTGACCTTGCCGGCCAACAGTTCGGACTTTGGTTGGCTATCCAGTTATTGTCGAAATTGGCCGATAAAAAATTACTGATAACTGCAGAGTTATGAGGGGGTGCCCCGTCGTGTTGAAAAAATATATTTCTAAGGTCCATTAACGGCTGTTCATCAACAAGAGGTTCTATTTGCTACCTTAAAATTTCTAAATATCTCTGAGAGATGAGTGTTCCTTCGTAAATAAATGGACCTATAACCCTGCCTCTAAAAATTCCTGCCCACACATTAAATTTAAATCTGCCTTGATTTCTTCGCTCCACAACTAAATGAGGATTTTCTTGTGCCCACGTATAAGAACTGTAACGGTTAAAAATACCCGCATTGCTTACATAAGCTTCGTCTGTCCAAATGCAATTTAATGAAAAATTCAGAACATAGTTACAATTCTCCAGAAACCATTGGCAAAAATCCATACGCCGTTGAAAATCTCCGTCTCTAAGGTGATGAACTTTTCTTGTCCTATATGGCCTGAATTTGTGCTTCTGCAAAGTACGACTTACGTTAGTTCTTGGTAGTCCAGTGGATTCTTTTAACTGTCGGGTTGAAGTGTTGGAATTATTTCCGATAGTTCATAAAACTACTATTTCTTCTAATTCCTTATCCTTGTTTGATGCATAATTTTTGGGTCGTTTTCTTTTCAAACTGGCCACTATTAACTAGGTTATGCCGCAATCGAGCGAATATATCCTTGAAGGGTTGACGCCTCTCTGGATACTGTTCGTGGTAGAAATTACTTGCCGCTTTCGAATTTTCTCCGGTCTCTATTAAACACACTATCGTATCCCATTTTTCGTAATTTTCAAATTTCATTGCGATTTATTTGACAATTCAATAACTGATTCTGAAGTAAAATTTGACAACTACGAGTAAACAATTGAATTAAACCATATGGCTGTTCCGTCCAAAGCCTACTTCACAAAATGTGCGTTTAAAAATCACGTAAAAATGAAAACCTTTATATTTTGAAGTAGATTTAAGCAAAATATAAAGTGTGCTATATTTTTAGAATGGTAATTTAAAGTTTTGTTCGGATAAGGAAAAACAAACAGGGTATCCTATTTAAAAAATATATTTTTGCTTTAATAACTATTAAAATATTAGTTGTAAAAAAATGTATCTTACACTGTTGAAATCCATGTGAAAAAGTGCTATGAGAATGTTTTTACAGAAATCAAAAATTCTCAGTAGGAATTATAAATATTTTTCCAAAATGCAGATTTTTGAAAAACACCCTGTATATCTGAAACAGTACTAGATATCGGTATGCGGTTTTCACCATTGAGTTTATCATAAAACTTGAGCCTTAGACACCCACATCAGTTTTCGTCTATCTCCTTTAGATAAAGGGGTTTACTTTTAAAAGTGTTCAGTTTGGACAACCCTGTACAGAGTTGTTAATATGTATATCAGTAAGTGTTCTTTCTACATAACAAAGTGAATTGGTTGTAAAATTGTTACAAATGTGAGATTTGATACAACTTAGCCATATTTTTAAAAGTTGGGTTTTGATCTAAATTACAGGTAGTACCTAAACCAATATCCATGCGTTTTATTTTATAACGATTTTGTTAAATTACAATATTTAATCATGATATTGTGTCTATCAAAATTAGAGGATAGTATAGCATGTATTATAGCAGTATTACAAAAATTCATTAAAATAAGCTAAGCCTTATTTCTTAACAAATATATGGTCAAGGCCTAATTAGTATTTGGTATCGCAATTTATAGATTTGAATGAAATACGATGATATAAACCATATACTATTAATGTAATCTTTTTCTGTTTGTGTGTTAAATCTTTTTGTAAAATGACTGAAAAATGATATTTCATGTGCTATTTATAGGTAGAGGAAGCCATTTAAAAAAAAATAGTTGGTTTTGTAATCTGTCAAATTTGTGACAGTGACAACTTTTTTGTTTTCATATTGGGCTTCCTTATAAAAGAGTAAGTTTAGTAGCTAAAGAAATTTTTTGATATGCCAAATGGGAAAATAGTAAATCGTAAAATAGTAAAAGATAAAATTCGGTTTAAAAATTTGAAGGCCCTGTATATCGGCAAAGACTTCAAGTAAATATCAAGAGTTATATATTTTTCTAAACAGACTGAAAAATTCTATTTAATGATGTGCTTATATGTAGATGGTGCCATTTAAAAAAAAATGTAGTCGGCTTTGTAATGTGTTTAAAGACAAGTGACAAATTTTTTAATATCTTGTTGGGCTTCCTTATAAAAAACCAAAATTTAGTAGTAAAAGAAATTTTTTGATACGCCAAGATAATAATAAATCAGATGAACAACTTAAAAGTTAAAATTCGGTCCAATAACTTGAATAACCTGTATATTGGTAAGAACTGAAAGTAAATGTCAAGTATAATATAATATTTTTGTAAACGGACTGAAAAATACTACTTAATGGTGTGCTCATATATAGAGAATATCAGTTTAAACAACTGTTTAAAATCTCCACTTATGTTTATTATATTATTGCTGACAATTGTTTCGACACACTGTGTCTTCTTCTGGAGCACGATGTAAATTAACTAACAAAGTATGTTACAGAATATATAGTTTACCTAATTACATGTATTAAATTCATTAACAATATTTACCTTAATACCTAAAATAAGTTCAATAAAGGAGACCCTCCCCCATCTAATTGATCGTTGAGTAATAAACCTGAGGATTTTTTCTGGTTAATTTCTACCTGTTCTAAACAATTCAGTAATTTTCCTTTCTTTCCATTATGCAAAATTTTGAAATCTTCATTGAACGTATGATTTTCGTCTGTTAAATGTTTAGCGTAATGAGATTTGTTATTTTTCATTCTATAGCTTTGTTTATGTTCCTTTATTCTTTTATAAAAAGATATGCCTGTTTGTCCTATATACGTTTTATTGCAAGTGCCACAGCATAATTCGTAAACCACCGTTTTATTTTCTTTTTTGTTTTACTTTTATTATTTTTAATATGTCGAGCTAATGTGTTATTTGTACGGAAAGCGATGTTTACATGATTTTTATGGAAAAAATTTTGAATTTTATTAGTCAATTTTCCGGAATAAGTGAGTGTATGAAATTTTTCTTTGTTTAGTTGTTTGTACAGGTACACCAGTCCTATTGTTTTTTAAATTGTTTTTTCATTAAAATATTATCTACGAAATCGCTCCGGTACCGATTGTTTATACTAATTTGTTTTATAATATTTACTTCTCTCTGAAAATTTTCTTCCGTTAATGGTGTATTTATGAGTCTATGGATGAAACTATTATAGGCCGAGATTTTATGTGTGAACGGGTGGTTAGAATTAGCGTGTATAGTTACATCTGAGTATGTTGGTTTATGGAAGATTTCAAAATCGTGTTTATTCATTTTGTTTGATATTTTTAAATCTAGGAAATTAATCGATTTATTTGTTTCTATTTCTGTTATAAAAGTAATATATATTATGAAGTTGATTAATATAATCTAGAAATAGTTTTAATTGCCGATCTGTGCTTGTAAAGTAAGTCAATATGTCATCTACATATTGGTACCAATAAAAGATGAGAATTACTGATTTTTTTTATTTTAAATGGTCCTTGAAAATTTCAGATAAAATTGGACTAAGAGGGTTTCCCATTATTAAACCTTTCTTACTTATATAAATCTTATCGTTAAATTCGAAATAATTCTGGTCTAAACACAATGTTAAGATGTCTAATATTTCTTCTTTATCTGCTCTCGTAAAAATTATGTTATTTTCATTACTTTTGTTTTTTATTTTTTTTTAAATATAAATAAAAAACAAAAAGTAATGAACATAACATAATTTTTACGAGAGCAAATAAAGGAAAAACTGTAATAGCTATAAAGAAACAAACCTACATTGAAAAAACAATAGATTTCCTAAAATCAGATGTATTCAAATCCATCAACTTCGATCCAACAATAACTTTCCAAAAATTAATTAAAGATGTGCTAAAAGACATAAGCATTTTCACAGAGAATGAAAAATTCGGACTCGTTTCGATGAACCCTCAAGTTCCAAAACTATATTCTTTTATTAAATTACATAAAAATAACTCACCAATTCGTCCAGTAGTTTCATGCATAACAGCGCCAGCTTTTTCTTTATCAAATAAATTGATTGAGGTTTTGACAGAAATATTGTAAATTCACACCTAAATATAGTATTAAAAATAGTAATGAATTGATAGCAAAAAGTCATCCGTTCATTATACCAAGTAACTCCAGATTTATATCGTTTGATGTACAAAATCTTTTTCCTAGTATACCACCATCAGACGCTATGGTTTTGGTTCAAAAATTATTCAATAAAAATAATGTTAACCCAATAATTAAACAAGAAATATTATACATATTAACATTGTGTTTAGATCAGAATTATTTCGAATTTAACGATAAGATTTATATAAGTAAGAAAGGTTTAATAATGGGAAACCCTCTTAGTCCAATTTTATTTGAAATTTTCATGGACCATTTAGAAGAACAAATCAGTAATTCTCATCTTTTTAAAAATTTCTTTTATTGGTACCAATATGTAGATGACATATTGACTTGCTTTACAGGCACAGATCGGCAATTAAAACTATTTCTAGATTATATTAATCAACTTCATAATAACATTACTTTTACAACAGAAACAAATAAATCGATTATTTCCTAGATTTAAAAATATCAAACAAAATGAATAAACACGATTATGAAATCTTCCATAAACCGACATACTCAGATACAACTATACACGCTAATTCTAACCACCCGTTCACACATAAAATCTCGGCTTATAATAGTTTCATCCATAGACTAATAAATACACCGTTAACGGAAGAAAATTTTCAGAAAGAATTAAATATTATAAAACAAATTAGTATAAACAATGGGTACAGGAGTGATTTCATAGATAATATTTTAATGAAAAAACAATTTTAAAAAGCAATAGGACTGGTGTACCCGTACAAACAACTAAACAAAGAAAAATTTCATACACTCACTTATACCGGAAAATTGACTAATAAAATTCAAAATTTTTTCCATAAAAATCATGTAAACATCGCTTTTTGTACAAATAACACATTAGCTCGACATATTAAAAATACTAAAAGTCAAACAAAAAAAGAAAGTAAAACGGGGGTTTACGAATTATGCTGTGGCACTTGCAATAAAAGGTATATAGGACAAACAGGCAGATCTTTTTATAAAAGAATAAAGGAATATAAACAAAGCTATATAATGAAAAATAACAAATCTCATAACGCTAAACATTTAACAGATAAAAATCATACGTTCAATGAAGCTTTCAAAATTTTGCATAATGGAAAGAAAGGAAAATTACTGAATTGTTTAGAACAGATAGAAATTAACCAGAAAAAATCCTCAGGTTTATTACTCAACGATCAATTAGATGGGGGAGGGTCTCCTTTATTGAACTTATTCTAGATATTATATTGTTAATGAATTTAATACATGTAATTAGGTAAACTATATATTCTGTAACATACTTTGTTAGTTAATTTCCATCGTGCTCCAGAAGAAGACACAGTGTGTCGAAACAATTGTCAGCAATAATATAATAAACATAAGTGGTGATCTTAAACAGTTGTTTAAATTTTTATTCCTACTTATTATGGATCTCCATCAAGTAACGGTTAGGTCAGTGCAATATTTAAAGGATATCATTTTAAAAAATCCTAGTTGACTTTGTCATCTATCAAATTTGACAAATGACAAATTTTTGTTGTTATATTTGGCTTCCTAAAAAAAAAATAAGCTTAGTGATAAAAGAATTTTCTTGGTAAGTAGAATAGGAAAATAGTGAATTAAGTGAGACAGAGACAAATGTGCCTGTACAACTAAAAGAAATATTATTACTTTGTTCCAATTGAAACTTTTACAAATTAATTTGACATTGACAAAATTATTTTTAGTTACATGGAGAAACTCTTGGTAACAAGTAAAGTTTACGTTAAATTAAAGTTGATAGAGCTAAAATAAGATTATCGTATTTATTGTAAATAAGCTAGCCTTATTTCTTAACAAATATTGGAAAGGCATTCATATTTATTAATTATAAATCGACTAAATTTTCTAAATAACAAATTAGTTCTTATTATTAGTTTCTTGTAAGTTGATGCCGAATACTCGTCATTACAGATAAGAACAACTTTAATATTTTTATGACAATCCTATTTATATATATATATATATATATATATATATATATATATATATATATATATATATATATATATATATATATATATATATATATATATATATCATTATATTATTATTTCTGTCATGGGAAAATAAATATATTTAGTTTTCAATAAGACGACTAAATTATTTTTACCGTTATTTAAACTCACATCTATCCGTCGAGTAAACATTAACCAGATTCAATTTGAGGGAACCAATGTTCGCTCTCTGCATTATGATCATCCACCCAACTAAAGCATACCAATCGCGACAAGCAAGTTTTTGGGACTGTACAAATCTCAAAGTTCAAATCAAATCTCAAAAATTAGAGGATATGTACTATTTCATTATATTCATAAAAGTATAATATTATAGTGAGGACTGGGTTAGGTGACAACAAATGCATAAGCCGTTCTGGTTTTCTGTCGCTTATTCTACGTTAGTCTGTCAGTTGGTGAACCGACTGGAATAGAATAAAGCAGCGTTTCCTAAAGTCTGAGTCTTGGCGCCCTGGGAAGCTGCGTCTCCTCACAGGGTCCTGGCGAAATATTACATTATATTCAATGTGAGAGGATATCTAGCGAACTTAGTGCAAATTAGTAAGCTACTTAGTAATAACTGTGCAGAAACCTCTATAAATGGTTACCAGATGGCATACAATAATTAAGTTTTTCAATTATTATAATTTTTTCGAATTTCCTTAGTACTTTGTTTTCGTGTCGGTGTCGCTCGGTCTTAGTGATTAATTAGTTTTCGCAGATTGTATCGCATGAGTATTGTTACTAAGGCAGGTAAAGTTTTTGAAATATTTCTTTCCATGCTATCAATTAGTTTTTACTAAATAGTAAAAATAAAGATAATACACGATCAAATAGTATCAGCAAAGTAAAGAAGTATAATTATCGAAAAGATGTTGGTATTTATATGTATCAGGCCAGTCAATAAGTTTTGAAAGCGACACCTATGAAGCGTCACTCGAACCAAATATTGAACACCGTTTTGAAGCTTCATCTGTTATATGAATAAACCCAAGTCGATCTGTCAAATCATTCATTGTTTATTAGCTGGTTAAAATAGTCGTGTTTGAGTACTTTTTAAACATGGAAAAAATCGAGTATCATGCAGTGATAAAATTCTTTGTTTTAGAATGTTTATAGGCAATTGAAATCCATGCAAAGTTAGTAAAAGTGTTAAAGGAGTCTACTCCTTCATTTCCACCTGTTCATACATGGACTCTAGAGTTTAAACGTGATCGTACAAACGTTAATGATGATCTACATTCAGGATGTCCAAAAACTGTAACAACTGAAGAAACTTTTTGCAAGTACAAGATATGGCAATGGAAGACCGTCGATTAACCGTGGATGATTTAGCTGAGGCTATAGGCATCTCACATGGATCAGTACATGAGATCTTATCTAATGTTTTGGGTATGAGAAAGCTATTCACAAGAGCATTTGCTAACATCGGAACAACAACGCACTCGACAGAAACGTTCTACACAACATTTGACTCATTTCACAAATAATAAAACTGATTTTGTGCGTCAATTTGTAGGTATGGATGAAACTTGAGTTTACCAGTGTGATCCTGAACTGCAACAACAAACCGCAAGGTGGACTGAGACAAAGCAGCAAATGATCAAAGTCGTTCAAAAAAATTATAGCATCAGTTTTCTGGGATGCAAAACGAATTTTGTTAATTAATTACCTTCAAACCAGTAAAACAATCACAGGAGAGTAATATTGCAACCTTTTGGATGAGAAAATTCGTGAGAAAAGGCCCTGTTTGCAGAGGAAAAAATCATCTTTCATCACGACATTGCACTTGCTCGTAGAGGTACTTTGGTAACGGCAAAACTGGTCGGATTAAAGAAGGAATTGTTGGAGCGTCCACCCTATTCGCCAGATCTGGGTCTGTCTGACTTGCATCTGTTCCTAAACCCCAAAAGATTTCTACGGGAAGCGTTTTTCAACAAATGATGGGGTGATAGCATCCGTAGATGAGTATTTTGAAGGTCATTCGGAAAACCACTTCAGAGATGGAATAAATGAATTGGAAAAATGCTGGAAAAAAATAGATTGAGCTTAAGGGAGACTATACTGAAGAAAAAATGTATTTCAACTCATTAATTCCTCTTGTTTCACTTCCGCTTTCAAAACTTATTGATTGACCGTAGGAGCAGCAGCGCGTACCGTGTATGGAAGTTTTAGTGCCAGAGTACATGCTACCAGGGAAGTTGGGACGCCATTTACAAGCCAATCATTCCAGGCTGGTAAATCTCGTGACTATTTTACGAAAAAGTTACAGTCAAATTAACAAAAAAATGTTTCTAAACATCATTACCATCAATACCAAGCAATACTTTGCCAGCTTTTTACAAGGTGGCACATAGAATCGCGAAATTTAAGAAGCCTCATGCCATTTTAGGAGAACTTATTTTACTGGCTAACTGTAGATATGGAGAACATTATGACTGGTAAGTTTACTGGAAAACTGTCTTCAAATGTGCTTTTGTCAACTAACGCAGCACAGAGCGGAGGATCTCAATGATCAATCAATTGAAAAAACACAAAGGAGGATTTTGGGTTGCAGCTGGATAAAGATAAAAAAAAACAAATGAGAATATAGGATCCAAGCACATTTCTTTGTTATACTACAACACATATCGATCTCTCTCTAGTTGTAATCTTCTGTCCCTTACGTTTAAACGATGAAAGGAAATTAATATATTTCGTAAAGAGGAAGATATATAGCCAAAATTTTGTGAATGAAAACTTTTTGGCAAATCTAGTGCAACTATGTTATTGATCATCCCTGCAGGGAAACAGCGTGTAAGAATTGAGAATATTTCAGCTTTCACAAAAAATGAAAAACTACGGAGAAAAAGAAGGAAGAAGACAGATGCGGTAATGGAATTGAATTTCCTTGAAATGTCAAATTCATTTTTGAAGAATCCTTATCCTAGCTTATTACTTGGTTTAAGAAATATTTTCAAAATGATATATCGATAATATTGTATAGATTAAGGATTCATTTAATATCAGTTTTCGATCTGAATTTACTGTTGCAGAAATACGTTGAAATACAACATTTGTAACAAGGAATTAATTGAGGACATTAGTATAAGATCAATTCCTTTTTCATATGGTAAAGCGCAGAAAATTTTAATTCCATTTGTGTGAAGTCTCTGCGGTTGGTGTGATAAAAACTTAGTGTCATGCGACATTTGAGAAAATCTGCTCTGATTATTGGACCTGCCAACTTTAATTAATGGAATTTCTTGAAATACCTTTATTGTGATCCTAAATAATTATTTTTACACAATCCTTTATTTAAAAAATTCGCCATTTCGCAATGTGTACTTAGAATTTGACACAGTGTGAATTCAGAAACGGCGTCAAGAATTGAAAATGTTTGGGAATCACTGTAATAAGGTACTTTATCTTCACTTAAGACTCTAAGAATTCATATAATATTCTTCTGACATTGGTATTTCTATGGTTTTTAGAATAATCCATATTATTTTTTAGTATGCTGCCTATTCAAATGTTATTTTTCCACTAGTTTTAAACATATTTTTAGTCTATTTCTGGTCTTAGAATGTTTTCATCTGATATTTGATTTTGTTACCAAAGTTTCATATTAAACCAACCCCTTCGGTGGCGTATTGTTCTACTCTAAAAAGAAACGTACCCACACCTCTTTTTTGCCTCATTGCAAACCATCTCCAAGAGACCTAAAGAGTCCTTTACGACCTTGATAGCATAAAATATATTTGAGAAATAGAGGATGTAGGATGAAGACTCATCGTTAGTAAGGTTAGGTTAGATTAGGTTGTATTTAAGATTTTTAGATTTAGAGACTATTATTTTTCATTTCCTACCTGACATGTATTTTACATATATTTATTTTATATTTTGTTATGCTAGGCTAGTTTAGATTAGGTTAGGTTAGATCAGGTTTGGTTAAGTCGTGTTTAGGTTGGATTAGGTTATGTTGGGTTATATTTAAGACTTTTAGATTCATTCTTATTATTTTACTTTATGTTAGGCTAGATTAGGTTACGTTAGGTTAGGTTTTTTTTTTAAAAAATCGGGCTCCAAAGATCTCTTCGAAATTTGATAAGAATTATTAAAAAAAAAAAAATTAAATGGATGAATCCTGAGACCTGTATTTTTGAAACAATACCTCGAATTGCCACACTGTGTACCGCATCGTGCGTCGCTGTAGCGAGAATAAATAATTTTATTTTATTTGTTTATAATAAACAAATATTTAGGTAGTAAATATTTGCTTTATACTTTCAACACTAGTTTCTAGATTGAGCTAGATTGATTTATTGGCTATTAGGTAGCTAAGATGCTATAACTATTATACAGTATTGGAAATAAATATTGGGTCTTAAGATATATACATGTCAGGGATCTGATTAACTTAGCCTAGGTAAGGATTTTATTTTATTTTAAAGGCAATCACGGTACGGAATATTAATTGCACTTGACCGTGTTTTTTTTTACTTTTAGGAAACTGTGCGTATGTGGTTGATTAAGTAGTATCTAAAGGGAACATTATGCCTAAAAGAAAAATCGTAGCTTTCTAGAAATTCGTTTGAGTCAAAAGCGGTTAGAATACGTCGAATTGGAGAGTCTAGCGCTGAACGCTGATAGCGGCTTGACAGGCAAAATATAAGATCAATAGTGCCTATTCCTCATGTTCCTATAATCCCAACTAATCTACCGATTCATTTCAAACGGTTGCAGTTTCCGGTGAAGGGTCGTTTGTTTTCACAATAAACAGGTCCCAGGGGCAAATTTTTAAACTCGTGAGAAGCAATTTGAGACAGAAATGTTTTCTCATTGCCAGTTATATGTTGGGTTATCAAGAGAAAACCAATATATTTTGCTACCAGAAAATAATAAAACATTAAGTATAGAATACAGAGAAGCTTTAACATAGGTGCCTAAATTTTAAAAAAAAACGTTTAAGAAGAATAACCCTCTACACGAACGAAGTCGCGAGCGGTTGCTAGTACTTTATAAAGTTAGAAATTAAACATTTTTAACATATTAATTTATAATATTTAATTTGAGGCATCCTGCATTTTTTACATTATTTTTCAGGTTAGTTCAGGTTTGAATATTATTACTCATGTTTTGTTTGTGTTTTAATATAATTTTTTGAACTAAAATTTTCAATTTTAATTTGCGACAATAGTTTCAAAATGATTATTTTAATTGATTCATGGTTGGCAGGCTACCTACTGAATTACTTAAATTAAATTGTTAAAAGTAATCATTGTTAATTTACGTCACTATTTAATTAAAGAAGTTGCAGTTTAATGGAGATCTCAGTTTTTATATCCATGAGACGCTGGGTATTTTTAGGGTAAATGTCGCGTTAAAAATATTAAAAAATTGTTGTTTAGTTTATCAAAAGCAACTCTAATATCTGATCTGGTGATCTCAAATTATCATATTAATAATGAAAACCCTTGGTGGTGTTAAGTACCCCAACTAACCTGAACTAAGTTGGGGTACTCCAATTGCCGAAGCTAATATTTAAAATCCATATAACAACACTTAAATTTTTCGTTTCTATCCCGTCTATTTCTAAAATAACCTATTTATACTCCCAAAGGGTACATTCTTATATATCTAATTTTCGTCTTAAAATTGTCTTAATCCTAATGATTCTACTATTATGATGAAGCAAAAACTTAATTAATTTATATATTTAAGTCCTTATCTTCAATAATTAATTTACAATAAATTATAAAGTACCCCGATTATGATTAGTGGAGACTACAATAACATTATTAATCACCTTTTATCAATATACGTGTAATTAAAATATTAAGTAATGAAGTAATTTCGTCATAAGTATTTATTGTCTGTATTTGATCGGATTAGTAATTGGCGGTATATTTATCTAAATTATCTACCTACATGTAGAGATAATACACCCTACAATGATAACTAATTTATCAATTAACAAAATATATGGGAAATATTTTATTTTTACAATATAATTTATAGTTTCATTTAAAAAAATATGTCATTAGATTCTTATGGTATTTGGAAGGGATGGAACCAGGTTATCCCTTGGAGAGCCTACTGGTGCTTTAAAGAAATTAAAAACAAGTAGGTTTTAATTGAATGCTACCAACATATGAACTAAATAACCGCTAAATTGCTTTTATAGTAAACATAAGGGCATTAAATGATTTTTTTTATAATTAAATACTTACGTAGCAGAAATATCCTAACTAGCTCTCATTTTTGTTTGATTTCTTTAATTCAACAATTTAGTTTTTTGATTTTAGAAACATTTTAATTATTAGAAAATCTTTTGAAGAATAATTGATTATTTGTTTAGCAAGACAGTTCTTTTAGGGTATTTATCATAATTTGATGACTATGTAATTCTTATTACACTAACTCTCTTATTAAAATCTTCTGCTAAATTTATATATATATATATATATATATATATATATATATATATATATATATATATATATATATATATATATATATATATATATGTATATGTATAATATAAACTTCTTTTTTTTATTAATTTTTCAGATTCCCACTAATAATTTTGCTACTTGCAGCTAACAATAAAGTTGTTTAATAACTATACAATAAATTTTACATTGTATGATGATGTAAAATTGATGCATGCAGAAACTCTACCTGGTATTCTACCCAATCTTATACATGGCTGACGGTAAAATTAGTTTTTCGTAAATTAACAAATCTTTCTCCAAGACCGAAGCTAATTTTCTTTATAATTTAGACTTTCAACATCTAAAATAGTGTTACATCTTGGGCTTTTTAAATTTAAGAATAAAGATAGTAGACGTTGTAATACTTATTTAGTGTAACTAGTGATTTATTCTACATACACAGACAGAGCTTGTTTCCAGCAGAATACTTCTTGAAGTTGTTATTAATAATAAAATTAATAAACCAAAAAAAATTAAACAGTTTTTTAACAGATATGAGGTTATTGTATTGAAATATGAAACTACTTACTTATGTTGTGTTAGTACATAATTGTTTTTAAAACATTGAACTGTCAATGTACTTTGTTCTTGCAGCTTTAGATGCTGTTTTAAACTACAAAGATAAAATTCTTTAAATTTGTTATAATATAAAATAGTAAACTTGTCATTTTAAGGTAAAGCAACATATCGATTGTCCAAAATCCAAGTTCATTGTTTTGACCTGGTCTAATTGCAAAAACCATTAGCGCACAATTGTATCATTAGTTATAGAGTGTCATTTATTGTTATTTTTCTGAAATTGCCCTTGATACAAGGGTTAACCTGTTTGAATATATTAAACGATATATATATATATATATATATATATATATATATATATATATATATATATATATATATATATATATATATATATATATATATATATATATATATATATATATATATATATATATATATATATATATATAATTTCTGTTACGCATGAAGTAGTATATTTTTCATATATTAGAGGGAGTGGTCGTTTTTGCTTTTGAAATATATTGTTTGGGTTTCAAAATGCTCCTACTTGGTTTAGTTATGTACTAATACGACCCTATAGTTTGGTATGCAAAAAATCTAATAACTATCATTATTTTAGCACTACGTAATTTATTAAGCTAATGTAAAAAAAATGGTTTAGTCCAAATAGTTTATTCAGTAGTATATAATATTGGGCAATAATTTTAGTATAGATACAAAAGTTTTATGTCCTCCTTTCACTTCCCGCGCATTCTAATATTTGTTTTTTCTGTAGATTAATAACAAGAATTTAAACATAAGATACGAGTACATAAATACCTACATATTTTATTATGAACAAACATATATGTATATATATATATATATATATATATATATATATATATATATAAATATATATATATATATATATATATATATATATATATATATATATATATATATATATATATATATATATATACTTAAATACGAGTATATTACAAAATATTGACCAAAAAATAAATAAATCACAGACGAGCTTAGTATTTTAGTTCTAGTTTTAATATCTTCAAGCACATAGTCCACACGTAATGATTGAAAAGCAGCTCCTGAAAATTAAAAAGAACGTAAATATTAATATGGTAGATAATTATAATTTGTGGTTTTGTTGTGATCATATTATATTACTGGTTAAAATAAAACAGCCCACCGAATATCTACTATATAAACCAAAAGGGCGACCCGAAATGTTGACCTGTCGACTAACCGTCTGCCTAGTTGTTCATTCTATCGGCGAGTCGAATAAAAGCCTTTAATGTTGATTTTGGGCTCCCCGTGCCTTGGAATGCCCAGATAAGGCCCAAAATGCTACATCCAAAAATGGACTGTCGTTTAACTACTTGAATCAAGTACCAAAACAAAACGGTCGCTTTTGGCTGGAAAAAGCGAGTCTAGCTTCGTCCTTCGGTATTGGCGGCGTCTACCTTTTGCATTTCCTCTTATTTTAACAAGAATAAACTAAATTTATTGATTTTATATGGTTAAATGACAGTGCATTTTTAATTATTTTTTATTAATTCATACGAATGCACCAAAATTTTTCTACACATCACGTTAGAAAAGTGGTTACAGCAGGACTTCTAAGTTTTTCCAAACTGACCTTAAACATGCTTACTCGCAGTAAGTAACTGATGACAGCTCTGCTATCAGTATACATACTGAATCGATCATCAATCTATCACATTTTGCCATTGAATTCGTACTAAGAAGCTATATTGAAAGAAAATAAGCATTATTTAGAAATAAAATTATGTCCCTCGACCCACCCTAACAAAATGTGATTCAATTTAACGTATTTAAAATTCATTTTATAACAGATCGCCCTACCAAAACTTGACAAAGGAAAAATAAATTATTTTACTGTATTAAGTGATTTAATATTAAAATCAATTAAATTTTTATGTGATTGATTAACGTTGTATTATTAGATAACTTATATTTTTCAGTAATTCTAATATCCTTAGTTATTTACTGGAATTATCATCGGTTTTATTAAATATTATGCTATGAAAAAGTAGACAGTATAGAATATTGTGTAAAATAAATATTAAACTTATTTAAACATTTGGGAGTACTGCCACAACAGGAATAACTGTGCATTTTGAGAGTACTTTTATAAAAAAGACAAAAAATTAGCGAACATCAAGCTCTATTTCGACCCTTAATTAATTTTTATGTGAAAAACGATATAAGTATCAGTTCACAGATAAGTTTTATATGGTAAAAGTTACATATTTGCCGTTTTTACTGCTTTTATTTGGCTGTTCTTTCCAGAGGGACTAATTTTTCTCTTCATTGATAAATATTTATGTATTTTTTCAAAACATTATGACAGATACGAAATAGTAATAAATACATTTCCTAGTTTGTTGCTTCCTGGTGAAATCATACGAAAAATTGTATTTCCAACATTTATATGGTAAAGTTTTGAATAAAAAATAAGTGGACGTCAACAAAAAATGCACAAAAAGTTTTCTGTGTAAGACTTTACAGGTTCGGGATAATTTAACTTAAAAATTGAAAAATCACCTTTTTATATCAATTTACTACGTTGGGACTTCGGAATCTTTGGCACAATGACACTAACCAACAGTTATCACTACTACACTAAACACTTTATTTTCGCACTCGATGTCCGTTTCGCTAACCATGTTGGCATCGTCAGGAGCCATGAGTGACTGTCAATTATCAGTCCGGATAACACTAACATGGTTAGCGAAAATCGCGTCTAGCACAAAAATAAAGTGTTTGGTCTAGTGATGATAAGTGATAAGCGTAATACCAATTTCCATCAATATTTTCTTTATCCTTATAGTAAATCTTTTACTCTTTGCTATGTTCGGTATAGTATTATAAGCACTAAGCGAGAAATTGTTAATATACTTTAGATCAGGTAATTTTGCACCAACGATTGGTATTTGCCGTATGTTAATTCTAAGAAATATTAAAAAATACATAAATAAAAAGAAAATCAGTGTCTTACAGGTTACATTTGAACTACTATGATGTCAGAAAATTTGCTTCACAATATTTTATTATTGTAAGTAACTTGAAAGATAGAAAAAACTGTTGCAGGTTTTATTCTGTTCTAATTTGTTGGCCTTGTGTTATTTATCAGTGAGGACGTTCATATCATTATTAACCAATAAATTAGTTATAGTCCCTAATCTTACATTTTTACTGGCTCATAAAAATAAACTGAAAAGTTTTTTAACAGAATTTTTTGATGCCCATTATTTTTTAAAATTATCCATAAACAGTGAAAATATACTGACTACAGTTGTCGATGTTTCACTTTTACACACTCTATCGAATGTAGAATTTTTGGGGCCAATAGAAACTGGCCCAAAAGATTCTTTTAAAACTGTATGTATCTTTTTCTTTCATGATAAGATGTATTCAATATGGTTGATATAAATACAAAAGAGTATATAAATTATGACGGAACTGAAGCGGTGCCTCCCCTATACGAGCGACCCCTCATAGTAATAAATAAATAAATAGAAATTCTATCTTATCATACTTACCTCACTTGTGGTTTTTCGGCTGGTACAGTTTTTACAGTAATTCCTTTCTTTTTACCTTTTCGTTCGTTCTGAAAAGATAAAAATTTGGTTTAGACAGACATAAAAAATATATCTATTTTTATTTGTAGGAGAGCAGAGAATATTAATTGACACAAATCTTGTATTTTTATTTAGGTTACTAAAATACCTATGTTTTATTTCTAAAAATAAAATTATTTTTAAAAATTAAATAATAACTGACTAAATATCTGGTTCGATGGAGGCGAAAAATTCGTTTCTTTTTTCAAAGCTCTGTTTAGTTCAGATTAGTTAAGGTTATAGATACATAATATTACGACTAATTCGATAGGAAACTAGTACATGGATAATTTTTATTGTATTTAGAATTTTTATGTTGCATTTTTATAGTGTATTAGTATGGTATTAGAAAACATAAGGTTCAAATCGTTACCGAGATAGCAGTACATATTTAATTTACATATAAAATCATCAAAGATTCATAAAAAACTATGGATAGATTTTATATAGTTGAATTTTAGGAACTCTTGACATTAGCATATAATGAATATTCTATATTATAATGTTACCGTTTAAGTAACCAGACCTCATATCCTTTCCATCTTGTAGCAAAAACAAAAATAGACATATAAGTTTTCGTTGATCTTGAATACGGCAAAAATTATTTGCATATCGATATAAAAATTTGAGCGTATCTATGAATAGTCATTATTATAAGAATTGAACAGCGCAAGGTAATACTATTACCAGATTATGGCAAAAGTAGCAAAAACAGATAAAATATCAAAGGGAATTTCTATAGATTACAGACAATTTTGAAACTGTCACGCGTTGGAAAATATATTTATAATCGAACGAATAAAATTTAAAATATTATTTTTTACTACAAAGCTTAGTCTTTGTAAAAAAGTACACTTTCTTCTCGGCAATTTTTTAAAATTAAGAAGCCAGGTAAAGCTAAGCTCTTTGTGAGTCGTAAATTAGTATCAATGATTTAATCATATAAAAATCCAGGTAAAATATTGTTCATAAATGTATCAATCTTATATGATTATCTTTTTTTTTAGAAAACAGTAATTGGCACCTAATTTTTTATATTTCATTTTAATTGCTTTATTGGGAAATTAATTCAGATAATTTACTTGTTTGTAAATGATAAAATAACATAAAAAAATTACTAAAATCAATATTATCAATAAATAAATACTTTTTTTAAACTTGTATATAATATAATATAATTTACCTCATTTATTTCTCCTATTTTATAATCTTTTAACATTTTTTTAGCATCTGACGAATGTCCGAAATCATCAAAGCCTTTTGTAGCATCTTTTCCAGCATATTCTGTAATGAGTTCTCCACCTCCTGGATGCTAAAAATAAATAGGGGTAGCATGTAAAATTTAATGACGAATTTATTTAATTTAAATTCATTTTCTTCTAAATTTTAAAAATAAAGCTTATGGAAAGATATGCAGAATTTTAATAAAGTTTATGTTATGTAATACCATCATAAGTTTCAACGAGATGTTTACAGTGACGAATGTTAAAATTATATGTTCTTGCCATATGCTTTAAGTTTTTTGTAAGCTGTTAGTATGTTTTTAGAGCCCGGTATTCTAACTTTAATTATACAATTCTAAAATTTCGAAAAGTTTAATTATAGATGACAACTAGATGCTGGTGATTCTTTTTGTTTTTTTCTAAGATCACGATGTAATTACAACTACATAGTAGTTTTGTTAAACAAGAACTTCCAGTGGTTTAACCATTGTAATCCGAAGAAATTTTTTTAAAAATAAAAATCTTTGCGCAGGTCTTAAAGTAAAAGGTAACGTTTTTTATCGTTAAGCTTATGAACTAGAAACCCATCATTTTCTTAATCATCAGGTGACAAAACAAATGTCAATTATTAAAATTTCTCAGTAACTCAACTACACATAAGTAGAGTATGTAATACCGATATTTTATATCAGTGTAATAACTGATATCGCATCAAACAATTGGGCACTTTTTATTTGTTAATAATGATTTTATTATTATGATACCCAATTTAATTAAGTGTTAAATTGTTTAACTTTCAATCTAACGAACTTGAACATAACCTGTTTTTGAAAGAGTTCACCTTTAAATAGGGTGTAATGTGATTGTGGGATTTGTGATGACAAGTAAAGTCGTAAATCAGCTATTATATACTACAAAATTATGTAGTGCAGAAACAATATTTTTAATTATTAATTTTTATTTTTTAGCTTAAATTTTATTATTCAAATAAAATTCCATTACCTTAAATTTTGAAAACTCATTCACATATTAAAAATATAAATGCATCAAAAACAAAAGACAGCGAACTAATTAGTAGTTTTAAGCTAAGTGATCAGAAGCGAAAGAAAAGTAGATCTGTACATTTTACAAAGCAATTCGCCAAAGATCTCTTGATTTTTCATCCAACTTTTTTAAAAAATAGTAGCAAACTAGTAAAGTTTTTGGATCTGTGGCCAATACTGTCTAATGAGAGTTTGAAAGAAGAAACTGATTCGAACTCACTTAATCACTGAACTAATATATTGTTTTTAAATGAGTAAAATTTAAAGGACAGGAGTAAAATATGGAGAATATTTTTTTAATCTCTCTAGGCGCAACGACAACCTATCAGATCCATCTCTTACTCTAAAATCATTGCTTTCCTATTAACTTTTCTTTAAAATTAGTATTGACATGATTATTCGTGCATCAGATATTTTATGACAATATTTATTCTAATGGTTTAATCTCTTAAATTTTAGATAGGCAATAAAAACAAAATTTTACGTAAAACTCGTAACCCTCCTTCAGCTGAGCTTCGTTGAGGAAAAATCACTACTGAAGATTAAAATTTTTGAAGGACAATATTTTAGAGTTTATTTTAAAAAATGTGAGATATGTTCGCTTTTTTCTACATGTATTTAAAAAGTAACAGTAAACAATGAGACATTTCGATATTAACGATAAGATATAGACTTTTTTTCTTCAACTACGGTTTACTTCACACAGCCAGTGGGCCAGTGTGCAAATTATACACACACCACTCATGGGCATATCCGTTCGATAATCAGACATTTTGTTGTCCATACGCTCTATATATTTTTCTGTCACCAGGGACAAAGAATATATTGAATGAGATTTCTACGCATATTCGATTTATATATAACTTTTTTTTTTGGCTTCGGCAATTCTGTCATACGCAGTCGCTAATTGTAACACTTTATATTAAACTTTGAAGACATCAAAAATTATTCGTAGAGATTGAACCGCTGCTACTTAATATAAAATAGTAAGAAGAGAAAAGAAAAACGATCTTCTCTGCCAGGAATATATAGACAGATTTACACTCTTCTTGCTCTAGACCGCTCAGAGTAATTTGAAATATATATATATATATATATATATATATATATATATATATATATATATATATATATATATATATATATATATATATATATATATACAGTCCCTGGCCAAATTATTAGACGCACTGTATTTTTTTTAGTAATTTTATGTTTCTTAAGAGTTTTTATGCAATAATGGTATATTTAAACTACAATATTATTGATTTTTATTTAAAAGAATTGTTGTAGACTACATATTTGTATTTATTTTTAACATATGGCAACACTGTGTTGACAAAGCGATACATGAACGTAAATAAGTACAAACCTGTATCAGTCGCGATCGGAATCGAGTCAGGTACGGACGTGTTTCTGTGGCTTTATGGAATGTGATTGTTTGTTTAACAGTTTTATGCTACTCAGTTATTAGTTTATTTTGTATGCAGTGTTTTAAAAAAGTAATTGGACTATTTTCATTATGGGTAGAAAAGGCGATCTTTCACCACGTAAAAAAGCTGAAGTGAAGGCCCTAGTGATTGCGAAAACATTTACAAACCGAGAAATATCACGAAGATTGGAGGTTTCTGAAGCTGGTGTACGACGCATAAAAAAGAAAATTGAGTCAGGGAAGGAATTAAGCCCGAAAAGAAAGAAAAGATGCGGTAGAAAACCAATTTTCACTCCACGGTCAGAGAGATGTTTGAAGAAAATTTGTGTAGAAAACAGATTTGCTACCACAAAGGTAATAAAATCACAACTCCAGGATGCTAGCGTAAATGCTTCTGAGCGCACTGTTCGAAGAAAATTGAAAGAATTAGATTTTAAGGCCTGTCGCCCCGCCAGGAAGCCCAAGTTAACAGCTGCAATGAAAGCAAAGCGCCTGAAGTGGGCCAAACAATGGCAAGACAAAGATGTGGACTTCTGAAGATCGGTAAGATACAGCAATTTAATCAATAATTGATACATTATTATCATTTTCAGTTAAATAAAGCAAATAAACATGGAAGTTTATATATTTTTCGTATTTTTGACAGGTCTGCTTCAGTGACGAAAGCACATTCGAAATTTTGTGTTTTTTATTTTTTTTTAGGGGAGGGGGGGGGGGGGGGGGGGGGGGGTTTTTTTTTTTTTTGGGTTTTTTTTTATTTTTTTTGGCAGAATAAAGCTCAGTATGTGCGTCGTCGTCATGGAGAAAAGTTTCATCCTGATTGTGTCGTCCCGACGGTTAAACATCCCACCAAAGTGATGATTTGGTCAGTCATCAGCGGCAAGGGCACTGGACGTCTGTACGTCGTCAAAGGAATAATGAGGCAAGATCAGTACAAAGAAGTATTACAAAATCGGTTGATTCCGCAGCTCAGAGAATGGTTTCCAAATGGGGAACCATTCACTTTCATGCAAGATGGAGCTCCCTGCCACACTGCTCGGTCTGTTAAAGCTTTTTTGGCAGAAAAAAAATACCTCTGTTGGATTGGCCGGGTAATAGCCCATTGAAAATGTGTGGGAGCTGATGAAAAGAGAAGTGGCTAAAGATGTGATTACCAACAAAACCCAGCTCCTAGAAAAGATTATTCATGTGTGGAATCATCATCCTCAAATGCAGGAGACAGTACAATCTTGCATTGATAGCATGCCGCGCAGAATTAAAGCTTTGATAGCGGCTAAAGGTGGCTCAACTAAATATTGACTTTTACTAACATTAATTTCACTTTTCTTTAAAACTTAATAAACTTATGCTTTTCTAAATTAATGCTGTTTTATTTATGCCAAATAAATAGGTAATTGATTGGATAATATAAAAATAAAAAACAAATCAATTTAAAATAATAAAACGGTACAATATCACTCGGTAATTAATATTTTACATGAAATCTTGCAGTGCGTCTAATAATTTGGCCAGGGACTGTATATATATATATATATATATATATATATATATATATATATATATATATATATATATATATATATATATATATATATATATATATATATATATATATATATATATATATATATATATATATATATATATATATATATACATATATATATATATATATATATATATATATATATATATATATATATATATATACACATATATATTTATATAACAATCGGAAGTTTAACTACTGGGGAACGCCTTTATGAGGAGAAGAGATGAGCAATCAAAGATCTATAGGCTCTACTATCTGCTTTTTATTCTTTGTTATCGAGCTTTCGCTGCCTAATTGGTAGCTTCTTCTGGATACTGAAATGCAAACAAGGTACAGAAAAACAAAGTTTAGACGTTCGTTATGATATGATACTCAGACGAATATCCGCAGACAGCAGGAAGTCATTCAACTTAACAAAGACCTGGAAGAAATTCTATCTTGTGATGACAGTAACCAACTGGAATTTAACGCTACAAAAACCCAGGAGACAGTTTTTTCTAAAAAAGTTAACGTTGCTGAACCCGACATAGTTATGTCGTGGTACTCCAGTCCTCTAACATCGTCACTCAATTTGTTGGGCGTTAATTTGGGAGCAAATATGTTCTGGCATGAACATGTTGCAGGCATAGCAAGGAGAGCTTTTGAAAAATTGGGAATATATTTCGAACCAGAAAGCTTTACACTCCACAACTACTGTTAATTCTTTACACAGCTCAAATTCGACCAACTATGGAATACTGCTCCCATGTTTGGAGCTCCGCTCCCAAACATACACTGCATTTGTTGGATTCTATTCAGAGAAGAGCTGTGCGTCTGATTGGAGACCCGGAACTGACCGGCGGCCTTGATTAGCTGGAACATCGAAGAACGATTGGGGACTTGAGCCTATTCTACAAATATTTTCATGGAAAGTGTTCGAAGGATGTGGCCCGCTTAATTCCTCCCAGAGCGGTGCATGTTAGAAGTACACGTCGCGCTAATACACATCCGTATGAGGTTCAGCTTGTTACTCCTCGTACAACGCTTTTCAAGCAGTCTTTTATATGGAGAACATCAACTCTTTGGAATAATTTCCCCAAGACTGTGTTTCCCACCGAGTACAATTTGCAGCGATTCAAGAACAACTTGAATCGCTTTCTCCGTACACGTGTCGCTCCTGTAGCGAGTTAGGGACTTCTCTGTAGCACGTGTGCTAGACCCATAAATAAATGTGATTTATAAATTTATAAGGTTGTATGAGAAATTACTTACAAAATTCAGCAGTTAATTCATCTCTGGTGAATACAATAAAATTTGAATTTCGTTGGCCAGATAGTAAGTATAATCACAGAAAACATATATATATATATATATATATATATATATATATATATATATATATATATATATATATATATATATATATATATATATATATATATATATATATATATATATATATATATATATATATATATATATATATATATATATATATATATATATATATATATATATATATATATACATATATATATATATATATATATATATATATATATATATATATATATATATATATATATATATATATATACCCCCCATTAGTCCCTAAATTGACGCAATTTATGAGTACCCAGTCTGGTCCAGATTAAAGCTAATGATATGTAGTTTTGAATTTAAGTGGCATATTAAGAAATTGTGCTGATTTGGGCTTAATCCCCGACCCAAATCTGAAAATGAATTTCGAAGAATTTCAAAAAACTAAAGTAAAAATGTAATTTTTTAATGTAACCAAAATTTTTCTCTGATAATCTTCTACTAATAATCTCTACTCTAAAAAACCTACAACTTTTATAGGAAAAAATTTTTGTATCGCCTCAGTTTTCGGGGATATTTATCACAGTGTATTTTCCAAATTTGGAATATTCAACAATTTTTTACTCGAAAACTAAAACTTTTAGGAAAATTATGTAAGAGACAAAAAATACTTGTTTTTATTGACAAAATCACTATGATTTTTTTTTAGAAATTTTGAAGCACTTTTTAACAATTCAGTACGTTATTCTATGATATTTTTTACGGTTTTTTTTGTTCTAAAACAACTTGCTGGTGCAAGAACCTTATTCTCAGGACAAAAAATGTTTTTCGTACATATTTTCGATGAAATCGTAGAAAACGATCCATTCATAAACTTTTAAAATTTTTTACAGGTAATCATGAAATTCAAAAAATCTACTTATTTCGAGTTTAATGATTATCCGTTTAAAAATTTTGAAAATCTTATGATAGGATGTGTTTTACGAAAAACTTTACATCGAAAAAACGTACATGAAAAAAATTTTTCGTCTAAAAATAAAGTTTTTGCCCCTGCAAATTGTTTTAGAACGAAAAAATCCTAAAAAATATAAGTCAAAATAACGAATTATTAAAAAGTGCTTCAAAAATTCTGAAAAAATTCATAGTGATTCCACGAATAAAAACAAGTATACATATGTTGTCGCTTATCTCTGAAAATTGAGGTAATAAAAAAAAGTTTTTTCTACAAAAGTAGTAAGTTTTTTTGAGGTAGAATAAGATTATCAGAGAAAACTTTTGGTTATATTAGGAGATTACATTTTACTTTAGTTTTTCTGAAATTTTTTGAAATCCATTTTCAGATTTGGGTCGGTATTGAGCCCAAATCCCTACAATTTCTTAATATGCCACTTAAAATTCAAAACTATATATCATAAGCTTTAATCTGGACCAGTCTGTGTCCTCATAAATTGTGTCAATTTATGGACTAATGGGGGAATTTAAAGTTTAGTACTGAACTTCCAATGCATCAAAAACTATTTGCAGAGATTGAACCGCTGCTACTTAATATAAAATAGTAAGAAGAGAAAAGAAAAACGACCTCTCTATCAGCAATATGGACAGGTTTACACTCTTCTCGCCAGTCAGAGTTTTTAATATAAACATAGAGTTTAATAGTGTTTTGGTATAAATAAGACATGAAAATGCTTTGAGTTTGAAAAGTGTATAAAAGTGTGAGTACATATAGGAAGTTTAACGGTCGGTCCTGGAGTACAGTAGTTCTTTTAGTAATTTTGGGTATAGATCATTAAAACAGGGTATTAAGAAAAATGGTTTAAGCTGCGAATAATCCGACATAACTTGCATAAGGTGGATTTTAGGACATTAATTTTTTAAAGACGAATCGGGTAACATACATGGACCTGAGGAGGTGCATAACAGACTACCACTCTCCGTACGTTCTGCACGTTGAAGAAGGCGACTAAAAGAGCAAACCAGATGGTAGAATGCACCAGGCATCGCCCGGTGTGATACCATAGCATCGACTTCGGCTGCGTGAAGTTGTTGAACGTTTCGCAGCTGTGTCCATATCGCCAGATTTGGGGTCAGAAAAGAGAAGCATAAAGGAGTTTTCAGGATTAAAAAATTCCGGAGGTAAAATAGCCCCGTCTCTGGGGGGGCTGGTTCGGGGTGTTTAACATACGGAGATCATAGTTTTAAAGTAGATTTTTGTAAAATACGAGGATTAAATTCAAACAAAAATTCAGTACATCCACACTTACAACCAAACAAGCCCCATGTACTCTCTCTGTAAAACTAAAGTCAGCTTATCGACCAGCACAGTCAACTTTCTCTAACCTGAGTATGACTTCTATTCTCCGTTTACACGTAACTCTTGGAATGATCTTTGTGTCAGAAGCGATCTCTCTTTCCAACGAGAAGAGATCCTGGAGCTTTGAAATTTTAATATTATGTGGTTTAAAATAACGACTCAAGACACCACAAGGTATATCTGCTGCCTCTATCGACTACCAAATGATACTAACTTTAAAATACTTTTCACTTCTTTTACAGACATCATAGATCATTTACAGATTAATTATCCGAGTACCGAAATTGCTATCCTGGGCCACTTTAATGTCCACAACACTACACGTAATCAAATACAACCGACAAACAACGTCGCGGAGCTGAATTATTCTCAATCTGTTGTGGCTTTATTGAGCTTATTAATGAGCCAACACGGATTCCTGATCATGACGGAGAGTTCGCCAGTCTTCTCGGCGAGTTTTTTTAACCACTAATTCAGAAATTTTGGCATTAGATTCTTCGACATCGAGTATCCTACCGCTCAGTGACAGAGAAGCACCTAAACCGCGCAATATTTGGCACTACAAATCTGCTAAATGAAAAGAACTCATGGAATATTTTCGAACTTTTCCTTGGTTAGACTTTGTTTTCGATCCGAAGACTGCGCTAAGGAATCTTCCGATGTTATTTTGGCTGGTATGGACGTGTACATCCCTCTTTTGAATGCCCTTCCAACGGCAAGCCTTGCTTCGAACGAAAATGCAAGAAACTTCTAAACTTTTTACCTTCCGGCAATGGCGTGAAAATTCTAAAGTCATAAATCGTAACATCTTGGTTCGTACCTGGAACACATGCAAAGAAATTATAGACGAAACCAAAGAAGCACAAAAAGAATTAAAAACAAAACTTCTTGCCTGCTCCAATACTTCCAGGTCCTTTTGGTTGGTCGCTAAGGTCATTAGTCAAAATTTCACCAAATACACCATGACTAACGTGACCAGATAATGTCATTACAGCACCACCTGTTGAGAAAGCCAACTTGTTAGCTGAACTCTTTGCTTTATATTATATTGTCGATTTCCAAGGAAAAAACGCTAATATGCAGTCAAGGATGCCCGACATGGTCTTCAGATAGCGTGTTATAAAACGTATGTAACTAGACTGTTATAGTATTCAAAAAATACGCAAGTGAACTAGCACTAGTTTTATGTAGACTGTTCAACCAATCCTAAAGAAAGGGCATATTTTTTTCCTACTGAAAATGTGCTATAATTCAGCCGATTTCGAAAACGGCAATAAGGCCTTGCTAAACAGCTACCGACCAATCATACTGCTTTTAATAATATCGAAAGTTAGGAAAAAGGCTACCAATCAGTGTCTTTTAAAATATCTAGATGGATTTAATATTATTAGCGATCATCCATATGGCTTATCACTTCTTATACAACCCTTTTCAAACAGTCTTTTATGAGAATGATTTACTCAGGACTGTGTTTCCCGCCGAGTGCAATTTAGAGCCCTTTAGGGATTTGCAATGCCCATAAAGCAAAATGGCCAAATTTAAGTCGTTTATTATGTAGTAATAAATCTTCTACGTTCCATTGACTAGGACAAAAGCTGTTTGGAATTTCTTGGTAGATCTGAGCTAGGAACTTGTATTACTAATTATTCTGAAGTTGTTCCGTCTATACTGCCCTGCCATCATAATTTTTAACCAGAATTTACTATTCTCTAATCCACATTATACTCGAAATGTTAGACAATTTTATATACGATTTCAAAATTTAACGGTTTTTAATACAACGATAGTGTGAAAAGTGTTATCTTTTAACACTTTGTTAACTTCTAAATAAATTCCAGAGCAAAAAGTCTTGCACATTCCTAGCTTAGTTATTGATACATACATATCAATTCCCTGTTGCCGTATTAACTACGATCTCTTATTTCCGTTGCAACCGGAAGTATTCTACAGTCTGTTAAAGTATAAAAAATGGATTTTTTTTATTTGCTAATATCTCCAAAGCAGTTGAATTTTGATGAATTGTATCTTATATAGAATTACTTAGAACTTCGAGTTATGACACATATATGGCCGAAGAATTACATAACTGACATATTTAATCTAAAACATGTATGTCCCAAGATTCTTTGGAATATATATATATATATATATATATATATATATATATATATATATATATATATATATATACTTTTTGCTCTCCGATTTTTTTTTTTAAGAATTTATTATCCTGTACATGTATGCGGATCACCTAATTCGTTATTTCTTCAGTTTTTTCAGTACTAAATTTAGTTTTCTGTGAGGAAGCCAAATATGATCACAAAAAATTATCAAATTTGACAGAAGCCAGCTACGATTTTTTAAATAGCATTTTTTGCAGTCCATTGATAAAAATACATAACATTTGATATTTATGCAATCAAGTTATTGAACCGAATTTTAACTTTTATGAAGCTCACCCGATTTATTACTTTCCTATTAAGCGTATTAACAATCTCTTTAACTGCTAAATTTAGTTTTTTTTTTGTGAAAGCCAAATATGATAATAAAAAATTTGTCACTTGTCAAATTTGACAGACACACAACATTCCGTTCAATGATTTGAATGCTCTAGTGTTACATATTTTTGTAAAGGGACTGAAAAATACTATTTAACGGTATGCTCACATGTAGACAGTTAAGGAAATTCAGTTCACGAGAAACTAAGTTTATTAGCAAAAGAACTTTTTTGATAACGCAAATAGGAAAATATCAAATTTAGTGAGTTACTTAAAAATTAAAATTCAGTTTAATAACTTGAATGCCCTTTATATCGATGACAACAGAAAATAAATATCAAGTACAACATTTTTGTAAACGGGCTGAAAATGCGTTTTAATGGTCAAATCCTAATTGGTTCTGTAATCTGTCAAATTTGACAAGTGGCTTCTTCATAAAAAACTAAGTTTAGTACTGAAAAAATTTTCTTTGTATGTAGAATCAAGAAATAGTGAACTAAACGAGACACTTAAAAAATGTTCCTATACATACAGATATACGTTATTTGCTAACTATGGTAGGTAATTGTAAAAGTATACTACACATTTTTTTTTATCGAAGAACATTTTTTGACGAAATTTATTTTGATTTAGATCGAAACGTCTCTTCATCCAAGAGATAAAGTGCATATATAGAGAAGTATATAATATAAGGAAAATAATACAAAATATAATTTTAAAATACTTTGAAATACGTGGTAAGGATGACAGAGCGACTAGGCAACATTGATATCACCTATTTAATATCTTACTTATTCTCTAATTGAATGTGAATATAATCAAAATGTGACCTACTAGTAAAAGTTTCAAAACATTTTCGTAACTACATAGGTACCTCACGTGATAATAGAATTAATAAAAATGAAGTTTGCAAAACAATGAAAAGTCAATGATATTATCAGAATCACCTGAAAAGTACCTCTTGAACAGTGGGAATTTTTAAATTTCTCCCAAAATAATACAAGATAATAAAATCACTACGTGACTAAACGCAAATTTGAGATTAATATTATATTATAATCAAAAAGAGTAAAACATTAGAGTTTACCAATTGCCAAATTGTTTTTGACACTTAAAAAGTGTTTTTTATTTTGTTAGCAATTTCGATACAAAAAGAATTAAATGTATATGATTTATTTTATAAATTATATGGCTGACACGATTCCATTAAATCTATTTGTAAAATTGAGACCCAGGAATAATGAATATGCCTGAGTAATTTAGTTATTAAACATTATAATAAATTAGAATTTTATATCTATACGAACGATACCGTCATAGACCATGGATTCATTTTATTATAAGCAACACAAATTTACATTTTTAGTTCATCGTTTATAGATTCTTTAACATTGTATGAAATAGGATTAAAAAGTAAAAGAAATCATATTGTGAATATAGCTAGGACCATTGGGTGTTACGAAAACTCAATAAGTAAAAATAAGTTAATGTTAAATACTCATCATTTCCCCTTGTTACATGTGAACAAATAATGTCTTAATACGTTATAATATATATGTATGGTAGCGGGTAGATACTCCTTTACGATCCCGGTAGAGGATAGATCTACTGCAAGAACGCGAGCTTGCCAACGCGAGGCTTGATTCTCTTCCCATACCTACCCCAGGGAGAAATCAAGTCCAACCCTCGTTCTCCACTAAACATTTATCTATCCCTCACCCTCGTATCCTGATATGATGGAAAACAGTAGTATCAATCATTACTGGTCTGAAGCGCTGAGGACATATTCTTCTAATTGGTTCAGAACCAGGTTTTTTTACGGGCATGAGGAATATATTTCTGAAATGGCTGTGGAACTGCGATGTAGAAGGAACTGGGAGCCCACTACATTATAACATCCCATGAATACTACCATGATGTTTAGTGTTATTGGCAGTTACCACACCTCTGTTAAGAGGCTCGAACTGCGGAGGAGAACGACCTTATAATCAGCCAGGGACTCAATAAAGTGTTTAATAAGGTAGGGCTAATCTCAACGTGCAAAGAGGTGAACATATAACATAAATTATAATGATGGTGACAAGAAGTATTTTGAACAAACCTGTAGGTTGATTCAAATGAAATTTACCGAAATTTTTAGCCATTTAAGATTATATATTATTAAGATTATACATTATAGATAAATAGATCAGAAATATCAATCGTTACTGAAGATACTTTTGATTATAATCATATAGTAATACTAGAGAATTAGAGGTTAATTGAAAATATTTCTGATAGAATTGATTTGAAAAGTATTGCATTTGAAAGTATTGAAATTAGAAAATGTTAAAGTAGCAAATAAGGATTGAGGAGGAGGAGGATTTGGATTCACCTGTACTTGTTACTTGATCGAAACAAAACCGATGTGTGTGTGTGTGTGTGTGTGTTTTATTTTTGATTTCACGCGGCTTCAAAGATTACTGTTTTACAAAAGAAGAGTTTCATTTCAGAATATTAAATAATTCTTCTTCTTGCAATGCCTTATCCGTTGCGGAGTTTAGCTATTAGCATAGTATTCTAACCTTATTAAACGGCCTGTTTAAATATTGTTAAGCCCAACCATTGACGCAAATCTTGGAGCCATGAGTTTCCTTCTTCTTCCGGGACCTCTTCTTCTAACTACTTTTCCTTGCAAAATAAGTTGTTGTACTTGATATTTATCATTCCTCATTAGAAAGTCAAAATATTCGAGTTTTGGTCTCTTTATAGTGAGCACAACTTCCTGTTCTTTCCCAATACGTCTCAAGATCTCTTTCTGATCCTATTAACCCAAGATATCCGAAGAAGCCGGCGATAAACCCACATTATACCGACATTCTTTTCATGTGTTGTTCTGTAACGGTCCATGCCCGTAGAAGAGGACGGGAAATATATAACATTTTGCGAGTCTTAACTTTAACGATAGAGAGATATCTGTACTTAAAGATATTTTCTTCATCCTGAGAAATCCTGCGCGTGCCCTTTCCATTCTGAATTTAACTTCCACTGACATATCACATTGTCGCCAAGTACGTGTATTTATTGACGTGTTCTATATCGGATCCTTTCAGTGTCAAACGCTCGATAGGCATGCAGTTCTTACTAACCCGTTTAAGCTCAACCCATACCGCTTAGATACCGTCTGTAACCTCTGCAAAAGATTCTGCAAGTCAGTGAGATTGCTAGCCAAAATGACGATGTCCGCATATCTGATGTTATTATAAATACTCCACTCATTTTTATTCCTTCGGTGGCGTCCAAGAGAACTTCTCTAAAGATAACTTCTAAATAAAGGCTAAGAAGCATAGTGGATAACACACAACTTTAACGAACTTTAATTTTTATATTGGCAGTTTGATTCCAATATAAGCTGGCTATAATTCTCACATTCTTACTGTCGAGACCTATGTCGTTTATTATTTTGAGAAGTTTTTCGTGGTTTACATTATCGAAAGCTTTGGCAAAGCATATATATTCGTCTCGACTCATATCTCGATATCGTTGCATGAAGACTTGGAGTGAGAAAATGACTTCTCTCGTTCCAAAAGCCTTTCTAAAACTTAGCTTACATTTCGATATTTGTAATTCACTTTTGGCGTAGATTTGATTATGAATGACTGGTGAAAATTTTCGTTATATGGTTAATCACACTAAACAATTTATATTGATCGCAAGTGTTTGCATGTGGTTTTTTGGGAATTGTGACAAATATTGAGTCACGCCAGTCAGGCGGAAATTCACCACGGTCATATAGGTCATAAAAGAGCAGTGTTAGAATCTGTATAAACCGAGAGTTTGCTTGGCACAACATCTTAAAGACTTCTGATTGGATCCCATCGGGGCCAGGTGCTTTATGGTCTTTCACTGACATAACCGCCCTCTCAATCTTATTCTGTCCTGATTGATACTATGTTCTTCGGGGCATTGGTCAAAAAAAAGTTCTTCTATGTATGATTTCCAGACATTATGAAGCTCTGAAGTTTCACCTGTTAATTTCCCAGAGTTTTTATTTGCTGATCTCGTCAACTTCTTTATCTCCTTAGGAATATTATGGTGGTCATAATTTTTAATTATTAATAACTTATTTTTAAAAATTACATATTTATATACCCTAAAATGATTAATCAAAATAAAATTTAAAACACATGTCCTTATATACAGTTTCATCAAATCCTACGCGTGTCACAGAGTATGTATATTGATAATAATTAATGTTTTGTTGCTTATAATCATTTGAATTAACTTTGTTTCCGCACCGAGTATGCTTATGGATAAATATTGACTAATTTAGTGAGAGTTATTATACGAACGTACATTCTACAAAGTGTTATTGTATTTTCAGTATAATTTCACAATATTCACCGGCCTATTTAATTCAGTAAACAAAGTCTATTTGTCTGTTGGTTCCGATATTATGAATTTATTTGAAACACTTTTGTTTTATGTAGTACAGACTGTACAATATAAAATATCTTAAATATTCTCCTTTGAATTATTACTATTTACGCTACTATAACAAATAGCGTGAAAATTTGAATTTATACAGCCAAATTTACTAAATGTTGGACCCGAGTTATTGATGTTAAAACTTTTAGTTATATAGTTTGCTTTTGTTTATGACATTGTTTTTTATTGTTTGGTAAATATAACAAAGAAAACCTTTTTATAGAAAATTTATAATGAAAGTAAAAAAGGTAGGAAAGTTTAAAGTTTATAGGATTTTAAAATAATATTTCATTTTAATACGCTTAATTATAAAGAAATACGAATTTTCTGAACTTGTACTGCACCGTACTATATTTTGAGTTGGATGACTGGTACTCCCGTCAATTTAGACCCCCCAATTATAATTTTTTTATAAGTTTCCGCCTGCTGCATTGTCTTGTATTCTAGTGCCTGCAGGTTAAAGCGTAGCTAAGAGTCAGAAGAGCATATACCCTCCATTCTTATGGACATACAAAAATAACAGCCCTTAGAAACAAAGCTCTTTCCACTGGGGGTTTTATTTGTAAGAAATATTCACCTTCCGTTCATCCATTTTTAAAGTGGGTTTAAGTTTTTACAGTTCACTCTAAAGAGGGGTTCTTTATACATTTTTAGTTCTTTGTAGGTGGAAAAGATCTAAAGTTTTGGAGTTCCAGGACACGAGCGCATTTTTTGCATCTTAGTACGTCGTACTTTAAAATACTGGAAATAAAATTTGAAATCAGGGATATGACCCTGAACAATTTATAATAGCTGATGGTACTGAATTAATGTTTGGGCATCACTGAAGCGAATCCACGAGTTTCCAACATTAGTAGAGAAGCTGTGAGACAACTATTAAACAAAAACAGGTATAAATGCTACGAACTTTAAATTTACCAAAGCTTGTATAAAAAATTATATCGAAAGAAGATTAAATTATTGGCATTGGTTTCTATAGCACATTACAAGATATTATTTACACATTTTACAAATAATAGAATTTTCGACAGGCACAACATGGTCGACCATCAACAAAAATGAAATGAGAATGCAGAATAAGGTTGGAATAAATATATAATATGCTTGGAACGTATGTCCTGCCCGTCGTTATTTATAGTGCAGAATCTTTGACCCTCAGCAAAACATTGACATGTAAACTTAAATGAACACAACGTAAAATGGAACGATCGACGCTTGGTATAGGCCTAAGGGATAGAATACAGAATGAAGGTATTCGCAGAAGAACGGGTGTTGATAATATCCTGGACCGAATAGCGAAGATAAAGTGGAAATGGGTGGGGCATGTTGCGAGAATGAAAGTGGACCAGCAAAATCTTGGAATGGCGACCAAAAGCGGACACACGAAGCCAAGGCCGACCACCAACTAGATGGACCGAGGATCTTAAGAGAATAACCACAAATTGGGCGGCATCTGCTAGAGAACAGTAGTTGACAAATATGGGCTGATTGATGATATCATATTTTTCTAAGGAGCCTTAACCAGGGAACGTTATTTAAACATGAACCGACATAACGGAAAGTTTACCTGTAAATCTTTTCAATCAATTGTTTTCAAGACGAGCCCCAATACACAATACACACTCGGTTTACGGTAGCTAATGAAAGATTTAATAACCGGATATTTTTAACTTAAGGGGCGGTAAGATGATCCGCTAGATCGCCTGATTTAACTTCCGTGGAATATTTTCTTCTATTTAAAAAATCTACAATTACGTGATCTCTTAGCAAACAAAAATAAGAAATTAAATCGTAATATTTTTCTGCCATAAAAAAACAGTTAATGTCACTAACAGTAAGCATAAAATAATAAGTTTTTTTTTCCACGACCTGTTACCCAAAAAAGGTTTGAAACCTAAATTATTGTTCCCATTGCTTTAGTAAAAAATCACGCTATGACCCGCCATCTTAACAGTAACTATCATGTGGTAAAGTCGATGGAGAGGTAATGTTATGTAGTATTGTAAAAGCTTAAATATTTAGGGGCAATTTTATTTAAAATAAAAAGATTATATATATATATATATATATATATATATATATATATATATATATATATATATGTATATATATATATATATATATATATATATATATATATATATATATATGTATATATATATATGTATATATATATATATATATATATATATATATATATATATATATATATATATATATATATGTATATATATATATATATATATATATATATATATATATATAATATATATATATATGTATATATATATATATATATATATATATATATATATATATATATATATATATATATATATATATACACATATATGCTGGAGGACAAAGCCACAGAACAGAATAGAGTGGAGACATACGATCCAACAACCCAATGGTGGAAGAGGGAAGAAGGAAATGGACACAAGTTAACTAAGCCCTAGGCCTTCGTGGCCTGTAGCGCATTTAAATAATATATATATATATATATATATATATATATATATATATATATATATATATATATGTATTTACCTCATCCAAATAGTCCGTCACATCATAAACACTGTCTTTATAAATAAACCATACTCTGCTATCGTCTTTTCCATTATGTATTTTCACTTCTTCTATACTATAGTATTTTGTTAATGTTTGTGGTTTATGAACTGGTACATTCTTTGCAGCAAACGTCATTCTTTACGCCTTTTTTTCTTTTTACCCTTACGTTCATCCTAAAAACAGATAAAACCGATGTTTGCGTTAGACATATGTGTCCACAAGGGAATAACTTTATAGGGCTCCTATTTTTCCTATTTGACTTTTAATTTTACTTAAAACTTGATATCTGTTACTAATTTGAGAACTACTTTACTTTATTTTTAAGTATGGTAGTTGATCCCTGGGTGTGCAAAAATTATGTTTGTTTAAAGTGACTCATTTTTTGTTATTTTCACTCTTTTCTTTTAAGCCTTGGACTTTTGCGTTAATCCGACAGAAAACTAATTAATACGAGTAAATTGCTTCAATGAAGATTTAGATTTTTAGACCCGTTAAGTAGATTTTTCAAGGAGTGTTTAAAATTCGAATGTTTACTGGATTAAAATAAATTGACAAGAAGATATTAAACATAGTAACATGTATTTTAGATCTCACCTACTACAATTAAGAAGTATATAGGGTGATTTGAACAGATATTCTGTATGTTATTACTTCATGCTACCCTTCATGGTTGCCAGTTATCCAGTTAAGCAGTCAATAAATACACCAAAGTTGCATTTTAATTTTAAAATTGATGCCTATTGGATCTACTATTCTATTATTTTATATTATATTAGAAAAAGGTAAAGTGATCTTCAAGATAACAACATTTGTTTTCTAAGAATTCACATACATTTTTAGGTGTGTTAAAAATTAGGTGAATCATCAAAAACTGGGTAGATATAAACAATATCTTTTACTTAATACACTTTCGATGATTTCCTTAATTAAATTATGATATAATCGAAACCTACATAAAACAATTGCTCGAAACTCTAGATTCATTTAAAACAATCCTGCCTTGAAGAAACTATACAGTTATTACAATTCTCACGAAATATTAATTTAGCATATCATTTTCTGGGTTCATAGAATCCTTTTTATTTGTGTAAATGTTGTATATTGCAGATATTGTACTAATAAAACTTCAAACGGTTTTACTTAAAGGTTAATTTAGTAAAAAAGAGCAAATATTACATCGGATAGCTTAAAGCTCTACATTGAGTTGATTATAATGATGACATTTTTAAACGCTTTCTCTCGGAGCATTTTTTTGAAATATTTATATACGTAGACAAGAAATCGTGGTTCTTAGGAATAGAAAGCCTACGACTGCGCAATGAATTTTATGAGAACCAAAGTTCTGGTTGCTGTCCCCAATATATCAAATTATATATATATATATATATATATATATATATATATATATATATATATATATATATATATGTATATATATAATATATATATATATATATATATATATATATATATATATATATATTAATAAATATATATATATATATATATATATATATATATATATATATATATTTATATATATATTTTATATATATACATACATATATATATATATATATATATATATATATATATATATATATATATATATAAACAAAAATTTCGAAAATCAATCGAAATTTACAAACACCCTAATAATCAAATTATATATATATATATATATATATATATATATATATATATATATATATACATATATATATGTATATATATATATATATATATATGTATATATATATATATATAATATATATATATATATATATATATATATATATATGTATATATATATATATATATATATATATATATATATATATGTATGTATATATATATATATATATAAATATATATATATATATATATATATATATATATATATATATATATATATATGTATATATATATATATATATAATATATATATATATATATATATATATTTATATATATACATACATATATATATATATATATATATATATATATATATATATATATATATATATATATATATATACATATTATATATATATATATATATATATATATATATATATATATATATATATATGTATGTATATATATAAATATATATATATATATATATATATATATATATATATATATATATATATATATATATATATGTATATATATATATATATATATATATTATATATATATATATATATATTTATATATATACATACATATATATATATATATATATATATATATAATATATATATATATATATATATATATATATATATATACATATTATATATATATATATATATATATATATATATATATATATATATATATATATAATATAAACAAAAATTTCGAAAATCAATCGAAATTTACAAACACCCTAATAATATTAATGAAGACTTGGGCTACGATCTTCATCACACTTGGAAAATGATCAATACGGTTCGATAAACATCCATCATGTATAACGTCGAACAGTTACTCCACACTGACATACTTTAATCCTAGAAAATCCGATTTCACATCTAAC
>CM032449.1:108367364-108412209 GCA_019049505.1 Pachyrhynchus sulphureomaculatus | reverse complement strand
TCACAAAATGTGCATTTAAAACTCACGTAAAAATGAAAACTTTTATATTTTGAAGTAGATTTAAGCAAAATATAAAGTGTGCTATATTTTTAGAATGGTAATTTAAAGCTTTATTCGGATAAGGAAAAACAAACAGGGTATCCTATTTAAAAAAAATATTTTTGCTTTAATAACTATTAAAATATTAGTTGTAAAAAATGTATCTTACACTGTTGAAATCCATGTGAAAAAGTGCTATGAGAATGTTTTTACAGAAATCAAAAATTCTCAATAGGAATTATAAATATTTTTCCAAAATGCAGATTTTTGAAAAACACCCTGTATATCTGAAACAGTACTAGATATCGGTATGCTGTTTTCACCATTGAGTTTATCATAAAACTTGAGCCTTAGATACCACATCAGTTTTCGTCTATCTCCTTTAGATAAAGAGGTTTACTTTTAAAAGTGTCCAGTTTGGACAACCCTGTACAGAGTTGTTAATATGTATATCAGTAAGTGTTCTTTCTACATAACAAAGTGAATTGGTTTGTAAAATTGTTACAAATGTGAGATTTGATACAACTTAGCCATATTTTTAAAAGTTGGGTTTTGATCTAAATTACAGGTAGTACCTAAACCAATATCCATGCGTTTTATTTTATAACGATTTTGTTAAATTACAATATTTAATCATGATATTGTGTCTATCAAATTAGAGGATAGTATAGCATGTATTATAGCAGTATTACAAAAATTCATTAAAATAAGCTAAGCCTTATTTCTTAACAAATATATGGTCAAGGCCTAATTAGTATTTGGTATCGCAATTTATAGATTTGAATGAAATACGATGATATAAACCATATACTATTAATGTAATCTTTTTCTGTTTGTGTGTTAAATCTTTTTTGTAAAATGACTGAAAAATGATATTTCATGTGCTATTTATAGGTAGAGGAAGCCATTTAAAAAAAAATAGTTGGTTTTGTAATCTGTCAAATTTGTGACAGTGACAACTTTTTTGTTTTCATATTGGGCTTCCTTATAAAAGAGTAAGTTTAGTAGCTAAAGAAATTTTTTGATATGCCAAATGGGAAAATAGTAAATCGTAAAATAGTAAAAGATAAAATTCGGTTTAAAAATTTGAAGGTCCTATGTATCGGCAAAGACTTCAAGTAAATATCAAGAGTTATATATTTTTCTAAACAGACTGAAAAATTCTATTTAATGATGTGCTTATATGTAGATGGTGCCATTTAAAAAAAAAAATGTAGTCGGCTTTGTAATGTGTTAAAGACAAGTGACAATTTTTTTATTATCTTGTTGGGCTTCCTTATAAAAAACCAAAATTTAGTAGTAAAAGAAATTTTTTGATACGCCAAGATAATAATAAATCAGATGAACAACTTAAAAGTTAAAATTCGGTCCAATAACTTAAATAACCTGTATATTGGTAAGAACTGAAAGTAAATGTCAAGTATAATATAATATTTTTGTAAACGGACTGAAAAATACTACTTAATGGTGTGCTCATATATAGAGAATATCAGTTTAAACAACTATTCAAAATCTCCACTTATGTTTATTATATTATTGCTGACAATTGTTTCGACACACTGTGTCTTTTTCTCGAGCACGATGTAAATTAACTAACAAAGTATGTTACAGAATATATAGTTTACCTAATTACATGTATTAAATTCATTAACAATATTTACCTTAATACCTAGAATAAGTTCAATAAAGGAGACCCTCCCCCATCTAATTGATCGTTGAGTAATAAACCTGAGGATTTTTTCTGGTTAATTTCTACCTGTTCTAAACAATTCAGTAATTTTCCTTTCTTTCCATTATGCAAAATTTTGAAATCTTCATTGAACGTATGATTTTCGTCTGTTAAATGTTTAGCGTAATGAGATTTGTTATTTTTCATTCTATAGCTTTGTTTATGTTCCTTTATTCTTTTATAAAAAGATCTGCCTATTTGTCCTATATACGTGTTATTGCAAGTGCCACAGCATAATTCGTAAACCTCCGTTTTATTTTCTTTTTTGTTTTACTTTTATTATTTTTAATAGGTCGAGCTAATGTGTTATTTGTACGGAAAGCGATGTTTACATGATTTTTATGGAAAAAATTTTGAATTTTATTAGTCAATTTTCCGGAATAAGTGAGTGTATGAAATTTTTCTTTGTTTAGTTGTTTGTACAGGTACACCAGTCCTATTGTTTTTTAAATTGTTTTTTCATTAAAATATTATCTACGAAATCGCTCCGGTACCCATTGTTTATACTAATTTGTTTTGTAATATTTACTTCTTTCTGAAAATTTTCTTCCGTTGATGGTGTATTTATGAGTCTATAGATGAAACTATTATAGGCCGAGGATTTTATGTGTGAACGGGTGGTTAGAATTAGCGTGTATAGTTACATCTGAGTATGTTGGTTTATGGAAGATTTCAAAATCGTGTTTATTCATTTTGTTTTGTTTGATATTTTTGAATCTAGGAAATTAATCGATTTAATTGTTTCTATTTCTGTTATAAAAGTAATATTATTATGAAGTTGATTATTATAATCTAGAAATAGTTTTAATTGCCGATCTGTGCTTGTAAAGTAAGTCAATATGTCATCTACATATTGGTACCAATAAAAGAAATTTTTTAAAAAGATGAGAATTACTGATTTGTTCTTCTAAATGGTCCTTGAAAATTTCAGATAAAATTGGACTAAGAGGGTTTCCCATTATTAAACCTTTCTTACTTATATAAATCTTATCGTTAAATTCGAAATAATTCTGATCTAAACACAATGTTAATATGTATAATATTTCTTGTTTAATTATTGGGTTAACATTATTTTTATTGAGTAATTTTTGAACCAAAACCATAGCGTCTGATGGTGGTATACTAGGAAAAAGATTTTGTACATCAAACGATATAAATCTGGAGTTACTTGGTATAATGAACGGATGAATTTTTGCTATCAATTCATTACTATTTTTAATACTATATTTAGGTGTGAATTTACAATATTTCTGTCAAAACCTCAATCAATTTATTTGATAAAGAAAAAGCTGGCGCTGTTATGCATGAAACTACTGGACGAATTGGTGAGTTATTTTTATGTGATTTAATAAAAGAATATAGTTTTGGAACTTGAGGGTTCATCGAAACGAGTCTGAATTTTTCATTCTCTGTGAAAATGCTTATGTCTTTTAGCACATCTAATTAATTTTTGGAAAGTTATTGTTGGATCGAAGTTGATGGATTTGAATACATCTGATTTTAAAATAATTCTGGGTCTAAACACAATGTTAAGATGTCTAATATTTCTTCTTTATCTGTTCTCGTAAAAATTATGTTATTTTCATTACTTTTGTTTTTTTTTTTAAATATAAATAAAAAACAAAAGTAATGAACATAACATAATTTTTACGAGAGCAAATAAAGGAAAAACTGTAATAGCTATAAAGAAACAAACCTACATTGAAAAAGCAATAGATTTCCTAAAATCAGATGTATTCAAATCCATCAACTTCGATCCAACAATAACTTTCCAAAAATTAATTAGATGTGCTAAAAGACATAAGCATTTTCACAGAGAATGAAAAATTCAGACTGTTTCGATGAAACCCTCAAGTTCCAAAACTATATTCTTTTATTAAATCACATAAAAATAACTCACCAATTCGTCCAGTAGTTTCATGCATAACAGCGCCAGCTTTTTCTTTATCAAATAAATTGATTGAGGTTTTGACAGAAATATTGTAAATTCACACCTAAATATAGTATTAAAAATAGTAATGAATTGATAGCAAAAATTCATCCGTTCATTATACCAAGTAACTCCAGATTTATATCGTTTGATGTACAAAATCTTTTTCCTAGTATACCACCATCAGACGCTATGGTTTTGGTTCAAAAATTACTCAATAAAAATAATGTTAACCCAATAATTAAACAAGAAATATTATACATATTAACATTGTGTTTAGATCAGAATTATTTCGAATTTAACGATAAGATTTATATAAGTAAGAAAGGTTTAATAATGGGAAACCCTCTTAGTCCAATTTTATCTGAAATTTTCATGGACCATTTAGTAGAACAAATCAGTAATTCTCATCTTTTTAAAAATTTCTTTTATTGGTACCAATATGTAGATGACATATTGACTTGCTTTACAGGCACAGATCGGCAATTAAAACTATTTCTAGATTATATTAATCAACTTCATAATAACATTACTTTTACAACAGAAATAGAAACAAATAAATCGATTATTTCCTAAATTTAAAAATATCAAACAAAATGAATAAACACGATTATGAAATCTTCCATAAACCGACATACTCAGATACAACTATGTTATACACGCTAATTCTAACCACCCGTTCACACATAAAATCTCGGCTTATAATAGTTTCATCCATAGACCGTTAACGGAAGAAAATTTTCAGAAAGAATTAAATATTATAAAACAAATTAGTATAAACAATGGGTACAGGAGCGATTTCATAGATAATATTTTAATGAAAAAAAACAATTTTAAAAAGTAATAGGACTGGTGTACCCGTACAAACAACTAAACAAAGAAAAATTTCATACACTCACTTATACCGGAAAATTGACTAATAAAATTCAAAATTTTTTCCATAAAAATCATGTAAACATCGCTTTCTGTACAAATAACACATTAGCTCGACATATTAAAAATAATAAAAGTAAAACAAAAAAAGAAAGTAAAACGGGGGTTTACGAATTATGCTGCGGCACTTGCAATAAAAGGTATATAGGACAAACAGGCAGATCTTTTTATAAAAGAATAAAGGAATATAAACAAAGCTATATAATGAAAAATAACAAATCTCATAACGCTAAACATTTAACAGATGAAAATCATACGTTCAATGAAGCTTTCAAAATTTTGCATAATGGAAAGAAAGGAAAATTACTGAATTGTTTAGAACAGATAGAAATTAACCAGAAAAAATCCTCAGGTTTATTACTTAACGATCAATTAGATGGGGGAGGGTCTCCTTTATTGAACTTATTCTAGATATTAAGGTAAATATTGTTAATGAATTTAATACATGTAATTAGGTAAACTATATATCCTGTAACATACTATGTTAGTTAATTTCCATCGTGCTCCAGAAGAAGACACAGTGTGTCGAAACAATTGTCAGCAATAATATAATAAACATAAGTGGTGATCTTAAACAGCTGTTTAAAATTTTTATTCCTAGTTATTATGGATCTCCATCAAGTAACGGTTAAGTCAGTGCAATATTTAAAGAATATTATTTTAAAAAATCCTAGTTGACTTTGTAATCTATCAAATTTGACAAATATTATAATATAATAATAAATTTCAATAAGACGACTAAATTATTTTTACCGTTATTTAAACTCACATCTATCCGTCGAGAGTAAACATTAACCAGATTCAATTTGAGGGAACCAATGTTCGCTCTCTGCATTATGATCATCCACCCAACTAAAGCATACCAATCGCGACAAGCAAGTTTTTGGGGACTGTACAAATCTCAAAGTTCAAAATCAAATCTCAAAAATTAGAGGATATGTACTATTTCATTATATTCATAAAAGTATAATGTTATAGTGAGGACTGGGTTAGGTGACAACAAATGCATAAGCCGTTCTGGTTTTCTGTCGCTTATTCTACGTTAGTCTGTCAGTTGGGTGAACCGACTGGAATAGAATAAAGCAGCGTTTCCTAAAGTCTGAGTCTTGGCGCCCTGGGAAGCTGCGTCTCCTCACAGGGTCCTGGCGAAATATTACATTATATTCAATGTGAGAGGATATCTAGCGAACTTAGTGCAAATTAGTAAGCTACTTAGTAATAACTGTGCAGAAAACCTCTATAAATGGTTACCAGATGGCATACAATAATTAAGTTTTTCAATTATTATAATTTTTTCGAATTTCCTTAGTACTTTGTTTTCGTGTCGGTGTCGCTCGGTCTTAGTGTTTAATTAGTTTTCGCAGATTGTATCGCATGACTATTGTTACTGAGGCAGGTAAAGTTTTTTTGAAGTATTTCTTTCCATGTTATTAATTAGTTTTTACTAAATAGTAAAAATAAAGATAATACACGATCAAATAGTATAATTATCGAAAAGATGTTGGTATTTATATGTATCAGGCCAGTCAATAAGTTTTGAAAGCGATCCCTATGAAGCGTCACTCGAACCAAATATTGAACACCGTTTTTGAAGCTTCATCTGTTATATGAATAAACCCAAGTCGATCTGTCAAATAATTCATTGTTTATTAGCTGGTTAAAATAGTCGTGTTTGAGTACTTTTTTAAACATGGAAAAAATCGAGTATCATGCAGTGATAAAATTCTTTGTTTTAGAATGTTTATAGGCAATTGAAATCCATGCAAAGTTAGTAAAAGTGTTAAAGGAGTCTACTTCTTCATTTCCACCTGTTCATACATGGACTCTAGAGTTTAAACGTGATCGTACAAACGTTAATGATGATCTACATTCAGGATGTCCAAAAACTGTAACAACTGAAGAAACTTTTCGCAAGTACAAGATATGGCAATGGAGGACCGTCGATTAACCGTGGATGATTTTGCTGAGGCTATAGGCATCTCACATGGATCAGTACATGAGATCTTATCTGATGTTTTTGGGTATGAGAAAGCTATTCACAAGAGCATTTGCTAACATCGGAACAACAACGCACTCGACAGAAACGTTCTACACAACATTGGGCTCATTTCACAAATAATAAAACTGATTTTGTGCGTCAATTTGTAGGTATGGATGAGTTTTCCAGTGTGATCCTGAACTGCAACAACAAACCGCAAGGTGGACTGAGACAAAGCAGCAAATGATCAAAGTCGTTCAAAAAAATTATAGCATCAGTTTTCTGGGATGCAAAACGAATTTTGTTAATTAATTACCTTCAAACCGGTAGAACAATCACAGGAGAGTATTATTGCAGCCTTTTGGGTGAGAAAATTCGTGAGAAAAGGCCCTGTTTGCAGAGGAAAAAATCATCTTTCATCACGACATTGCACTTGCTCGTAGAGGTACTTTGGTAACGGCAAAACTGGTCGGATTAAAGAAGGAATTTGTTGGAGCGTCCACCCTATTCGCCAGATCTGGGTCTGTCTGACTTGCATCTGTTCCTAAACCCCAAAAGATTTCTACGGGAAGCGTTTTTCAACAAATGATGGGGTGATAGCATCCGTAGATGAGTATTTTGAAGGTCATTCGGAAAACCACTTCAGAGATGGAATAAATGAATTGGAAAAATGCTGGAAAAAAAATAGATTGAGCTTAAGGGAGACTATACTGAAGAAAAAATGTATTTCAACTCATTAATTCCTCTTGTTTCACTTCCGCTTTCAAAACTTATTGATTGACCGTAGGAGCAGCAGCGCGTACCGTGTATGGAAGTTTTAGTGCCAGAGTACATGCTACCAGGGAAGTTGGGACGCCATTTACAAGCCAATCATTCCAGGCTGGTAAATCTCGTGACTATTTTACGAAAAAGTTACAGTCAAATTAACAAAAAAATGTTTCTAAACATCATTACCATCAATACCAAGCAATACTTTGCCAGCTTTTTTACAAGGTGGCACATAGAATCGCGAAATTTAAGAAGCCTCATGCCATTTTAGGAGAACTTATTTTACTGGCTAACTGTAGATATGGAGAACATTATGACTGGTAAGTTTACTGGAAAACTGTCTTCAAATGTGCTTTTGTCAACTAACGCAGCACAGAGCGGAGGATCTCAATGATCAATCAATTGAAAAAACACAAAGGAGGATTTTGGGTTGCAGCTGGATAAAGTCTTAGATAAAAAAAAAAAAACAAATGAGAATATAGGATCCAAGCACATTTCTTTGTTATACTACAACACATATCGATCTCTCTCTAGTTGTAATCTTCTGTCCCTTACGTTTAAACGATGAAAGGAAATTAATATATTTCGTAAAGAGGAAGATATATAGCCAAAATTTTGTGAATGAAAACTTTTTGGCAAATCTAGTGCAACTATGTTATTGATCATCCCTGCAGGGAAACAGCGTGTAAGAAATGAGAATATTTCAGCTTTCACAAAAAATGAAAAACTACGGAGAAAAAGAAGGAAGAAGACAGATGCGGTAATGGAATTGAATTTCCTTGAAATGTCAAATTCATTTTTGAAGAATCCTTATCCTAGCTTATTACTTGGTTTAAGAAATATTTTCAAAATGATATATCGATAATATTGTATAGATTAAGGATTCATTTAATATCAGTTTTCGATCTGAATTTACTGTTGCAGAAATACGTTGAAATACAACATTTTGTAACAAGGAATTAATTGAGGACATTAGTATAAGATCAATTCCTTTTTCATATGGTAAAGCGCAGAAAATTTTAATTCCATTTGTGTGAAGTCGGGGTCTCTGCGGTTGGTGTGATAAAAACTTAGTGTCATGCGACATTTGAGAAAATCTGCTCTGATTATTGGACCTGCCAACTTTAATTAATGGAATTTCTTGAAATACCTTTATTGTGATCCTAAATAATTATTTTTACACAATCCTTTATTTAAAAAATTCGCTATTTCGCAATGTGTACTTAGAATTTGACACAGTGTGAATTCAGAAACGGCGTCAAGAATTGAAAATGTTTGGGAATCACTGTAATAAAGTACTTTATCTTCACTTAAGACTCTAAGAATTCATATAATATTCTTTCTGACATTGGTATTTCTATGGTTTTTAGAATAATCCATATTATTTTTTAGTATGCTGCCTATTCAAATGTTATTTTTCCACTAGTTTTAAACATATTTTTAGTCTATTTCTGGTCTTAGAATGTTTTCATCTGATATTTGATTTTGTTACCAAAGTTTCATATTAAACCAACCCCTTCGGTGGCGTATTGTTCTACTCTAAAAAGAAACGTACCCACACCTCTTTTTTGCCTCATTGCAAACCATCTCCAAGAGACCTAAAGAGTCCTTTACGACCTTGATAGCATAAAATATATTTGAGAAATAGAGGATGTAGGATGAAGACTCATCGTTAGTAAGGTTAGGTTAGATTAGGTTGTATTTAAGATTTTTAGATTTAGAGACTATTATTTTTCATTTCCTACCTGACATGTATTTTACATATATTTATTTTATATTTTGTTATGCTAGGCTAGTTCAGATTAGGTTAGGTTAGATCAGGTTTGGTTAAGTCGTGTTAGGTTGGATTAGGTTATGTTGGGTTATATTTAAGACTTTTAGATTCATTCTTATTATTTTACTTTATGTTAGGCTAGATTAGGTTCCGTTAGGTTAGGTTTTTTTTTTTAAAAAAAATCGGGCTCCAAAGATCTCTTCGAAATTTAATAAGAATTATTAAAAAAAAAAAAATTAAATGGATGAATCCTGAGACCTGTATTTTTGAAACAATACCTCGAATTGCCACACTGTGTACCGCATCGCGCGTCCCTGTAGCGAGAATAAATAATTTTATTTTATTTGTTTATAATAAACAAATATTTAGGTAGTAAATATTTGCTTTATACTTTCAACACTAGTTTCTAGATTGAGCTAGATTGATTTATTGGCTATTAGGTAGCTAAGATGCTATAACTATTATACAATATTGGAAATAAATATTGGGTCTTAAGATATATACATGTCAGGGATCTGATTAACTTAGCCTAGGTAAGGATTTTATTTTATTTTAAAGGCAATCACGGTACGGAATATTAATTGCACTTGACCGTGTTTTTTTTACTTTTAGGAAACTGTGCGTATGTGGTTGATTAAGTAGTATCTAAAGGGAACATTATGCCTAAAAGAAAATCGTAGCTTTCTAGAAATTCGTTTGAGTCAAAAGCGGTTAGAATACGTCGAATTGGAGAGTCTAGCGCTGAACGCTGATAGCGGCTTGACAGGCAAAATATAAGATCAATAGTGCCTATTCCTCATGTTCCTATAATCCCAACTAATCTACCGATTCATTTCAAGCGGTTGCAGTTTCCGGTGAAGGGTCGTTTGTTTTCACAATAAACAGGTCCCAGGGACAAATTTTTAAACTCGTGAGAAGCAATTTGAGACAGAAATGTTTTCTCATTGCCAGTTATATGTTGGGTTATCAAGAGAAAACCAATATATTTTGCTACCAGAAAATAATAAAACATTAAGTATAGAATACAGAGAAGTTTTAACATAGGTGCCTAAATTTAAAAAAAAACGTTTAAGAAGAATAACCCTCTACACGAACGAAGTCGCGAGCGGTTGCTAGTACTTTATAAAGTTAGAAATTAAACATTTTTAACATATTAATTTATAATATTTAATTTGAGGCATCCTGCATTTTTTACATTATTTTTCAGGTTAGTTCAGGTTTGAATATTTTGTAGGCTCACTCATGTTTTGTTTGTGTTTTAATATAATTTTTTGAACTAAAATTTTCAATTTTAATTTGCGACAATAGTTTCAAAATGATTATTTTAATTGATTCATGGTTGGCAGGCTACCTACTGAATTACTTAAATTAAATTGTTAAAAGTAATCATTGTTAATTTTACGTCACTATTTAATTAAAGAAGTTGCAGTTTAATGGAGATCTCAGTTTTTATATCCATGAGACGCTGGGTATTTTTAGGGTAAATGTCGCGTTAAAAATATTAAAAAAATTGTTGTTTAGTTTATCAAAAGCAACTCTAATATCTGATCTGGTGATCTCAAATTATCATATTAATAATGAAACCCTTGGTGGTGTTAAAAAAAAATTAGAACTAAGTTGGGGTACTCCAATTGCCGAAGCTAATATTTAAAATCCATATAACAACACTTAAATTTTTCGTTCTCTATCCCGTCTATTTCTAAAATAACCTATTTATACTCCCAAAGGGTACATTCTTATATATCTAATTTTCGTCTTAAAATTGTCTTAATCCTAATGATTCTACTATTATGATGAAGCAAAAAACTTAATTAATTTATATATTTAAGTCCTTATCTTCAATAATTAATTTACAATAAATTATAAAGTACCCCGATTATGATTAGTGGAGACTACAATAACATTATTAATCACCTTTTATCAATATACGTGTAATTAAAATATTAAGTAATGAAGTAATTTCGTCATAAGTATTTATTGTCTGTATATGATCGGATTAGTAATTGGCGGTATATTTATCTAAATTATCTACCTACACGTAGAGATAATACACCCTACAATGATAACTAATTTATCAATTAACAAAATATATGGGAAATATTTTATTTTTACAATATAATTTATAGTTTCATTTAAAAAAATATGTCATTAGATTCTTATGGTATTTGGAAGGGATGGAACAAGGTTATCCCTTGGAGAGCCTACTGGTGCTTTAAAGAAATTAAAAACAAGTAGGTTTTAATTGAATGCTACCAACATATGAACTAAATAACCGCTAAATTGCTTTTATAGTAAACATAAGGGCATTAAATGATTTTTTTATAATTAAATACTTACGTAGCAGAAATATCCTAATTAGCTCTCATTTTTGTTTGATTTCTTTAATTCAACAATTTAGTTTTTTGATTTTAGCAACATTTTAATTATTAGAAAATCTTTTGAAGAATAATTGATTATTTGTTTAGCAAGACAGTTCTTTTAGGGTATTTATCATAATTTGATGACTATATATAGTGGCGTAATTCTTATTACACTAACTCTCTTATTAAAATCTTCTGCTAAATTTATATATATATATATATATATATATATATATATATATATATATATATATATATATATATATATATATGTATATATATATATATATATATATATATATATATATATATATATATATATATATATATATATATATATATATATATATGTATATATATAAACTTCTTTTTTTTATTAATTTTTCAGATTCCCACTAATAATTTTGCTACTTGCAGCTAACAATAAAGTTGTTTAATAACTATACAATAAATTTTACATTGTATGATGATGTAAAATTGATGCATGCAGAAACTCTACCTGGTATTCTACCCAATCTTATACTCGTACATGGCTGACGGTAAAATTAGTTTTCGTAAATTAACAAATCTTTCTCCAAGACCGAAGCTAATTTTCTTTATAATTTAGACTTTCAACATCTAAAATAGTGTTACATCTTGGGCTTTTTAAATTTAAGAATAAAGATAGTAGACGTTGTAATACTTATTTAGTGTAACTAGTGATTTATTCTACATACACAGACAGAGCTTGTTTCCAGCAGAATACTTCTTGAAGTTGTTATTAATAATAAAATTAATAAACCAAAAAAAAATTAAACAGTTTTTTAACAGATATGAGGTTATTGTATTGAAATATGAAACTACTTACTTATGTTGTGTTAGTACATAATTGTTTTTAAAACATTGAACTGTCAATGTACTTTGTTCTTGCAGCTTTAGATGCTGTTTTAAACTACAAAGATAAAATTCTTTAAATTTGTTATAATATAAAATAGTAAACTTGTCATTTTAAGGTAAAGCAACATATCGATTGTCCAAAATCCAAGTTCATTGTTTTGACCTGGTCTAATTGCAAAAACCATTAGCGCACAATTGTATCATTAGTTATAGAGTGTCATTTATTGTTATTTTTCTGAAATTGCCCTTGATACAAGGGTTAACCTGTTTGAATATATTAAACGATATATATATATATATATATATATATATATATATATATATATATATATATATATATATAATTTCTGTTACGCATGAAGTAGTATATTTTCATATATTAGAGGGAGTGGTCGTTTTTGCTTTTGAAATATATTGTTTGGGTTTCAAAATGCTCCTACTTGGTTTAGTTATGTACTAATACGACCCTATAGTTTGGTATGCAAAAAATCTAATAACTATCATTATTTTAGCAGTACGTAATTTATTAAGCTAATGTAAAAAAAATGGTTTAGTCCAAATAGTTTATTCAGTAGTATATAATATTGGGCAATAATTTTAGTATAGATACAAAAGTTTTATGTCCTACTTTCACTTCCCGCGCATTCTAATATTTGTTTTTTCTGTAGATTAATAACAAGAATTTAAATATAAGATACGAGTACATAAATACCTACATATTTTATTATGAACAAACATATATGTATATATATATATATATATATATATATATATATATATATATATATATATATATATAAATATATATATATATATATATATATATATATATATATATATATATATATATATATATATATATATATATATATATATATATATACTTAAATACGAGTATATTACAAAATATTGACCAAAAAATAAATAAATCACAGACGAGCTTAGTATTTTAGTTCTAGTTTTAATATCTTCAAGCACATAGTCCACACGTAATGATTGAAAAGCAGCTCCTGAAAATTAAAAAGAACGTAAATATTAATATGGTAGATAATTATAATTTGTGGTTTTGTTGTGATCATATTATATTACTGGTTAAAATAAAACAGCCCACCGAATATCTACTATATAAACCAAAAGGGCGACCCGAAATGTTGACCTGTCGACTAACCGTCTGCCTAGTTGTTCATTCTATCGGGCGAGTCGAATAAAAGCCTTTAATGTTGATTTTGGGCTCCCCGTGCCTTGGAATGCCCAGATAAGGCCCAAAATGCTACATCCAAAAATGGACTGTCGTTTAACTACTTGAATCAAGTACCAAAACAAAACGGTCGCTTTTGGCTGGAAAAAGCGGGTCTAGCTTCGTCCTTCGGTATTGGCGGCGTCTACCTTTTGCATTTCCTCTTATTTTAACAAGAATAAACTAAATTTATTGATTTTATATGGTTAAATGACAGTGCATTTTTAATTATTTTTTATTAATTCATACGAATGCACCAAAATTTTTCTACACATCACGTTAGAAAAGTGGTTACAGCAGGACTTCTAAGTTTTTTCCAAACTGACCTTAAACATGCTTACTCGCAGTAAGTAACTGATGACAGTTTCTGCTATCAGTATACATACTGAATCGATCATCAATCTATCACATTTTGCCATTGAATTCGTACTAAAGAAGCTATATTGAAAGAAAATAAGCATTATTTAGAAATAAAATTATGTCCCTCGACCCACCCTAACAAAATGTGATTCAATTTAACGTATTTAAAATTCATTTTATAACAGATCGCCCTACCAAAACTTGACAAAGGAAAAATAAATTATTTTACTGTATTAAGTGATTTAATATTAAAATCAATTAAATTTTTATGTGATTGATTAACGTTGTATTATTAGATAACTTATATTTTTCAGTAATTCTAATATCCTTAGTTATTTACTGGAATTATCATCGGTTTTTATTAAATATTATGCTATGAAAAAGTAGACAGTATAGAATATTGTGTAAAATAAATATTAAACTTATTTAAACATTTGGGAGTACTGCCACAACAGGAATAACTGTGCATTTTGAGAGTACTTTTATAAAAAAGACAAAAAATTAGCGAACATCAAGCTCTATTTCGACCCTTAATTAATTTTTATCTGAAAAACGATATAAGTATCAGTTCACAGATAACTTTTATATGGTAAAAGTTACATATTTGCCGTTTTTACTGCTTTTATTTGGCTGTTCTTTCCAGAGGGACTAATTTTTCTCTTCATTGATAAATATTTATGTATTTCTCAAAACATGACAGATACGAAATAGTGATAAATACATTTCCTAGTTTGTTGCTTCCTGGTGAAATCATACGAAAAATTGTATTTCCCACATTTATATGGTAAAGTTTTGAATAAAAAATAAGTGGAACGTCAACAAAAAATGCACAAAAAGTTTTCTGTGTAAGACTTTACAGGTTCGGGATAATTTAACTTAAAAATTGAAAAATCACCTTTTTATATCAATTTACTACGTTGGGACTTCGGAATCTTTGGCACAATGACACTAACCAACAGTTATCACTACTACACTAAACACTTTATTTTCGCACTCGATGTCCGTTTCGCTAACCATGTTGGCATCGTCAGGAGCCATGAGTGACTGTCAATTATCAGTCCGAATAACACTAACATGGTTAGCGAAAATCGCGTCTAGCACAAAAATAAAGTGTTTGGTCTAGTGATGATAAGTGATAAGCGTAATACCAATTTCCATCAATATTTTCTTTATCCTTATAGTAAATCTTTTACTCTTTGCTATGTTCGGTATAGTATTATTATAAGCACTAAGCGAGAAATTGTTAATATACTTTAGATCAGGTAATTTTGCACCAACGATTGGTATTTGCCGTATGTTAATTCTAAGAAATATTAAAAAATACATAAATAAAAAGAAAATCAGTGTCTTACAGGTTACATTTGAACTACTATGATGTCAGAAAATTTGCTTCACAATATTTTATTATTGTAAGTAACGTGAAAGATAGAAAAAACTGTTGCAGGTTTTATTCTGTTCTAATTTGTTGGCCTTTTGTTATTTATCAGTGAGGACGTTCATATCATTATTAACCAATAAATTAGTTATAGTCCCTAATCTTACATTTTTTACTGGCTCATAAAAATAAACTGAAAAGTTTTTTAACAGAATTTTTTGATGCCCATTATTTTTTAAAATTATCCATAAACAGTGAAAATATACTGACTACAGTTGTCGATGTTTCACTTTTACACACTCTATCGAATGTAGAATTTTTGGGGCCAATAGAAACTGGCCCAAAAGATTCTTTTAAAACTGTATGTATCTTTTTCTTTCATGATAAGATGTATTCAATATGGTTGATATAAATACAAAAGAGTATATAAATTATGACGGAACTGAAGCGGTGCCTCCCCTATACGAGCGACCCCTCATAGTAATAAATAAATAAATAGAAATTCTATCTTATCATACTTACCTCACTTGTGGTTTTTCAGCTGGTACAGTTTTTACAGTAATTCCTTTCTTTTTACCTTTTCGTTCGTTCTGAAAAGATAAAATAAAATTTGGTTTAGACAGGCATAAAAAAAATATCTATTTTTATTTGTAGGAGAGCAGAGAATATTAATTGACACAAATCTTGTATTTTTATTTAGGTTACTAAAATACCTATGTTTTATTTCTAAAAATAAAATTATTTTTAAAAATTAAATAATAACTGACTAAATATCTGGTTCGATGGAGGCGAAAAATTCGTTTCTTTTTTCAAAGCTCTGTTTAGTTCAGATTAGTTAAGGTTACAGATACATAATATTACGACTAATTCGATAGGAAACTAGTACATGGATAATTTTTATTGTATTTAGAATTTTTATGTTGCATTTGCATAGTGTATTAGTATGGTATTAGAAAACATAAGGTTCAAATCGTTACCGAGATAGCATACGTATTTAATTTACATATAAAATCATCAAAGACTCATAAAAAACTATGGATAGATTTTATATAGTTGAATTTTAGGAACTCTTGACATTAGCATATAATGAATATTCTATATTATAATGTTACCGTTTAAGTAACCAGACCTCATATCCTTTCCATCTTGTAGCAAAAACAAAAATAGACATATAAGTTTTCGTTGATCTTGAATACGGCAAAAATTATTTGCATATCGATATAAAAATTTGAGCGTATCTATGAATAGTCATTATTATAAGAATTGAACAGCGCAAGGTAATACTATTACCAGATTATGGCAAAAGTAGCAAAAACAGATAAAATATCGAAGGGAATTTCTATAGATTACAGACAATTTTGAAACTGTCACGCGTTGGAAAATATATTTATAATCGAACGAATAAAATTTAAAATATTATTTTTTACTACAAAGCTTAGTCTTTGTAAAAAAGTACACTTTCTTCTCGGTAATTTTTTAAAATTAAGAAGCCAGGTAAAGCTAAGCTCTTTGGGAGTCGTAAATTAGTATCAATGATTTAATCATATAAAAATCCAGGTGAAATATTGTTCATAAATGTATCAATCTTATATGATTATCTTTTTTTTTTTAGAAAATAGTAATTGGCACCTAATTTTTTATATTTCATTTTAATTGCTTTATTGGGAAATTAATTCAGATAATTTACTTGTTTGTAAATGATAAAATAACATAAAAAAAATACTAAAATCAATATTATCAATAAATAAATACTTTTTTTAAACTTGTATATAATATAATATAATTTACCTCATTTTATTTCTCCTATTTTATAATCTTTTAACATTTTTTTAGCATCTGACGAATGTCCGAAATCATCAAAGCCTTTTGTAGCATCTTTTCCAGCATATTCTGTAATGAGTTCTCCACCTCCTGGATGCTAAAAATAAATAAGGGTAGCATGTAAAATTTAATGACGAATTTATTTAATTTAAATTCATTTTCTTCTAAATTTTAAAAATAAAGCTTATGGAAAGATATGCAGAATTTTAATAAAGTTTATGTTATGTAATACTATCATAAGTTTCAACGGGATGTTTACAGTGACGAATGTTAAAATTATATGTTCTTGCCATATGCTTTAAGTTTTTTGTAAGCTGTTAGTATGTTTTTAGAGCCCGGTATTCTAACTTTAATTATACAATTCTAAAATTTCGAAAAGTTTAATTATAGATGACAACTAGATGCTGGTGATTCTTTTTGTTTTTTTCTAAGATCACGATGTAATTACAACTACATAGTAGTTTTGTTAAACAAGAACTTCCAGTGGTTTAACCACTGTAATCCGAAGAAATTTTTTTAAAAATAAAAATCTTTGCGCAGGTCTTAAAGTAAAAGGTAACGTTTTGTTATCTTTAAGCTTATGAACTAGAAACCCATCATTTTCTTAATCATCAGGTGACAAAACAAATGTCAATTATTAAAATTTCTCAGTAACTCAACTACACATAAGTAGAGTATGTAATACCGATATTTTATATCAGTGTAATAACTGATATCGCATCAAACAATTGGGCACTTTTTATTTGTTAATAATGATTTTATTATTATGATACCCAATTTAATTAAGTGTTAAATTGTTTAACTTTCAATCTAACGAACTTGAACATAACCTGTTCTTGAAAGAGTTCACCTTTAAATAGGGTGTAATGTGATTGTGGGATTTGTGATGACAAGTAAAGTCGTAAATCAGCTATTATATACTATAAAATTATGTAGTGCAGAAATAATATTTTTTAATTATTAATTTTTATTTTTTAGCTTAAATTTTATTATTCAAATAAAATTCCATTACCTTAAATTTTGAAAACTCATTCACATATTAAAAATATAAATGCAACAAAAACAAAAGACAGCGAACTAATTAGTAGTTTTAAGCTAAGTGATCAGAAGCGAAAGAAAAGTAGATCTGTACATTTTACAAAGCAATTCGCCAAAGATCTCTTGATTTTTCATCCAACTTTTTTAAAAAATAGTAGCAAACTAGTAAAGAAAAAAGTTTTTGGATCTGTGGCCAATACTGTCTAATGAGAGTTTGAAAGAAGAAACTGATTCGAACTCACTTAATCACTGAACTAATATATTGTTTTTTAAATGAGTAAAATTTAAAGGACAGGAGTAAAATATGGAGAATATTTTTTTAATCTCTCTAGGCGAAACGACAACCTATCAGATCCATCTCTTACTCTAAAATCATTGCTTTCCTATTAACTTTTCTTTAAAATTAGTATTGACATGATTATTCGTGCATCAGATATTTCATGACAATATTTATTCTAATGGTTTAATCTCTTAAATTTTAGACAGGCAATAAAAACAAAATTTTACGTAAAACTCGTAACCCTCCTTCAGCTGAGCTTCGTTGAGGAAAAATAACTACTGAAGATTAAAACTTTTGAAGGACAATATTTTAGAGTTTATTTTAAAAAATGTGAGATATGTTTTGCTTTTTTCTACATGTATTTAAAAAGTAACAGTAAACAATGAGACATTTCGATATTAACGATAAGATATAGACTTTTTTTCTTCGACTACGGTTTATTTCACACAGCCAGTGGGCCAGTGTGCAAATTATACACACACCACTCATGGGCATATCCGTTCGATAATCAGACATTTTGTTGTTCATACGCTCTATATATTTTTCTGTCACCAGGGACAAAGACTATATTGAATGAGATTTCTACGCATATTCGATTTATATATAACTTTTTTTTTGGCTTCGGCAATTCTGTCATACGCAGTCGCTAATTGTAACACTTTATATTAAACTTTCAAGACATCAAAAATTATTCGTAGAGATTGAACCGCTGCTACTTAATATAAAATAGTAAGAAGAGAAAAGAAAAACGATCTTCCCTGCCAGGAATATATAGACAGATTTACACTCTTTTTGCTCTCGGCCGCTCGGAGTATTTTGAAATAAACAGATAGGCGCTGAGTAACACATAAATTTGCGATTTTTTACAAGCAAGACAATATATATATATATATATATATATATATATATATATATATATATATATATATATATATATATATATATATATATATATATATATATATATATATATATATATATATATATATATATATATATATATATATATATACGTATATATATATATATATATATATATATATATATATATATATATATATATATATATATATATAACAATCGGAAGTTTAACTACTGGGGAACGTCTTTATGAGGAGAAGAGATGAGCAATCAAAGATCTATAGGCTCTAGTATCTGCTTTTTATTTTTTGTTATCGAGCTTTCGCTGCCTAATTGGTAGCTTTTTCTGGATACTAAAATGCAAACAAGGTACAGAAAAACAAAGTTTAGACGTTCGTTATGATATGATACTCAGACGAATATCTGCAGACAGCAGGAAGTCATTCAACTAAACAAAGACCTGGAAGAAATTCTATCTTGTGATGACAGTAACCAACTGGAATTTAACGCTATAAAAACCCAGGAGACAGTTTTTTCTAAAAAAGTTAACGTTGCTGAACCCGACATAGTTATGTCGTGGTACTCCATTCCTCTAACATCGTCACTCAATTTGTTGGGCGTTAATTTGGGAGCAAATATGTTCTGGCATGAACATGTTGCAGGCATAGCAAGGAGAGCTTTTCAAAAGTTGGGAATATTATTTCGAACCAGAAAGCTTTACACTCCACAACTACTGTTAAATCTTTACAAAGCTCAAATTCGACCAACTATGGAATACTGCTCCCATGTTTGGAGCTCCGCTCCCAAACATACACTGCATTTGTTGGATTCTATTCAGAGAAGAGCTGTGCGTCTGATTGGAGACCCGGAACTGACCGGCGGCCTTGATTAGCTGGAACATCAAAGAACGGTTGGGGACTTGAGCCTATTCTACAAGTATTTTCATGGAAAGTGTTCGAAGGATGTGGCCCGCTTAATTCCTCCCAGAGCGGTGCATGTTAGAAGTACATGTTGCGCTAATACACATCCGTATGAGGTTCAGCTTGTTACTCCTCGTACAACGCTTTTCAAGCAGTCTTTTATATGGAGAACATCAACCCTTTGGAATAATTTGCCCAGGACTGTGTTTCCCACCGAGTACAATTTACAGCGATTCAAGAACAACGTGAATCGCTTTCTCCGTACACGTGTCGCTCCTGTAGCGCATTAGGGACTTCTCTGTAGCACGTGTGCTAGACCCATAAAAAAAAATGTGATTTATAAATTTATAAGGTTGTATGAGAAATTACTTACAAAATTCAGCAGTTAATTCATCTCTGGTGAATACAATAAAGGTCATTTTTCGTTAACTGGACCCCCCATTAGTCCCTAAATTGACGCAATTTATGAGTACTCAGTCTGGTCCAGATTAAAGCTAATGATATGTAGTTTTGAATTTAAGTGGCATATTAAGAAATTGTGCTGATTTGGGCTTAATCCCGACCCAAATCTGAAAATGAATTTCAAAGAATTTCAAAAAACTAAAGTAAAAATGTAATTTCTTAATGTAACCAAAATTTTTCTCTGATAATCTTCTACTAATAATCTCTACTCCAAAAAACCTACAACTTTTATAGGAAAATTTTTTGTATGGCCTCAGTTTTCGGGGATATTTATCACAGTGTATTTTCCAAATTTGGAATATTCAATTTTTTACTCGAAAACTAAAACTTTTAAGAAAATTATATAAGAGACAAAAAATACTTGTTTTTATTGACAAAATCACTATGATTTTTTTTAGAATTTTTGGAGCACTTTTTAACAATTCAGTACGTTGTTCTATGATATTTTTTACGATTTTTTGTTCTAAAACAATTTGCTGGTGCAAGAACCTTATTCTCAGGACAAAAAATGTTTTTCGTACATATTTTCGATGTATAATTTCCCGTAGAAAACGATCCATTCATAAACTTTTAAAATTTTTTTACAGGTAATTATGAAATTCAAAAAATCTACTTATTTCGAGTTTAATGATTATCCGTTTAAAAATTTTGAAAATCTTATGATAGGATGTGTTTTACGAGAAACTTTACATCGAAAACGTACATGAAAGAAATTTTTCGTCTAAAAATAAAGTTTTTGCCCCGGCAAATTGTTTCAGAACGAAAAAATCCTAAAAAATATAAGTCAAAATAACGAATTATTAAAAAGTGCTTCAAAAATTCTGAAAAAATTCATACTGATTCCACGAATAAAAACAAGTATATATTGTCGTTTATCTCTGAAAATTGAGATAATAAAAAAAAGTTTTTTTCTACAAAAGTAGTAAGTTTTTTGAGGTAGAATAAGATTATCAGAGAAAACTTTTGGTTATATTAGGAGATTATATTTTATTTTAGTTTTTTTTGAAATTTTTTTTAATTCATTTTCAGATTTGGGTCGGTATTGAGCCCAAATCCCTACAATTTCTTAATATGCCACTTAAAATTCAAAACTACATATCATAAGCTTTAATCTGGACCAGTCTGTGTCCTCATAAATTGTGTCAATTTATGGACTAATGGGGGAATTTAAAGTTTAGTACTGAACTTCCAATGCATCAAAAACTATTCGCAGAGATTGAACCGCTGCTACTTAATATAAAATAGTAAGAAGAGAAAAGAAAAACGACCTCCCTATCAGCAATATGGACAGGTTTACACTCTTCTCGCCAGTCAGAGTTTTTAATATAAACATAGAATTTAATAGTGTTTTGGTATAAATAAGACATGAAAATGCTTTGAGTTTGAAAAGTGTATATAAGTGTGAGTACATATAGGAAGTTTAACGGTCGGCCCTGGAGTACAGTAGTTCTTTTAGTAATTTTGGGCATAGATCATTAAAACAGGGTATTAAGAAAAATGGTTTAAGCTGCGAATAATCCGACATAACTTGCATAAGGTGGATTTTAGGACATTCATTTTTAAAGACGAATCGGGTAACATACATGGACCTGAGGGGGTGCATGACAGACTACCACTCTTCGTACGTTCTGCACGTTGAAGAAGGCGACTAAAAGAGCAAACCAGATGGTAGAATGCACCAGGCATCGCCCGGTGTGATACCATAGCATCGACTTCGGCTGCGTGAAGTTGTTGAACGTTTCGTAGCTGTGTCCATATCGCCAGATTTGGGGTCAGAAAAGAGAAGCATAAAGGAGTTCCCAGGATTAAAAAATTCCGGATGTAAAATAGCCCCCGTCTCTGGGGGGCTGGTTCGGGGGTGTTTAACATACGGAGATCATAGTTTTAAAGTAGATTCTTGTAAAATACGAGGATTAAATTCAAACATAAATTCAGTACATCCACACTTACAACCAAACAAGCCCCATGTACTCTCTCTGTAAAACTAAAGTCAGCTCATCGACCAGCACAGTCAACTTTCTCTAACCTGAGTATGACTTCTATTCTCCGTTTACACGTAACTCTTGGAATGATCTTTGTGTCAGAAGCGATCTCTCGTTCCAACGAGAAGAGATCCTGGAGCTTTGATATTTTAATATTATGTGGTTTCAAATAACGACTCAAGACACCACAAGGTATATCTGCTGCCTCTATCGACTACCAAATGATACTAACTTTAAAATAATTTTCACTTCTCTTACAGACATCATAGATCATTTATAGATTAATTATCCGAGTACCGAAATTGCTATCCTGGGCCACTTTAATGTCCACAACACTACACGTAATCAAATACAACCGACAAACAACGCCGCGGAGCTGAATTTTTCTCAATCCGTTGTGGCTTTATTAAGCTTATTAATGAACCAACACGGATACCTGATCATGACGGAGAGTTCGCCAATCTTCTCGGCGAGTTTTTTAACCACTAATTCAGAAATTTTGGCATTAGGTTCTTCGACATCGAGTATCCTACCGCTCAGTGACAGAGAGGCACCTAAACCGCGAAAGATTTGGCACTACAAATTTGCTTAATGAAAAGAACTTTTCCTTGGTTAGACTTTGTTTTCGATCCGAAGACTTATCTGCGCCACTGCGCTAAGGAAGCTTCCGATGTTATTTTGTACATCCCTCTTTTGAATGCCCTTCCAACGGCAAGCCTTGGTTCGAACGAAGAAGCAAGAATCTTCTGAACTTTTTACCTTCCAACAATGGCGTGAAAATCCTAAAGCCATAAATCGTAACATCTTCGTTCGTACTTGGAACACATGCAAAGAAATTATTGACGAAATCAAAGAAGCACACAAAGAATTAAAAACAAAACTTCTTGCCTGCTCCAATACTTCCAGGTCCTTTTGGTTGGTCGCTAAGGTCATTAGTCAAAATTTCACCAAATACACTATACCATGACTAACGTGACTAGATAATATCATTACATCACGACCTGTTGAGAAAGACAACTTGTTAGCTGAACTCCTTATATTATACTGTCGATTTCCAAGGAAAAACACTAATATGCAAGGATGCCCGACATTGTCTTCAGACCGCGTGTAATAAAACGTATGTAACTTGACACCAAAAAAGCTTCTGGCGCTAATGGAATACGTGTCATAGTATTCTAAAAATACGCGAGCGAATTAGCACTAGTTTTATGTAGACTGTTCAACCAATCCTAAAGAAAGGGCATATTTTTTTCCTGCTGAAAATGTGCTATAATTTAGCCGATTTCGAAAACGGCAATAAGGCCTTGCTAAACAGCTACCGACCAATCACACTGCTTTTAATAATATCGAAAGTTAGGAAAAAGGCTACCAATCAGTATCTTTTAAAATATCTAGATGTATTTAATATTATTACCGATCATCCATATGGCTTATCACTTCTTATACAACCCTTTTCAAGCAGTCTTTTATGAGAATGATTTACCCAGGACTGTGTTTCCCACCGAGTGCAATTTAGAGCCCTTTAGGGATTTGCAATGCCCATAAAGCAAAATGGCCAAATTTAAGTCGTTTATTATGTAGTAATAAATCTTCTACGTTCCACTGACTAGGCCAAAAGCTGTTTGGAATTTCTTGGTAGATCTGAGCTAGGAACTTGTATTACTAATTATTCTGAAGTTGTTCCGTCTATACTGCCCTGCCATCATAATTTTTTAAGCAGAATTTACTATTTTCTAATCCACATTATACTCGAAATGTTAGACAATTTTATATACGATTTCAAAATTTAACGGTTTTTAATACAACGATAGTGTGAAAAGTGTTATCTTTTAACACTTTGTTAACTTCTAAATAAATTCCAGAGCAAAAAGTCTTGCACATTCCTAGCTTAGTTATTGATACATACATATCAATTCCCTGTTGCCCTATTAACTATGATCTCTTATTTCCGTTGCAACCGGAAGTATTCTACAGTCTGTTAAAGTATAAAAAATGGATTTTTTTATTTGCTAATATCTCCAAAGCAGTTGAATTTTGATGAATTGTATCTTATATAGAATTACTTAGAACTTCGAGTTATGACACATATATGGCCCAAGAATTACATAACTGACATATTTAATCTAAAACATGTATGGCCCAAGATTCTTTGGAATATATATATATATATATATATATATATATATATATATATATATATATACTTTTTGCTCTCCGATTTTTTTTAAGAATTTATTATCCTGTACATGTATGCGGATCACCTAATTCGTTATTTTTCTTCAGTTTTTTCAGTACTAAATTTAGTTTTCTGTGAAGAAGCCAAATATGATCACAAAAAATTATCAAATTTGACAGAAGCCAGCTACGATTTTTTAAATAGCATTTTTTTGCAGTCCATTGATAAAAATACATTACATTTGATATTTATGCAATCAAGTTATTGAACCGAATTTTAACTTTTAAGAAGCTCACCCGATTTATTACTTTCCTATTAAGCGTATTAAAAATCTCTTTAACTGCTAAATTTAGTTTTTTTTTGTGAAAGCCAAATATGATAATAAAAAATTTGTCACTTGTCAAATTTGACAGACACACAAATTCCGTTTAATAATTTGAATGCTCTAGTGTTACATATTTTTGTAAAGGGACTGAAAAATACTATTTAACGCTATGCTCACATGTAGACAGTTAAGGAAATTCAGTTCACGAGAAACTAAGTTTATTAGCAAAAGAACTTTTTTGATAACTCAAATAGGAAAATATCAAATTGAGTGAGTTACTTAAAAGTTCAAATTCAGTTTAATAACTTGAATGCCCTTTTATATCGATGACAACAGAAAATAAATATCAAGTACAACATTTTTGTAAACGGGCTGAAAATGCGTTTTAATGGTCAAATCCTAATTGGTTCTGTAATCTGTCAAATTTGACAAGTGGCTTCTTCATAAAAAACTAAGTTTAGTACTGAAAAAATTTTCTTTGTATGTAGAATCAAGAAATAGTGAACTAAACGAGACACTTAAAAAATGTTCCTATACATACAGATATACGTTATTTGCTAACTATGGTAGGTAATTGTAAAAGTATACTACACATTTTTTTTATCGAAGAACATTTTTTGACGAAATTTATTTTGATTTAGATCGAAACGTCTCTTCATCCAACAGATAAAGTGCATATATAGAGAAGTATATAATATAATGAAAATAATACAAAATATAATTTTAAAATACTTTGAAATACGTGGTAAGGATGACAGAGCGACTAGGCAACATTGATATCACCTATTTAATATCTTACTTATTCTCTAATTGAATGTGAATATAATCAAAATGTGACCTACTAGTAAAAGTTTAAAAACATTTTCGTAACTACATAGGTACCTCACTTGATAATAGAATTAATAAAAATGAAGTTTGCAAAACAATGAAAAGTCAATGATATTATCAGAATCACCTGAAAAGTACCTCTTGAACAGTGGGAATTTTTAAATTTCTCCCAAAATAATACAAGATAATAAAATCACTACGTGACTAAACGCAAATTTAAGATTAATATTATATTATAATCAAAAAGACTAAAACAGAGTTTATCAATTGCCAAATTGTTTTTGACACTTAAAAAGTGTTTTTATTTTGTTAGCAATTTCGATACAAAAAGAATTAAATGTATATGATTTATTTTATAAATTATATGGCTGACACGATTTCATTAAATCTATTTGTAAAATTGAGACCCAGGAATAATGAATATGCCTGAGTAATTTAGTTATTAAACATTATAATAAATTAGAATTTTATATCTATACGAACGATACCGTCATAGACCATGGATTCATTTTATTATAAGCAACACAAATTTACATTTTTAGTTCATCGTTTATAGATTCTTTAACATTGTATGAAATAGGATTAAAAAGTAAAAGAAATCATATTGTGAATATAGCTAGGACCATTGGGTGTTACGAAAACCCAATAAGTAAAAAATAAATTAATGTTAAATACTCATCATTTCCCCTTATTACATGTGAACAAATAATGTCTTAATACGTTATAATATATATGGTAGCGGGTAGATACTCCTTTACGATCCCGGTGGAGGATAGATCTACTGCAAGGACGCGAGCTTGCCAACGCGAGGCTTGATTCTCTTCCCATACCTACCCCAGGGAGAAATCAAGTCCAACCCTCGTTCTCCACTAAACATTTATCTATCCCTCACCCACATATCCTGATATGATGGAAAACAGTAGTATCAATCATTACTGGTCTGAAACGCTGAGGACATATTCTTCTAATTGGTTCAGAACCAGGTTTTTACGGGCATGAGGAATATATTTCTGAAATGGCTGTGGAACTGCGATGTAGAAGGAACTGGGAGCCCACTACATTATAACATCCCATGAATACTACCATGATGTTTAGTGTTATTGGCAGTTACCACACCTCTGTTAAGAGGCTCGAACTGCGGAGGAGAACGACCTTATAATCAGCCAGGGACTCAATAAAGTGTTTAATAAGGTAGGGCTAATCTCAACGTGCAAAGAGTTGAACATATAAAATAAATTATAATGATGGTGACAAGAAGTATTTTGAACAAACCTGTAGGTTGATTCAAATGAATTTACCGAAATTTTTAGCCATTTAAGATTATATATTATTAAGATTATACATTATAGATAAATAGATCAGAAATATCAATCGTTACTGAACATACTTTTGATTATAATCATATAGTAATACTAGAGAATTAGAGATTAATTGAAAATATTTCTGATAGAATTGATTTGAAAAGTATTGCATTTGAAAGTATTGAAATTAGAAAATGTTAAAGTAGCAAATAAGGATTGAGGAGGAGGAGGATTTGGAATCACCTGTACTTGTTACTTGATCGAAACAAAACCGATGTGTGTGTGTGTGTGTGTTGACTTCTCTCGTTCCAAAAGCCTTTCTAAAACTTAGCTTACATTCCGATATTTGTAATTCACTTTTGGCATAGTTTGATTATGAATGACTGGTGAAAATTTTCGTTATATGGTTAATCACACTAAACAATTTATATTGATCGTAAGTGTTTGCATGTGGTTTTTTGGGAATTGTGACAAATATTGAGTCACTCCAGTCAGGCGGAAATTCACCACGGTCATATAGGTCATTAAAGAGCAGTGTTAGAATCTGTATAAACCGAGAGTTTGCTTGGCACAACATCTTAAAGACTTCCGATTGGATCCCATCGGGGCCAGGTGCTTTATGGTCTTTCACTGACATAATCGCCCTCTCAATCTTATTCTGTCCTGATTGATACTATGTTCTTCGGGGCGTTGGTCAAAAAAAAGTTCTTCTATGTATGATTTCCAGACATTATGAAGCTCTGAAGTTTCACCTGTTAATTTCCCAGAGTTTTTATTTGCTGATCTCGTCAACTTCTTTATCTCCTTAGGAATATTATGGTGGTCATAATTTTTAATTATTAATAACTTATTTTTAAAAATTACATATTTATATACCCTAAAATGATTAATCAAAATAAAATTTAAAACATATGTCCTTATATACAGCTTCATCAAATCCTACGCGTGTCACAGAGTATGTATATTGATAATAATTAATGTTTTGTTGCTTATAATCATTTGAATTAACTTTGTTTCCGCACCGAGTATGTTTATGGATAAATATTGACTAATTTAGTGAGAGTTATTATACGAACGTACATTCTACAAAGTGTTATTGTATTTTCAGTATAATTTCACAATATTCACCGGCCAATTTAATTCAGTAAACAAAGTCTATTTGTCTGTTGGTTCCGATATTATGAATTTATTTGAAACACTTTTGTTTTATGTAGTACAGACTGTACAATATAAAATATCTTAAATATTCTCCTTTGAATTATTACTATTTACGCTACTATAGCAAATAGCGTGAAAATTTGAATTTATACAGCCAAATTTACTAAATGTTGGACCCGAGTTATTGATGTTAAAACTTTTAGTTATATAGTTTGCTTTTGTTTATGACATTGTTTTTTATTGTTTGGTAAATATAACAAAGAAAACCTTTTTATAGAAAATTTATAATGAAAATAAAAAAGGTAGGAAAGTTTAAAGTTTATAGGATTTTAAAATAATATTTCATTTTAATACGCTTAATTATAAAGAAATACGAATTTTCTGAACTTGTACTGCACCGTACTATATTTTGAGTTGGATGACTGGTACTCCCGTCAATTTAGACCCCCCAATTATAATTTTTTTATAAGTTTCGGCCTGCTGCATTGTCTTGTATTCTAGTGCCTGCAGGTTAAAGCGTAGCTAAGAGTCAGAAGAGCATATACCCTCCATTCTTATGGACATACAAAAATAACAGCCCTTAGAAACAAAGCTCTTTTCACTGGGGGTTTTATTTGTAAGAAATATTCACCTTCCGTTCATCCATTTTTAAATTGGGATTAAGTTTTTACAGTTCACTCTAAAGAGGGGTTCTTTATACATTTTTAGTTCTTTGTAGGTGGAAAAGATCTAAAGTTTTGGAGTTCCAGGACACGAGCGCATTTTTTGCATCCTAGTACGTCGTACTTTAAAATATTGGAAATAAAATTTGAAATCAGGGATATGACCCTGAACAATTTATAATAGCTGATGGTACTGAATTAATGTTTTGGCATCACTGAAGCGAATCCACGAGTTTCCAGCATTAGTAGAGAAGCTGTGAGACAACTATTAAACAAAAACAGGTATAAATGCTACAAACTTTAAATTTACCAAAGCTTGTATAAAAATTATATCGAAAGAAGATTAAATTATTGGCATTGGCTTCTATAGCACATTACAAGATATTATTTACACATTTTACAAATAATAGAATTTTCGACAGGCACAACATGGTCGACCATCAACAAAAATGAAATGAGAATGCAGCATAAGGTTGGAATAAATATATAATATGCTTGGAACGTATGTCCTGCCCATCGTTATTTATAGTGCAGAATCTTTGACCCTCAGCAAAACATTGACATGTAAACTTAAATGAACACAACGTAAAATGGAACGATCGACGTTTGGTATAGGCCTAAGGGATAGAATACAGAATGAAGGTATTCGCAGAAGAACGGGTGTTGATAATATCCTGGACCGAATAGCGAAGATAAAGTGGAAATGGGTGGGGCATGTTGCGAGAATGAAAGTGGACCAGCAAAATCTTGGAATGGCGACCAAAAGCGGACACACGAAGCCAAGGCCGACCACCAACTAGATGGACCGAGGATCTTAAGAGAATAACCACAAATTGGGTGGCAGCTGCTAGAGAACAGTATTTGACAAATATGGGCTGATTGATGATATCATATTTTTCTAAGGAGCCTTAACCAGGGAACGTTATTTAAACATGAACCGACATAACGGAAAGTTTACCTGTAAATCTTTTCAATCAATTGTTTTCAAGACGAGCCCCAATACACAATGCACACTCGGTTTACGGTAGCTAATGAAAGATTTAATAACCGGATATTTTGAACTTAAGGGGCGGTAAGATGATCCGCTAGATCGCCTGATTTAACTTCCGTGGAATATTTTCTTCTATTTAAAAAATCTACAATTACGTGATTTCTTAGCAACAAAAATAAGAAATTAAATCGTAATATTTCTGCCATAAAAAACAGTTAATGTCACTAACAGTAAGCATAAAATAATAAGTTTTTTTTTCCACGACCTGTTACCCAAAAAAGGTTTGAAACCTAAATTATTGTTCCCATTGCTTTAGTAAAAAATCACGCTATGACCGCCATCTTAACAGTAACTATCATGTGATAAAGTCGATGGTGAGGTAATGTTATGTAGTATTGTAAAAGCTTAATATTTAGGGGCAATTTTGTTTAAAATAAAAAGATTATATATATATATATATATATATATATATATATATATATATATATATATATATATGTATATATATATATATATATATATATATATATGTATATATATGTATATATATGTATATATATATATATATATATATATATATATATATATATATATATATATATATATATATATACATATATACTGGAGGACAAAGCCACAGAACAGAATAGAGTGGAGACATACGATCCAACAATACTTGGACGCCGAATGATGGAAGAGGGAAGAGGGAAGAAGGAAATGGACACAAGTTAACTAAGCCCTAGGCCTTCGTGGCCTGTAGCGCATTTAAATAATATATATATATATATATATATATATATATATATATATATATATATATATATATATATATATATATATGTATGTATGTATTTACCTCATCCAAATAGTCCGTCACATCATAAACACTGTCTTTATAAATAAACCATACTCTGCTATCGTCTTTTCCATTATGTATTTTCACTTCTTCTATACTATAGTATTTTGTTAATGTTTGTGGTTTATGAACTGGTACATTCTTTGCAGCAACGTCATTCTTTACGCCTTTTTTCTTTTTACCCTTACGTTCATCCTAAAAACAGATAAAACCGATGTTTGCGTTAGACATATGTGTCCACAAGGGAATAACTTTACAGGGCTCCTATTTTTCCTATTTGACTTTTAATTTTACTTAAAACTTGATATCTGTTACTAATTTGAGAACTACTTTACTTTATTTTTAAGTATGGTAGTTGATCCCTGGGTGTGCAAAAAATATGTTTGTTTAAAGTGACTCATTTTTTGTTATTTTCACTCTTTTCTTTTAAGCCTTGGACTTTTGCGTTAATCTTACAGAAAACTAGTTAATACGGGTAAATTGCTTCAATGAAGATTTAGATTTTTAGAATCGTTAAGTAGATTTTTCAAGGAGTGTTTAAAATTCGGATGTTTACTGGATTAAAATAAATTGACAAGAAGATATTAAACATAGTAACATGTATTTAGATCTCACCTACTACAATTAAGAAGTATATAGGGTGATTTGAACGGATATTCTGTATGTTATTACTTCATGCTACCCTTCATGGTTGCCAGTTATCCAGTTAAGCAGTCAATAAATACACCAAAGTTGCATTTTAATTTAAAATTGATGCCTATTGGATCTACTATTCTATTATTTTATATTATATTAGAAAAAGGTAAAGTGATCTTCAAGATAACAACATTTGTTTTCTAAGAATTCAAATACATTTTTAGGTGTGTTAAAATTAGGTGAATCATCAAAAACTGGGTAGATATAAACAATATCTTTTACTTAATACACTTTCGATGATTTCCTTAATTAAATTATTAAATAATCGAAACCTACATAAAACAATTGCTCGAAACTCTAGATTCATTTAAAACAATCGCTGCCTTGAAGAAACTATACAGTTATTACAATTCTCAAGAAATATTAATTTAGCATATCATTTTCTGGGTTCATAGAATCCTTTTTATTTGTGTAAATGTTGCATATTGCAGATATTGTACTAATAAAACTTCAAACCGTTTTTTACTTAAAGGTTAATTTAGTAAAAAAGAGCAAATGTTACATCGGATAGCTTAAAGCTCTACTTTGAGTTGATTATAATGATGACATTTTTAAACGCTTTCTCCGGAGCATTTTTTGAAATATTTATATACGTAGACAAGAAATCGTGGTTCTTAGGAATAGAAAGCCTACGACTGCGCAATTAATTTTATAAGAACCAAAGTTCTGGTTGCTGTCCCCAATATATCAAATTTTATATATATATATATATATATATATATATATATATATATATATATATATATATATATATATGTATATATACATATATATATACATATATATATATATATATATATATATATATATATATATATATATATATATATATAAACAAAAATTTCGAAAATCAATCGAAATTTACAAAACACCCTAATAATATTAATGAAGACTTGGGCTACGATCTTCATCACACTTGGAAAATGATCAATGCGGTTCCATCAGGTATAACGTCGAACAGTTACGCCAAACTGACATAATTTAATCCTAGAAAATCCGATTTCACATCTAACTAAAACTGTGAAAATTTCCTTTCCATTTTGTATAGACAATATTTGTTTATTTTCTGTCAAAAAAATCCTAACTTAATGGCTGGTGCATCTCAATAAATATTTTAATTTTATAATATTTCGTGTTTATTTACCTCGTTTATTTCTCCTATTTTGTAATCTTTTAACATTTTTTTAGCATCAGATGAATGACCGAAATCATCAAAGCCTTTTGTAGCATCTTTTCCGGCATATTCTGTTATTAGATCTCCACCTCCTGGATGCTGAAAATAAACAAAAATAGCATGTAACAAAACTAATGAAGATACAAAATTTGAAAGTTCTATTCAAGCTGTTGCATTATTGTGTAGTTAACTGAAATACTCCTACAAATTATTAGTTAATTCTCTCTTTGCAACTATTAAAATTAATACTCGAAAACATTTAGAATCTCAATAAACTTTATAACATACATACATAGAAATAAAATCTTTTACTGGGATGATTATGGAATTTGAAAATTATTTTTGCTTTACAATACTTTAGTTCTGTGCAAACTATGTATTAGGATATTCATATTAAAAAATTGTTTCTGAAAGTTTGAAACTTGTATCAATTGGGTGTGTATAGCTTTAGTCACCGTTAATATTAACTAGTTTGAAGTAGAATTAACGGATTTAAGTATCTTAAAAATTGGTAAAAGAGAAGTACTTTTTAATAAATGGAGTATTTACAGGGAGTAAGCAATCATGACAGGATTATAATGTTTCTTGAGACTGATTTAATGTTGTAGCAGGCTTTTACTGGATTTATTGGAGATTTTATAACAATGTTTCAACAGCATCCGCTGTTTTTCTCGTCTGAATTAATAAAACAATTAGTACTTTAAAATGCGTTTCATCCGTCATTTCGTTACCACCAAATTTAAAAATTTTTTAAAAATATTAACTCTTACGTGCAGATCATGTTCATTAAACTTTATTCTTTCTGTTTCTCTAAAATGTTTTAGATTATCTTATTTAGATTAGTACTGCTCAACTTCAAAAACGTGTGTTACAAAAGCGACATTAATTATTACTAAATCTGATATTTCTAATATATCTTGATTATTATTTAGTGTAATAACGTAATAATGGAAAGACTGTCTATTAAGAATAATCGGTCAAGTACAAGTTGAACTTGCTCAATTAGTGTTCCGTACGTTGTTTACTTTTAAAATAAAAATTTTTGTTACGGAGGTATAAAATGATCAGTGACTTTAAAAAACACTTCCCAAATGGGTTTTCAACGAAGTTTGTATGTGGAGAATATTCCACCATTCGATTTAAAATAATACAAAGAAAAGTGTGAAAAAGTATTACATTATATACATTTTTGAACTCGTGTTTTTACAAGCTTTGACTTGACATCCGACTCGATGACCTAGTAAAATTTTTTTTTTCACTTCCGTTTTTCACCCCCCAAAACTAACCCCTTAAGTTAAAATTTAACTTTCAAAACTACACGGTTCCGATGAGGCTATCAATTCCTATATTAGTACCAAATTTCAACTTTCTATGTCAAATAGTTTCAAAGAAAATCGGGTGTGACAGACGTACGGACGGACAGACACCGAAGTGATCTTATAAGTGTTCCGTACGGAACACGAAAAATAATTTCAAATAGTAATCTAGTAACACGGCTTCCTCTTTTCTACTACAAAAGGATTACGACACTTTTCGTTATTATTTAGAGTGTAAAATGGATATTAAATTAATAAATTCAACCAAAATACAATTACTTGAGAAGTACAAGTAGGTGACTTGACATACACAGTATACATATTTATTTTTATTGCCGTAACTATTTTTACTTAAAAAACTCTATGTATATGGTGACTGACAGAAAGTGTACCACATATGGAATTTTTCTTTATTGTTAAATTTAGAAGAAAAGTTAGTTTATCGGTGAATTCTGCATCATTTAAAATCCAAACAATCATTTTACAGTGAGGATTGTCATTTGTCGTTTGGCGGAACATTTGAATTTTCTTAAGTTTAAGGTCACTCTGTTAAAATATCGAGAACATTTATCAGGAAAAAGTGTTTAATATTTCATTTTATGGTAATGTGCTAAATTTTAGACAGATTGGACAAAACTAGTATTTTGCTAGTTTTTGACCAATGTAAACATGATAGCAAGCGAATTCTCACTTTTTGAATCTGAAATATGTTTGTTAGATTGGTACAAGAATTTTAACTTTTATTTGTTGATTTCAACTTATGTTTTAATTGTTTTACGATCTTGTTGATCGTAAAAAATTCTGGTTTTTGGTAAAACCGCATCGAATATGTTTACTCTATTACATTTTGTTTGAGGTTTTTGTTTTTTACATGACAATCTAGCGTCATAATTTATTGTAAAATATAAAGAAATAAATGCCATCTGAATAATGTTTAAGTTAATGAGTTGTAATAAATTTAATATGTGAAGTGTGTAATTTATTTATTTTTTGTGTGCTCTGGGGTCAATGTCTTTGTCACCTTTAGTAAATATTAATTCTCTAGTTTTCTTTCATTTTTTTGCAATAAAATTGTGATTCTAGAGGGTTCTTAAAAAAAGAAAAACCTCAATCTGCATGCTATAAGGTAAAAATATTCGATAATTTTCTTTGTTGTGGCTTTATGAAAATCATCATTTTTTAATTATTGATTGTGAAAAAAGTAAAAAAGGCGTGTAATCGACAAACAAATTTCTTCTATCAATCAATTTCAAATTCAAAAAATAAGAATCTACTTGCGGTCATATTTTTATTTGTCGAAAACGGAGAAAATACGATTTTTGTCCAATTGTTATAAAATTTTGCACTCTACCATAAGATCTATTTCTAAACATTTTTTCTTAATAAAATATTTTCGATATTTTAATAAACGGAGTGACTTTTAGACTTTAGAAAATTAAAATTTCTTGCCAAACGAGAAATGACAACAAATTCATCAATAAATTAACTTGTTTTGATCTTGCGCATTTAGTGTTCTGTAAATTGATTGCTTCTGAAATAAAAATTTTTGTTACGGAGGTATAAAATGATAAGTGACTTCACAAAACACATCCCAGATGAGTTTTCAACAAAGTTTGTTTCCGATCTTTACTGAAAACTGATGACCTTGAATTTTTTTTTTATATACCAGATAAATTATTAAAGATGATAATTTTCGTTCAATCTATACCTCGTGAAGAATATTCCAGAATTGTTTCAAAATTTTTGAATCAGTACTTTTCGAGATAGAGGGGGGACAGCGATTTTTCGCGATTTTTTCAAAATAATACAAAGAAAAGTGTGCGTATGTAATATATATTTTTGAACTCGTGTTCTTAAAAGCTTTCATTCGATGACCTAGTAAAAATTTTTTTTTTCACTTTCGAATTCACCCCCCAAAACTAACCCCTTAAGTCAACTTTCAAAGCTACACGACTCTGATGAGGCAATCAATTTCTGTATTAGTACCAAATTTCAACTTTTTACGTCAAATAGTTTCGGAGAAAATCGGGTGTGACAGACGGGCAGACGGACGGACGGACAGACATACAGACACCGAATTGATCTTCCGTTTGGAAAACTAAAAAGAAGTTAAGTATGGATTTAATTACTGAAATCGATCGCATGGATTTTTTTATAGACGACAGGTCTTTTGTTAACCATATTACTTTGAATTGTTATGGCTGTTACTTGATGGAAATTCATAACGAATGTAATGAAAGACTGATTTTGTCAAATTTTCACTTTATTTAGTTTCACTGAAACTGTATGATGCGTTTCGCTATACTATAGCTTCTTCTGATACAAAATGATATTTGAATATTAGTGAGTAATATTCAAATATCATTTTGTATTAGAAGAAGCTATATTATAGCGAAACGCGTCATACAATTTCAGTGAAACTAAATAAAGTGGAAATTTGACGAAATCAGTCTTTTATTACAATAACCATATTAGCTTTTTTCAAAGAGAGTGACCAGTTTCATTGAATACTGACATTAATTCAGTTATGAGTATACTCCTTAAAATATTGGTTTGGCCACTGATAAAATGGTAATTCTGTTCATGTTGCTTCAAGTAGTCCATTGCACCAAAGAATGAAATTTCGAAAAAATTACATTCTTTGTACAAGACGAATCTCAAAAAAAACAACATATTTTTATGATCAATCAACTACAATTAAAATTTTATTAAGAGTGTATCAATAGATACAATATTTTATTGAATTCTTCGGTCTCGATAATTATTTTAATTAATTTTATTTTCATGCAAATATTTTATTTATGGATAAATGTTTATGATTGTGGTTATATTCCATATGTTTATATGTATAAGTTGTTATGGTATTTCCCCGTATTCATTTACAATTTCACAATATTTATACTATACGTCCAATAAAAATTGAGTACGCAGAATCCATTGTCTGGGAATTCCATTTTTTACCGTTGTAATGATATTATTTACGCTGCCTTCAGAGAACACATGTCTGATGTTATTCCGAAAATCATGGGTTTTCATAACTTTTTATATTTTATATGCTATCACAACAGTTATAATAAGTAGATTATTTTCATATTAGACTTGAGACGATTATATGTAAGTTTTTTACCACCCAGGTAAAAAGACTAGGAGGAGGAACTACGATACTGTTAGTGTCTTATTTATGATCTTGCAGTAATATTTTGATTTTTTCTAGTCTTTCGTAAGCGAAAGTAATTAACGGTCCTTAAAATTTTACGACCTCATCTAAAATTTTAAATGAAACCAAGAGATCATATCTTCTTTATTTTTAAATTTCTGTATATGCTATTTTTGGCGAAGTAGCTTATTTTGGTCTTTAATATAATTGACTAAAAAAATGGGGTAACTAAGGGAACATCTTGTAAAGAAATTTAAAATGGACGATGAATCGAAGTTAAATTAAGGGAAAATTATTATTTCTACAAATGAATCGATTGTTCTTTGTTGGGTAAGAGGAGACAGTGAGTGCATAGAGGAGAGGCCACTAGGTTTTGAATTACCCCGAAAAACTTGGTCTGCGATAAATAGAATTCGGAGAAAACGTGGCATATGCCGAAACTCCCTGTTTACATGGGGGAAAATCTTAACCCAACAGTTGCGGAGCCGACAGACAAATCGTGAGGCATATAGTAGGAGAGAGTGTGGTAAGCTCCTATACTGGAGACCCGAATGACTTTCTGAATGCGACGGAAAGTGCAACAGACTATGTTATTAATTTGCGTTTGTGATCACTATGTGTTCCTGTTTGTTTTGTACATTTTTTTTAACTCTACTGTTTTATATTATTATTAGTGTTCCGTACGGAACACTTATAAGATCACTTCGGTGTTTGTCTGTCCGTCTGTCTGTCTGTCTGTCTGTCACACCCGATCGTCTCCGAAATTATTTGACATAGAAAGTTGAAATTTGGTACTATTATAGGAACTGATGGCCTCATCAGAGCCATGTAGTTTTGAAAGTTAAATTTTGATTTAAGGGGTTAGTTTTGGGGGGTGAAATCGGAAGTGAAAAAAAAAATTTTTTACTAGGTCATCGAGTGTGATGTCAAATAAAAGCTTGTGAAAACACGAATAATATATATATATATATATATATATATATATATATATATATACATATATATATAATATAATACTTGCGCACACTTTTATTTGTATTATTTTTAAAAAATCTCGAAAAATCGCTGTCCCCCCACCTTATCTCGAAAAGTACTGATCAAAAAATTTTGAAAAAATTCTGGAATATTCTCCACGGGGTGTAGATTGAACGAAAATTATCACGAGTGCATTACCTTTAATAATTTATCTTGTATATAAAAAAAAACAAAAACTTCAAGGTCATCAGTTTTCAGTAGAGAACGGAAAAAAACTTTGTTGAAAACTCATTTGGGGTGTGTTTTGTAAAGTCACTGATCATTGTATACCACCGTAACAAAATTTTTTATTTTAAAAGCAATCAATGTACGGAACACTAATTGTGCAAGTTCAACTTGCACTTGACCGGTTATTTTTTTTCTTAAATATACTATGTGATAAATAAATAAAATATATGGGTAAAAGCTCACTGTCATACACTGCGAACATTTTTAATTATCTAAATCTAAATTAACCCTTTATTAATAAAAAAAATAACCGGCCAAGTACAAGTCGAACTTGCGCAATTGGTGTTCCGTAGGTTGATTGCCTTTAAAATAAAAATTTTTGATACAGAGGTATAAAATGATTAGTGACTTCACAAAACACACCCCAAATGAGTTTTCAACAAAGTTTTTTCCGATCTTCGTTGAAAACTGATGACCTTGAAATTTTTGTTTTTTTTTTATATACCAGATAAATTATTATATATTTTTGAAGTCGTGTTTTTACAAGCTTTCATTTGACACCCCACTCGATGACCTGGTAAATTTTTTTTTTCACTTTCGATTTCACTCCCAAAACTAACCCCTTAAGTCGAAATTTAACTTTCAAAACTGCACGGCTCTGATGAGGTCATCAATTCCTACATTAGGGCCAAATTTCAACTTTCTTTGTCAAATAGTTTCGGAGAAAATCGGGTGTGACAGATGGACCGACAAACGGACAGACACCGAAGTGATCTTATAAGTGTTCCGTACGGAATACTAAAAATATATTATTAATTTTTTATAAAATTAAAAAGTAATAAAATCGTCTAAAATTTCCTACCTGTATTTGTCACTATCAACTGGTTTTAAACATGAAATAGAGTAGATACTTATGCGGATTTCGGCAGCAGGACACACATTTAAAATAACATGGAAACATTTTCTTATTGTATCCAACGGTATTTCTAATATTTGCTTCTAATACAAAATACGTAATTTTATTATAACCGGTTTGTTTATCTGGGCTATCATTTTTAACACTAAATTTTTGAACCAAATAAAGGTCTCATGATTCATCTACATTAGAGTATAAAATTTTAAAATAGCTCTTTAAAAATTATACACTAACACAACATAAAATCTATGAAGAATATTTTACTTATAAAGAAATAATGTTTTTAAGAGCTTGAAATATGTAAAAATGGTTATTTAAAAGAAAAATATTCACCTCATCCAAATAGTCAGTTACATCATAAACACTATCTTTATAAATAAACCAAACTCTACTATCGGCTTTTCCATTATGTATTTTCACTTCCTGTATACTGTAGTACTTTATTTCTTGAGACATATTTTAACAATCTACAAAACAATAATACTTATTAAACACAGTTCGGATTACAAATAACTTTCCAAGAATGCTATTTACTTTATATTTGGAATTATCGCTTGTCGGTAGTGTTTTATATAGAAATTCTGACATAATACAGAAGTGGATTTAAAATAGTTAGCAGCAACAAAAAATTCTGCTATGAAATGTTTAAAATATATTATCAAATGCCTCGTTAATCGTGAGTGCAATCTCTCAAATAATAAAGGCTTATACTATAGAATGAGCTACAAAATATCAAAATCTCTAGCTATGTTGTGGTGTGGGATAAGGTAACTCTTCTTAAGATAGTTTTCAAATTTTATTTTTCATTTCAAAAATAAGCTTATTTTTCTTTCACCTTTAACTGACAGAAACTAACCTTATAGGCCTTTCAACCTCGAATTATGGGATATTAAATATTAGTTTTTTTAAATTCATACTAATTTAGCACTAGTATTAAAGTTTCGAAATAGTTCTGGAGTAAAATATTGAGATGATCTGCTAACCACTGCTATTGATGTTTCTCACACAATATACGGTTTACTATTCATTCAGTTTAGGACCAATGAGACTAAACTACATTATGTTATGTAAATTAATCGCTTTCTATCTATCACAAAGACAATATTTTAGGTAGGAACTGGTAATAACATAAATAATAATGCGGAATCCACTCCTGCAATTTTATCGCTGGAGAATTGATCACGTACTTTTATTTTAATGAGTATCAATGAACACACTATTACAAAAATATTTATGGTATCCATAAAACAATAGAAGATTTTGGCTATCATTTCCCCACAATGATGAATTAGCAAATTCAGCAAATAATTATGTCATTCGTAAAATTTTTTCCAATAACTTTAGAAAAGTTTAAAACATATATATACCATATATATATAAATATATATATATATATATATATATATATATATATATATATATATATATATATATATATATATATATATATATATATATATATATATATATATATATATATATATATATATATATATATATATATATATATATATATATATATATATATATATAATATATATATATATATATATATATATATATATATATATATATATATATATATATATATATATATATATATATATATATATATATATATATATATATATATATATATATATATATATATATATATATATATATATATATATATATATATATATATATATATATATATATATATATATATATATATATATATATATATATATATATATATATATATACTTTTATTTATTGTGTATGTAAATGATATTCACAGAGTATTAAAAAAATCCTTTGTGAGCCTGTTTGCTAAAGCATCTTCTAAAATATCTTGAACGATTCAATATTATACAGCGATCACCAATATGGTTTTCGTAAACATGGATCAACAGGAGATCTTCTGAACGTATGTAACACATGTTTGGAACAACGCAATTGAACACTTTGGAGAATCTCGAGCGGTTGCTCTTGACATATCCAAGGCATTCGACCGAGTTTTGGCACGATGGACTGTTGGCTAAGTTACGCTCTTATGGTATGTCTGCAAGGTTCTGTTGTGGCTCTCATGTTTCCTCACAGAGCGTTCTTTTACACCTCACTATCAACGCCGGTGTGCCCCAGGGCTCCATACTGTCTCGTACTCGCTTACTCATTTACATTAACAATCTGCTGGAAAAGACCGGGAATCCAATCTATAGCTTTGCAGATGACAGTACGCTTGTCTCTTCATGCACCTTGAACGCTCGGACATCGGCTGCTCAGGCGAATATCCCGCAGACAGCAGGAGGTCTTTTCAACTTAACAAAGACCTGGAAGAATTCTTATCTCCCCCAGCGAGGTAGAAACGTAGACCAACATTTGGAAGGACGATTTAAACGAGCAAAAACCCAACGGGCGCGTGAGTTTTTCATAGAAAATAAGTTTAACGTTTGACTGAACCCGACATAATTATGTCGGGGCACTCCAATCCCCTAGCATCGTCGCTCAATTTGTTGGGCGTTAGTTTGGAGCAAATATTCCTGGCTTGAACATGTTTGCAGGCATACAAGGAGAGCTTCTCAAAAAGTTGCGGGTTTATATTTTTAGAACAGAGAAGATTTATACAGCCCCCTAGCGCAGAGTCAGTGGCTATCATATTAGGGAGGTACAGTGTGGACGATAGCGTATACAAATCTAGGAGTAAATAGCTGCCCACGTTTTGGGCGTCCGCCTCCCAAAATACAATACACTGCATTTGTTGGAATTCTGTTCAGAGACAGAGCGGGGATCCCCGGTCTGATTGGGGGTGGGGGCCCGGAAAATTGAACCAGGCGGCCTGATTTAATCCTGGAACATCGAAAGAACGGTTTGGCGGTGACACGCTTGTCTCGGTTTCTGGAGACGACTTTGCGGAAGCCACCGAAGTATTAAATGGTGAGTTGGCTGTCCTGTATGATTGGTTGTGTGTTAACAAACTTAAATTAAATTCTGAAAAAACTAAATTTATGGTTTTGGACACAAGGAGTAGGTGTGGTCAGTTTGATAATAATACTCATGCTGTTCAGATAAACAATGCGGTTATTGAACGGGTTTATGAAATGAAATGTTTGGGAGTGGTCTTAGACCCACAACTAAATTTTGTGCAGCATGTTAACTATTTATGTAAAAAGTTGGGGAAAAAGATTGGGTTTTTCAGAAGGATTGCAGGAAATCTTTCAGGGTGGTCTAAAATGCTAGTGTGCAATACAATCATAAGACCTCACTTTACTTACTGTAACTCTCTATTATTGGCATGCCCTCAGGAGAGTTTGAGAATGTCGCAAATACTGAAAAATAAATGTATGAGACTACTGTTGAGTTGTAATATATATACTCCAATTCAAAGTATGCTACGGCATCTTAATTGGGTGTTTATTGAGGAGAACATTAAAATAAGTAATTTAATATTCATGTACAAAATAGTTCACAGGCAATTACCAGGCTATCTGAACAAATTTCTAATTCAGCATTACGAGCTTCACCAGCACAATATAAGATCGATCCAGGGATAATTTTCACATAGAACATACAACAAAATCGTTTTTGATGAGTTCATTATTCCAGAAAGGAGTCCGACTTTTTAATCCTCTTCCCAATGAGGTAAAAAATACAAAAAATTTGTCAGAGTTTCGAAAAATGATTAGTGGTTCAATTAGACAAGAAATTGCATAATACGTTGTAAATTATAAATTTAAATATTGTACTGTATTAGCTAGTAGCTAAATAAAGTATTCATTCATTCATTCATATAAATAAATAAATAAATAAATAAATAAATAAATAAATAAATATATATATATATATATATATATATATATATATATATATATATATATATATATATATATATATATATATAGGAAATCGACGTGGAGAAGTCCTAACTCTGAAACAAAAAATAAAATAAACTTTGTCATTTCCAGCCACAGCTATATAATGGATGTCACAGTGCTGAGAGGTGTACTATAGAAAGCGACCATAGACTCGTGAGTGCTAGAGTATTCATAAATTTGAAAACTCTAAGGGCAAAAGCAGTTCATAATAGAACTATTACAAGAGATTAAAGATAATACAATTATCGAAACAATAGATATAAAACCTAAAGAACTAACATCCATAATTAAAGCAGTCTCCACTGCAGTAGCCACAAAAACTGGAAAACAAGAGGACAAGATAAGTGACAACACGAAAGAACTCATGGCAAGAAGAAGAAATATGAACGGGGATGAGCACAAAGAGTGAACGGTGCTTAAGAAGTTAATCAGAAAAGAAATCAGAAAATATATAAGAATGCACAAGCATAAAGTCGTTTTGGAAACCATGGTAGAAAATTAAGGCCCGAAACTAATAAGCAAGAAACTAAGCAACGGAAGAAAAGAGGTTATTAATAGGGCCAAAAAAACCTCAGAAGTAAACACCTACTATAATAAACTCTGCAGGTTCAAAACAACACCCAATAAAGAACAAAGAAAACAGACTGAAAAGAAAATACAAAATATAGGTTCGGAAGAACTGCCAGAAGTTATTGTAGAGGAGGTCAATAATGCACTGAAGGAAGTGAAGCAAAACAGAACAGCAGGAACCGATGGTATTTTATCGGAAATGCTATTGGAAGCCGGAGAGGACTTAAAACAAGAATTTCCAACTTTCCAACATGTGTATAGAAACTGGCAAAATACCAACAATGTGGCATACATCAGAAGTAATACTTCCACACAAAAAGGGAGATATCAGAAAGTTAGACAATTATCGCTCGATTAGCTTACTATCTGATATTTATAAACTTTTGACCAAAATCATCTTTAATAGATTAGTTAGATTCCTACCAGACATGCGAACAGGCTGGTTTTTGAACCAGCTGTAGCACATGCGACCACTTACAGACAATGAGAAATATCCTGGAGAAGAACAATCAAAACACTTTCGAACCCTACATAGACTATGAGAAGGCTTTTGATTCTGTCGAAATGTGGTGACTCATCAATGGCTTGAACAACTGTAGAATTGATTCTAGGTACACTGCCCTACTCAAAGATATATATATATATATATATATATATATATATATATATATATATATATATATATATATATCTATATGTATATATGTATGTATGTATGTATGTATATATATATATATATATATATATATATATATATATATATATATATATATATATATATATATATATATATACATACATCCTCCTACCCCCCCTGTCGAACAATTGGTCGTTGCTTTCTTTGCCTTTCATTCCTGTTCTTAAAAATAAATTAGTCCATATATTACGTATTATCCCCAATATCAAAATTGCCAAGTATTATTTTTTCAAAAATAG
>CM032449.1:108327364-108362364 GCA_019049505.1 Pachyrhynchus sulphureomaculatus | reverse complement strand
TGATAAGATTATTTTGGTTGTTCAAAATCTGATAATGTGACGGTAGTCCTCAGAGGTTCTTGGGTGGAGTTTAACTGTCTCGGGCACGGTGTCTGCGTTCCCGAAGTTATATTTGCGTTCTTCTACCCCGACAGTGAGTATATTATACCTCGGGTTGTCACGAAGGACAATTGAGTTTACTTTGTGAATAGCTGATCTGGTAACCAAGGTGTTAGGGGACTGGGGGCTTCATTCCGAGCCGTCAATGGAAGTTGAAATGTCTATATTTTTAGTAGTGAATCTCTTCTCCACTCCTCGACTTACTTAATGAGCTTCTTTACTCCGAAGCCCAGCAAGTCGATAGTTTTATCTTTTCTGGCAAGTGCTTCTTCTTTTTTGGTTTCTTTCCTTGTCGCATCTTCTTTTAGGAGGGCGATGAGCTCTTTAAGTTCCTTACGTTAATCTATGTCCATGACATACAATGACAAATCAGCCGATTAAAATTGAATTAGAGTAAAGAACAACACACTTTTAAAATAGATAATGCATTTTGGTGGAGGTCTCGCTATGGCTTCACTTTGATCGCTTATTCAAGGACGCAGGTAAAAATGTACGGTACCGAGCCGACGTAAGAAGTGAACTGATATGAGAAGATTTTACTAGAACCTCTAGAATCTTTTACTGAAGGCTAGAGAGGTTAATCCCGTAACTATTATACAATGAGGTAAACTAATCATGATTACACATTTGTGTCTTAAGATATTTACATGTTAGTAACCTAAATAACCTAAGTAATGGATTTTATATTAACGTGGTGAGAGAGAACTTACGATATTTCATGAGTATAAACTTAAAATCAATTAAGATTAACTTCAAGCTAATCCTGAGGTAGGGGGTTGGAGGATCTTAGGTAGTGACGTCTGACGTTGGGTGGAGGTCTATAGGCGTTTTTGTCTGTGGGGTTAGGGTAGTGACTGGCTTTATCCAGAAATTTAAGATGAGCGTTGCTAATGAGTTCTCATATTGTGGGCATTTGAAAGTCTTGATAAATCTGAGTGTCTTGGACAAACCATGATTTTACAATGTATTTAAACTATTTATAATATTCTCTTATCCAAAAATAGTTGAACTGTAACTTCTGCAGGCGCTTCGTCAGCAGAAGTGCCTGCCTAATGTGAAATTTTGGGGTTGATTTCAAAATTTCTAAGATGGATTTTTTCTTTGGTTTTTGGTTTCATGTAGACGGTGGTTTTTATTGTATTTATATGAATCAACTATCGTTATTGATAAGATTATAATGCATATGAAGCCTATCCATCCATTTTATCAAAATTTATTGATTAGTATTAAATACATTTGATCTTTTGTTGGTTGGTTTTTAAAGCACTTTTACACGCACTCATTTCCCTTAAATCTAATTTTAACGGTGTAATGTCTGCCATTTTTTTATGTACCAGGTAGATAAGGTCAGTTTTTAGAAGTATAATATATTTTATATTCTCCTTGCTTATTTTTAAAGTTTTGGGTTATAATGACTTTAATTTTTATTTCACAGGCTGGATTTAATTCAAGTATGTAAGTTGTCTATAATGATATTTATGGTTAGCTCGGAAGTTAACACAATCTGTTCATTAAATTAATTTTTGAACTTTCACTGGGATTATCTGACAAGTTATTAGCGAATTTTAGTAACTGAATTTCGCACGAATCGGGTTAGTCCCCTAGCACATAAATTCTTCCGGAATAATATATATTTGCTATTAGTTCTTTAAAGCAACCTGTTATTATCTAAAATTATTTATTTTAAAAAACTGGTGATGAATATAAATGAAATGAATTGTAATTTTCTTTTTCTGGCATTGACATTTGAAAAACTTTTCACTTCCATAGTTTTCTCGAAGAGTAATTAGTTTTCTATTTTTATTATTGCGTACATGTTTTGGAAATTGTCTCTATTTCAATTCATACTAAATGTATTGAATTTAGAGGATATGACAGCTTTTTCTATGTTTTCTAGTTATAATTTTTGTAAATTATCTTTGACTATCTATTCTTTATTTTAACAGTATTTGATTCTTGGATATATAATGCAAAATTTTTGATTTGCTTTTTCTTTGAGAGAGAGATATTTGATTTTGTACTATTGTTTTTATTTTATTTTGATTGTTAAATAATGTTTTTATAGCCCTTCATATTTTTGAGCGGTGTCCTAGTCTAAATGACCTGTTATCTGATTAATTTGTAAGATAATTTTGTTTAATGTTAAATGAATTGTAAACATGTATTTCATAGCTTTGATGAATATTTGTTGCATTTTCAAACGCATTATTTACATTGTTCCTGTAGACTGTAAAAATCTATTTTACCGTTCTATGTTTTAGCGGTAGTATTTCTGTATTATTTTTGATTTTCTGAAATTGTCATTTCTAGTTTGCACTGTGCGTAGATGTACAATCTAAACAATATGAGGTGGTCATTTTAATAATTTTATGTGAAGGATTTATTGTTTATTTTGATTTTCTTTTCTATTTTCTGGTTTCAAATTTGTTTTTTACTTTGTTATATATGCATTTGCGTTTATTTTTACAGTTTTCCGTATGGTCGTTGTAGAATTCTTAAAAAATGAATATTTCGTCAGAATACTTGGTCTTTGTGTATTTTTGTGTTAGTTCAGGGTCATGTTGGTTAAGAGAGGGTTTATTTTGATCAGGTTAATTTATACCAGAGATTTGAATTGCATTGATTTGAATTCTAGATAATGTCTCGGAGTTGACATTCAGTTTAACCTTCTTATAGGTTATATCATAGCAAAATTTTTCTAGTTCAATGCACCAGCATGCTAGTTTGCTATTGGATTCTTTCAATTTCAATAAATTTTCTACCCAAAAGATACGGTCTAAAATATTTAGAAGCTTAAACGATTGCTAATAGTTCTTTTTCGGTTGTGTTGTATTATGTTTTTCTATCATTTAAAGCGTATGCTTTTGGTTTGTCGGAACTGATTGTTTTTTATGATAATATTAAAAGGTTAATATAACATTTCGGTAACAAATAATTTTCGCATCTTTGTCCAAGCATTTGGTTAGGAGTTTTGTAATTCTACAAATCATTTCACTAGGTATAACCTACTTCTTTGCGAAGTAATTCGGATTTATCGAATTGTACTTTAAAGTTAGTATTTCTTAATCTGTCAAATGCTTTGCGTAATCTTACGAGATGTCTTTGAAAATACGTACTGAAAATAACTATATCATTGCAATAGACTAAATATTTTTTACTATGTTGGGAATGTGGAATCTTTGGCACAATAACACTAGTCAAAATATATCACCATTACACCAAACACTTTATTTTTGCACTCAACGCGGGTTTCACTAACCATGTTAGCTTCATCTAGATATTTTAAATATTAAAAATAATAATGGGTTATAGTTTGATATCTATAGAAAAGACACAGTAACAGATAGATATATTCCTAATGATTCATTTCATTGCAAACACACAAATTAGCCGCATTACATTTTTTAGTTCATCGTTTGGTCACTTTTCTCTGAATAGAGTAAACTTCAATAATGAAAGGAATCGTATTAGAAATATAACTAGAGTTAATGGTTATGACGATGATTTAAACAAGTTAATAAATAGACATAAGTTCAGGTTAAATATTCAGAATTCCACCTTTTTTACACGCGAAGAAAATAAGACCACGTATGTCTCCATACCGTATAATCCGAAAGATAGCAGGGGACTCAATAAGGTATTTAATAAGGGAGGCCTCACCTTAGTTTATAAGTCCTAGGATAATCTTAGGAAATCCCAAAGATAAGATTCCTAATTGTGAGAAAAGTGAAATTTATGAAATTATTTGTAATGATTCCGATAAAAAGTATATTGGGCAAATTAAAAGGTCAGTTAAAACACGATTTAAAGAACATTTAGCACATTTAAAATAAAGTAGAACAGAAAAGTCTAGCATTGCCGAACATGCTCTTAAAGCTGATCATACTGTGTGTAAGTAATTGTAAAAATTATAAAATGTAAAAGTAGTTTAAATAAAGATAGATGACCTATTCCTTATAATCCTCTCTACTGGTTACTTGACAGGAACTGATGGCATCGCCTATGCCATTAGTTCCGCCTGAGTAATTCTGGTATTAGGCTAAGTATAAATAGGGTAGATATGAAGTTTAATTTTAGTCAATCATCGCTCCTGATGAAGCTAACATGGTTACTGAAACGCGCGTCGAGCGCAAAGATAAAATGTTTGGTATAGTGGTAATATATGCTGAATAGTGTCATTGTGCGAAAGATTCCACATTCCCAATATAAAAAAAAAACAGTCAATCATCGCTCCTGATGAAGCTAACATGATTAGTGAAACGCGCGTCGAGTGTAAAATAAAGTGTTTGGTGCAGTGGTGATATATAATGAGTAGTAAATATTTTTTGTTTGAAAGTTCTGTACATGTCCCTTTAAAAGACAAAATATCTGTTTTTACCTACTGTACGTTTTTAATTGACCAGGCTTTGTTTTGAATATCGTAGGGGTCCATTTCTATTTAGTGAAACCCGTTTGTTAGTTCTAAAATGGTGAAATATTGGCATTTACGGAGTTTTGATATTGGTCATCAACTGTAGACTCATTTAATTTTGTACAATCGATTACTAGTCTCTATTAATGTTTACCGGAAGCATCTACTTTTTGGATACAATCCATAAAGCACTAAGCCAAGACGAGATAGCGTCTTAAATGTTAAGTTTTTACTTAATTTTTGTGCATTTTTGGATATCTACATGTCTTTGTAAAAATAAGGCTATGGTTTGTTAATTTAAATTTATGTTGAATTTAATTGGTAAAATTTAAAGGAACTTTGGCACAGTAAAATATATCGCAATATTCATAGGCGAAATTTTCAATGGCATCGGTTTTCTAAATTACGATGTTGAAATCTAATTTTAGGTTATTTTTTTGGTAAGCTACATAGAGAAGCGTCGATTTCGGCAACATCATCAACGTCCCTTTTCCAGTCAAATTTATTTTATTATTATAAGGTCCGGGACTGGTTGGTTAATATTAGCCCTGTTGTTTTTCTGTTAGTGTCTTCAATAATATTCAGGGAACTCTACTAGATCAGCCACTCTGATATACTGATTGTGATACTGTGATATCTTTTTGGTTAAGGCTTTTAAAAATTCTGAGGGATAATTATTATATGTAATTAAATTATTTTTCTTTTCTAATTGATTTCCGACATCAACTTTCTTAATAAAGTTATTATTACGTTGGGTGTAATTATTAATATCTTTATATAGTATAATATATACATATATATATATATATTATATATATATATATATATATATATATATATATATATATATATATATATATATATATATATATATATATATATATATATATATATATATATATATGTATATATATATATATATATATATATATATATATATATATATATATATATATATATATATATATATAAATATCTGGGGGCACGGCAGTGCCCCCGCCAAGCCGAGCAGAAAGCACAGCCTTACCATTCTTTCTCGAAGCAACTCACGGCACTTTCGATCCCCTTGTAACTTCGTTGTGGATAAAGCTAGAAGTCTGAATTTTCAGTGACCAAGAGGACATACTATAGCTATATTCCTAAGTTACCTACTATTTATACCTTATAGTTTACGAACTATCGCCAGTCGAAGTTCTTTAATTTTGTCACTGACACACTCACCGATCATCAAATACTAAGGTACTTCTAGCAGACACACAAACTTCAAATTTTGAATTTAGTTAGTGTTTAGTCTATAAAGGAAGGAAAAACTGAAACATCCCGAAATTTCAGTCCCGTTTTCTAAATGATACAATCACTTAAGCCAAAAAAGAGGGTCAACCTCGGAATAAGAGATAATAAGCTGTAAACTTGTATGAACCTTTATGCCTCAAAAGTCTCATAAAATCTCGTGTCCTCGTCTTAAGATATTCAAGGTCACAAAAATCGGTTTTTTCGCAAATATCTCGCTTCCTATGGTTTCAGTGATATTTGCATTTATTATGAAAATTATAGAGCATAAAATTCTCTACAAATTTTGTCCTAAATATATTTTTAAACGCTTAACCGTTTTTGAGCCTTACATAGCATAATGCAAGGTCAACCGTGAGTCCCGGTAAATAATATGTCGTATCGGTATAGTACAAGGAGTAAAGGTTGATCCTGAAAATACAAATAAAATAAAAAAAAATACATATTACATTTAATAATGAACATCCTTACGAGCTTGGTCCAGTCAGAACTAAATTTGGAATTATTAATAGAGCTTATGTTCATCGCGAACAGTTTCCGATATATATATAACCTATGCTATTACCATACACAAAAGTCAGGGGCTAAGTCTAAACAGTGCACCGATGGACATCGGTTCTTCAGTGTTCACATGCGGTCAAGCATACGTGGCACTTTCAAGAGTGACAAGTCTGGGCAGATTACTTCTAATTAATGTCGACTTCGGTAGTATCAAAGCTCAGGAGTCCGCAATCGTTGAATACAATCGAGTTAGAAACATTTATCGTCCAGACTTGTCAAAAATTGTTACATCATAGCCTTTGAGAAAAACCAATAGAGACAGGGAGTGGGTTTTAAGGAAATCCATAGCTGACGTACAAAAAATATTACTCAAGAAGAAAAAAAAGAGGACTACCGACAAAAAAAAATGAGATCCCATCAAAAAACACAAAAAATTTGTGAGATCTCATGTAAAACCAAGTCAGTTATTTTAGTTAGTATCTATGGAAGCACCTATTCAACAACTTTGTCACAAATTGTTATCTATTTAGTTACCTACCAACATTTATAGTGACCGTATCAATATTAGGTATCTTTATTTCTATAATAAATAAAATGACTTGGTCGCACGGCAACATAATCACATAAGAATAATCTACTATTTAAAATACTTTATTCTTAAGTGCACTGTTTAGACTTACTTAGCAATCGAAATTTTGTGGTGGAAGGACTGCGTTGCGAGACTTGCCATTTTTTTACATTTTATGTTTTTGATGGGATATAAATATCTGTTAAAATCTATTATGACTGTCAGTCAGTTTTCAAACTTAACACTAAAATTACAGATGTAGAATTTGTGTTTGTCGTTTAGAAGTTCCTACCGACTGAGCTTATTTTGAATTAGTCAACGAGAGGAACTATAATACATATTGATCTTCATTAATCACTTTTAAAATTATTAAAGGACTCAGTGGAGACCCTTATATAACTCACTCTGATATTTTTGTAACGATCATAATAATAAAATAAAAATATCAACTAAACTATTTTTTTTAAATTGTTTACCTACTTGTTTCTAATAAAAAGAAAAACGTAGTATTTTTACTTATAAGATCACTTCGGTGTCTGTCCGTCCGTCCGTTTAGTTAGTCCGTTAGTTTTGGGAGGTGAAATCGGAAGTGAATAGGAATTGAAAAAAACAATTTTTACCGGGTCATGAGGTCGTGTGGTGTCAAATGAAACCTTGTAAAAACACGAGTTTAAAAATATATATAATGTAAAATTTGCGCACACTTTTCTTTGAATTATTTTTAAAAAATCGCGAGAAATCGTTTTCCCACCCTTATCCCGAAAAGTAGTGATCAAAAAAATTTGAAAAAATTCTGCAATACATACATACACCTTTAATAATTTATCTGGTATATAAAATAACAAAAATTTCAAGGTCATCAGTTTTCAGCAAAAATCGGAAAAGAACTTTGCCGAAAACTCATTTGGGATGTGTTTTGTGAAGTCATTGATCATTTTATACCTCAGTAAACAAAAATTTTTATTTTAAAAGCAATCGATGTACGGAACACACTTGCACTTGACCGGTTTTTACTAAATTAAGAGCAACACTAAGCCAATGAGCTAAACAAGAGTTTATTTAAAAAATAATAAAGGGAGATTTCCTATTTATATCAATAAAAATGACATATTTTATTTCATTGTACTTAATTTCATTAAAGTTATTTTACTACTCAGTATATATCATCACTACACTAAACACTGTATTTTGGCACTCAACGCGCGTTTCGCTAACCATGTTAGCTTTCAGGAGCGATGATCAATTGATGATGATGAATAATCATCGCTCCTAATGAAGCTAACATGGTTAGCGAATGGCGTGTCGAGTGCAAAAATAAAGTGTTTGATGTAGTGGTGATATATACTGAGTAGTGTCATTGTACCAAAGATTCCATATTCCCAACTTAGTAAAGTTATTTTAGGAAAAAAAAAATGTTTTTATTTCCCTGTTTAAACAGAAGGTGGTCCTAGATCACAAAAGTTATAGTTTTTCATCTTCGTTGGCTTGTATGTCTATTTGTGGGTCGATTTGTTGGCTTTTTAACACGATAACTAACGAACGAACTTAAAATTCATTTTAAATTTGGTAGATCTATAATAATTGATGTAGGAATGGAACTCATAGTTTCCAAACGATATCGCTTTAAGACAAAGAGGTGAAAGGTATAAGGTTTAATAAAATTTGTATAGTTTCAATAATATTATTTGAATTGTTCCTGGTTTTTGGTTGGTGTAACGAACAAACTTTAAGTAAAATTATGTATAATCAAACATGTAAGAGGTTAAACATGTGTTGCGTGGATTGAATGCATTAAACATGATAATAGAGGTTACTGAGTAGTTTCGTCACTTGACTAACAGATTTAATATTCTTCGGAGGGTACAAAAACTTTTTTAAATTATGTAAGACGTAATTTGAACTATTGCTTTACGAAGTCATATAACGTTTCTTGGACAGTCATTAGTCTTATCAACTAAACGTACTCATTAAGAGATAATACAGTACTTTATTTCACATCTTCTCGTGTGTTTAAAATATTTTTGTTATTTAAGATAGATCCATTGAACCCTGTCATTGGCCTTGTTTTCATGCGAGTATTATATTACGGCAGAGTCAAAGAATGCAGATCTTTTTGGTAACTACATTTTTTTACCAAAAATGAAACTACTTTTCTTTAAATGTACACTAACTGACAAAATCCTAACAAACATTAAATGTTAACGTAGCAGATTAACATATGCTTCGATTTTCGTTAGGTTTTAAATGCTTTAAAATATGCTCATAACAGGATCAAAGCTGGAGTTTAGCGTAGTCATTTTGAAAAACAAAAATTACTTTTAGTTAAGTGACAGATACATTTCTCACCTAACTATAACAGAAAAACAAATTATATACCAATTTCAACCAAAAATGGCAAACATTAGGTTTTTTTTAAGATCATGATACTCCCTAACAGTTAGCCTGTGTTTAGGTTATGTTGTTGATATTACGCTTAATAACAGACGATAGTTTATAAGGAATACTTTAATATAATATTTTGTGTGTCGCGATTTTTTTTATCGTAATGGGTCGTAAACTTCCAAAACAATATTTCTACTTACAGTGTGCCTAGGATATCTATTTTTATATGGTTTTGTTGTTGCCGCCTTGAACGCCGTTAGATACATATTTTTCTTCATGTCAGAACTAGACTTGAAGTTATCTAAAAATGATTTTATCTGAAGAATATTAGCATGACTCTGTAAACTGCTCATTCCATAGTGTCGGTGAATATTTGAAAACGTACAGTTTTTTTTTGTTTTCACTAAATTGTTTTAAATATTACTTTGTACTTTTTAAAAGGATATTGCAATTAAATTACTCAATAATTCTGAATCTTTTAAAAACATGAACAATACCGCAAAGGACCGAAACTGATATATATTTTTTTTAATTTAATTTTTTCAAATATAACTATTTTTTATTTAAAATTTCGATCCTTAAAGGTCCTTTTTGCAAATAGAATATTTTATTAAAATTTTTACTGTTCAGCGTACAGATTGCGTTGTATATTTCAAATTTAGTATTTATAGGACTGAGTCTCAAGTCCTTACTTAAGGCCTTTAATATCGTACCTTGTCAGATATTTAAAGGAAGAAAGAACATAATTTATTAAAATTATTTTGTTTTTTTTGCATTTAAATTGAGACATTTATAATTCGATAAATTAAATCCGGAATGGATAACAAATCTGAGTACATAATATGAACACATAAAAAAAAACTGAAGTAGATGACTTTCTTTTTTTCTATTCGAGCGATGATAATATGGTTGGGTGATATTTAAAATCATGATTTTATTTGGAAAATCTCACTTTCATTGATTGGATTATGTTAATGCTTATTTAATATGAAGAATTGTTGTTTTTGATTGTTTGAATATTGTTTTTGATCTATTTATAAGAGTATATATATTTCGTAAACATAAATCAACAGGAGATCTTCTGACTTATGTAAAACATGTTTGGAACAATGCAATTGAAAACTTTGGAGAATCTCGAGCGGTTACTCTTGACATATCCAAGGCATTCGACCGAGTTTGGCACAATGGACTGTTCGCTAAGCTACGCTCTTATGGTATGTCTGAAAAGGTCTGTTTGTGGCTCTCATGTTTCCTCAGAGAGCGATCTTTACGAGTGGCAGTCGACGGATTTCTTTCTAACACCTTCACTATCAACGCCGGTGTGCCCCAAGGCTCCATACTATCTCCTACCCTCTTTCTCATTTATATTAACGATCTGCTGGAAAAGACCGGAAACCCAATCTACAGCTTTGCAGATGACAGTACGTTTATCTCTTCATTCACTTTGAACGCTCGAACATCGGCTACTCGGACAAATATCCGCAAACAGCGGGAAGTCGTTCAACTTAACAAAGACCTGGAAGAAATTCTATCTTGGAGTGACAGTAACCAAGTGGAACTTAACGCTACAAAAACCCAGGCGGCAGTTTTTTTCTAAAAAAGTTAACGTTGCTAAGCCCGACATAGTTATGGTGGGGCACTCCATTCCTCTAACATCGTCACTCAATTTGTTGGGTGTTAATTTGGGAGCAAATATGTCCTGGCATGAACATGTCGCGGGCGTAGCTAGGAGAACTTCTCAAAAGTTGGGAATATTATTTCGAACCAGAAAGCTTTACACTCCACAACAACTGTTAATTCTTTACAACGCTCAAATTCGAAAAACTATGGAATATTGCTCCCATGTTTGAGGCTCCGCTCCCAAACATACATTGCATTTGTTGGATTCTATTCAAAGAAGAGCTGTTCGTCTATTGGAGACCCGAAACCCGCGGCCTTGATTCGCTAGAACATCGAAGAACGGTTGGCGACTTGAGTCTGTTCTACAAGCATTTTCATGGAAAGTGTTCGAAGGATGTAGCCCGCTTAATTTCTCCCAGAGCGGTGCATGTTAGAAGTTCACGTCGCGCTGATACTTCACACCCGTACGAGGTTCAGCTTGTTACTTCTCGTACAAGCAGTCTTTTATATGGAGAACATCATCCCTTTGGAATAATTGCCCAGGACTGTGTTTTCCACCGTGTACAATTTACAGCGATTCAAGAACAATGTGAATCGTTTTTGCCGCACACGTGTCGCTCCTGTAGGGTTTTAGGGACTTCCCTGCAGCACGTGTGCTAGAGCCATAAAAAAAAATAGATTTTTATATCGTAACATGGCAACTACATAAAATTGTTCTAATAGGAAGCGGGTAATTATCCCATCACATTAAAAAGAACTTATGTATTAATATAAAAATTGTATCTGAAGAGTCGTATACAATACTGAGAAAATTAAATGATAATTTAGAGCGAAATATACGAGCTTTAAACACTCTACGGGAGTAAGTTAAATGTTGGAATAAATTCTCAATATTTTTAGTGTTCCGTACGGAACACTTATAAGATCACCTTGGCGTCTGTCTGCCCGTGTGTCACACCTGATTTTTTCCGGAACCGTTTGACACAGAAAGTTGATATTTGGCACTAATATAAGAAATGATGGTCTTAAAAGAGCCATGTAATTTTAAAAGTTAAATTTTGACTTAAGGGGTTAGTTTTGGGGGGTGAAATCGGAAGTGAATTTTTTTTTACCAGGTCATTGAGTGGGATGTCAAATGAAAGCTTGTAAAAATATGAGTTCAAAAATATATATAATGTAATACTTGTGCACACTTTTTTTTTGTATTATTTTTACAAAATTGCGAGACATCGCTGCCCGCCCTTATCTCGAAAAGTTCTGATCAAAAATTTTGAGAAAACTCTGAAATACTCTCCACAGGGTATAGATTGGACGAAAATTGTCACGAGTGCATTACCTCTAATAATAATTTATCTGGTATATAAAAAAAAAAAAATTTCAACGTCATCAGTTTTCAGTAAAGATCCGAAGAAAACTTTGTTCAAAACTCATTTGGGGTGTGTTTTGTGAAGTCACTGATCATTTTATACCTCCATAATAAAAATTTTTATTTCAAAAGCAAACATACGGAATATTAATTGAGCAAGTACGACTTACATTTAGCCGGTTATTTTATCTAGAATGCTTTTTTTGAAACTCAAAAAAAAAATAGACAAAAAATACAGTAACAAGATACCTCAGTAACCCTAAACTTATGGATTTCATTGAATTTATTTCAAGCAATATCATGTACTAGAGAATATTGAAATATTAACCAAAAGTCATTTAAATAAAATAAAAAATTGAATGATTTCGGCAATAGTACTCAAAATCGCGGAGATAAGAGGCTAGCGTACGTTGCAACCAATGATTTCCTACAATATCATGTGACTTGTAAGGGGGCTGATTTTATTTATATACTCTTGACGTTATCAAGACTAGAGCGAGCTGGACGAGAAAGTTCAAACAATTGCGTTTATGTTTATGTTGTATTGGGTTTTATTTGAAAAATCATCAAAAATAAATGAACAATTGTCAAACGGAAATGAACTATTAACCAATCATAGATCTAATAGAGGAATGCGTCTTTAACAATAAAGTCAATTTCTTGTGGGAAAACTACAGACCATTCTTAGTTGCATCAGACGCTCGTTTGTTATTTGTATTGTATGAATTTGTTAAGACTTTTGAATCTAGTATCGAATCATACCTCGGGATCAGTGTAATTGTATTGTGGGTAAAATTGTATGTAAAACGTAGATGTAGTAACGGCGATGGCAAAGAAAATATTAAGAATTAACTTATTTTTAGGTTGCTATAAGAGATCTTATTGTTTAATTATTGGTAGATAAAGTCCGAAATGTAGTGGCATCAACACCATCTGATATGAACCACAAATCCTTTAATTCAAACCTCAGGGCGAGAAAATTAAGATTCTTCGTGCCGTTATTGCCATAGACGGCCATAACGGTAACAATAAAAAACCAATTTGCACAAGAACACAGCTTACCTCGATATTAAGACCAATATTAGTATTTTACATTCGTCTTCGCAACATTACAATTTCAGAAAGAAAATAGATAACCCTATCTGCCTATGATAATAGCGGTGCGAAGGATCTTTGATCTTCAATTAAAGGTTTTGACTGTTCACGTCAGATAGTAATGAGATTTATTGGCTACTAGTGTCTTTAGATATATGCTTCTTAAATCTTTGCTGCTATTGTAGTTGTATTGTGATTGCCTCATCAATGAGGTTAGTTGATGAACTTTGAGCATAACATGTCATGTCCTACTTTGGTGGCATGCTCGCCCGGGTAATCTATTATTCTTGAACTTGCATATTTTCAGTCCAATACAAAAATACTAGACATTGATATTTACAATACGTTACGGAATTTAAAGGGTACATCTACACAGTTTTTTTGAGGCCAAAAATCAACAACTTTTACCATTCCGATAGGAGAATTAAATTAATTTTAAAAAAGTTATGATTTTGTTGTATGTACGTATTTGCTAACCATACAGGTGACCTGTGTTAACCAGACGGGTGATATAAACTAAACTGTTTCAGTCTTGGGATTTGCAGTTTCACTTTCGTTTTGAAACATGGCCTTCAGTGCTGATTCTCCGCCTTATCTTTCATATTTCTTGTTACATGAACATACTCTTAGATATGGATTTTAATACTTTGTTTTTAGTGCCTACAGTAAATTAAAAATAAAAAATAATACGAAATTGGGGAGACCTGACAAAAATGCTCAATATATTTAAGTAAGTTTAAGGATCTGGTTTCCTTAGAATGCCTGTGCTAATCCCATTAATGTGCCGCAGAAAAGTTTCAGACCAAATAAATTAGTGTTCTTATAACTACTAATATACCACTCTGATGAAAATATATTATTACTTTGCGTAATTAGAACTTTTCTTTAAAACCGTTCCAGTTGTTACTGTTGAAATGCTGAAACCTGATATTTCTCGCTACATATTGTTTTTATTAAAATGAATAATAAAAGAAGAATAACACAGTTCTGAGGTTCCTCGACTCCAAGAAATGTGGAAAGGACGTACTATGCGATATCTTCAAAACCACACCTGTGATACTCTTCTCCCTTTCTCTTTTAACTCTTTGTATGTTGGGATATAAATAATTAAGCCTAAATCTTCTTAATTACCTCAATCAAGGGCCAAGAAAAATTTGAGAAACACGAAAAAAAAATTAAAAGTATAAAAAATATTTCTGCTTCCACGCTCAAAAACTATAGTTTCCGTTTCTACTTCAAGTATTATATGCGTACCAAAGTAGAAATTGATTCTTAATTTTCGTCGAGAGTTATCACGCCAACAGACTGATGCACCCAAAAATAAATAGATCGGAGAAAATTAAGATTATAAATCTAGCGATCTTGAAACGCGTAAAACTGCACAAATTTCGGAGAGTTGTTTTTTTCACGACATCTTTTTTTAGCAAAGGAATTGAAAAAAATCGACAAAGTGAGTTATCTCTTCTCTTTCAAACACGTAATTTTAAAATCAGTACTAAGTTTGATTCTACTAAAAAATCATTTAATACAAATACTACAAATCGATATATTCTGGTAAGAGATTAATTATCTCTTTCTTCTACATACTATTTCGGTTAATATTAAAAATAATAAAAAAAAACACATGGTATAAATATATATATATATATATATATATATATATATATATATATATATATATATATAAATAAATATATATATATATATATATATATATATATATATATATATATATATATATATATATATACATACATATATATATATATATATATATATATATATATATATATATATATATATATATATATATATAAATATATATATATATATATATATATATATATATATATATATATATATATATATACATACATATATATATATATATATATATATATATATATATATATATATATATATATATATATATATATATATATATATATATATATATATATATATATATATAAATATATATAATATATATATATATATATATATATATATATATATATATATATATATATATATATATATATATATATATATATATATATATATATATATAAATATGTATAAATATATATATATATATATATATATATATATATATATATATATATATATATATATATATATATATATATATATATATATATATATATATATATATATATATATATATATATATATATATATATATATATATATATATATATATATATATATATATATATATATATATATATATATATATATATATATATATATATATATATATATATATATATATATATATATATATATATATATATATATATATATATATATATATATATATATATATATATATATATATATATATATATATATATATATATATATATATATATATATATATATAGATATATATATATATATATATATATATATATATATATATATATATATATATATATATATATATATATATATATATATATATATATATATATATATATATATATATATATATAATATATATATATATATATATATATATATATATATATATATATATATATATATATATATAAAATTTGCGGTGTTTTAAACTATACTGTAAAATAAAATTGTATATTAGAAAAATTAAAAAAACCTCTCGACGTTTTGTAGAAAAAGTAATTATTAAGATTTAAAAAAAGTTGAAAAATAATAAAAATTGACTGAGTAATATTGCAGATAGTGTCTGAAAACAGGTAGCGATCCCAATCCGACGCCCTGTCACATTTAGTGCTATAACCTTGTAAAGGAATGGAATTTTCTTAAAAAAATTTTTGAATAATTCTTAGAAGTATAGAGAAACGAATTTATAAAAGTTCCAGGTGTATGTAACCCCGTTTTAAAATAAAGCTCATTGTAAAATTTATCGTCTTTATTTCTGAATTGTTGCCATTTACATATATTAACAAAGTAAGTACCTGTTTCAACTTTCGTAAAATAATTTATAAAAAAATTAAGGTATGTAGATAATTTGTAAGGTCAATTTTAATTTAATTGTTAAGAACTCTCTAAAAAGAATGATTATAGAAATTGGACTCATTACTAAGAAGTTAAATATTGAAAATGGATAATGGTCCATTTCGAATAGACTAATTTCCATTTTAAAATATACTGCTCGTAGTATATTTTCCCGATGCCTATGTTTAAAATAATTAACTTAACAAGTTTGATATGTTTAATAACTTTTTCCTAAAAAGACATGGTTTAATATAGCCCGGTTTTAGTATGGACATATCTGGAATCTCCAGGAATACATTGCTTGAGAATTTATTGTTTCGACGGGTACTATATATTTTAAACTGAATCTTGCTTAAATAGGATTTTTTTCCGTTTATACTTCTTTCTAAGCTCAGCTTTTTCTTTTTTGGAATCTATTAAAAGTGCTATTTATCAGGTTTGCACAAGTCTGATGGTATTATTTCCCTAAAATATTACATTATTTTTTTTTTAAATTACTTTTAATATGTGATATATATGGAAAATAAGCGCTTGAATATTATCAGAGTTAGTTCCAAGTTCCGCGAGGTATAGAATCTTTTACTTATATTTGTGAGCTTAAATAGGATCTTTCTGAAAGAGTATGATAGAATTAGATTTAGCAAATGGCGTTTACAGTAAAATAATATGAATGAGAATTTGCTAGTTCAATTTTAATTACTTATCATGAAACAATGTTCGAAATGGTCATATATGGTTAGTGGGGGACCCCCATGCTGTTTACCGATAAAAAATTTTACCTTTATGTTCAAAGGGGCTACATGCAAAGTTTTATCTAAAATTACTAGAATTTAAGAAGTAACGTTGCTTGACAATTCATTGTAACCCTTTCTTTCTAGCATCATGTACATATTTGATGCATCATTTTAAAGATTTATCCTCTTGTGATTTTCGTTTTAATTTTTAACTGAAACTAATGATAGATAATGGAGATATGATACTTTATATAACAGTCAAGAAACTTTGTTGTAAAAATTATGTAATTAAATTGCATGCTGAACTTGGTATAATTGTTAATTTTATACAAAAAACAGTTTGTCGATGATTGCTTAAACAATAGTTTTTGAAGAGCATACATGTTTTTTGGAGGAAAGATTAACACACGGAAAGACCAATATCGATTCGAATACCAGAAATAATTCAAAGAGTTTATAAATTTCTGGCCAATGATCACAATGAACTTTATGGAAGAGGCGCTCATTATTAGAAGGGAGACACTTTGAATGGTACTAAGAGAAGATACAGATAAAACAAAGGTGTGTTGAACATTTGTTCCAGACTGTTTAAAACAAAGATCAAAAGTTATTGAAAGGGGATAATTACACAATCGTATAACCACAATTAAAATTTTCTAAAATCGATTATTACTGGTTCTGGTGTTTTCAATATCACTATCAACAAATCATCAAGTGTAAAATGAAAGTTACAATCCTAACCAAAAACGAAAAAAAAAAGACGACAGAAAAGTATTATTCGATTCTAAAATTATTCCAACTGGACAAAATATCAATGGCAAGTATTATTGAAAAGTATTAAAAGGTTCTATTAGTAGGGTTTGTTTTGGATATCGTAATCCAGCTAGTATTTCCTACGTGATAATACTTAATTGATTTTTTGTCTATTTCGGCCCGAAGTCAAGTCTGTATGTTGAATCATTCAAATAAAATGAAGTAAAAATAATGCCTTCTCGAGAGCATAGAGGCCATTTCAAACGTGATTTGTACGAAATCCTACAAAATAAGCTAGAAAATTTATTTGAATCATTGTGAAAGTGTATTGAATAAGAAAGGAGAACATAATGTAGACGAAAAAGAGAACACTAAAAAAAATTATTTCATTTAATTTTTACAGCCCCTGTTAATTTTTATGTACTGTGTATGCCTAAATGACTAGTAAATATTTCTTTTCGATGTTAACAAACCTCTGTGACGAGGAAATCAAAAAGTATGCCAAAATTTTCGGCCATCTACACATTAAGAAGAAGGTGTAATACCAGCTAGTCATTATTTTAAAGATATAGAGATGAATATGTTAAATTAGTATCACCAAAAGTAGGACAACATGTTAGAAATACCAGCGCCACCCTTATTTATAAACGATCGAGATGGTAACCAGAAAAATAATACAAGCAGTACGTATAAAAATACCCATATGCTACTAGAACTTCAATTCAAATTGTCTTCCTTTCTAGAAGGTTATAATTTTGAAACCTTAGATAAAGTTACCAAATGCTCAAATAGAAAAGGTTCAAGAAAAACCACATAGAAGCAAAAAAGGAAGTTAAAGACTTTTCTGAAGCGGAAAAACCCATTGTAAAAAATCGTAATTAATCTATCCCCAACTGAAACTCAAAAATCAGTCTTGTCTAAAGGCCAAAACTTTATTTAGGAAGATTTCAGTTAAAGAAACAATCTTTAGTGTCAATACGTCAATTAAGAAACTATCATCTCACCAGCTAGAGATCACTCGGTTAAAAAATATCAAAATTATGAAACACGCGAAATCACCTGGTCCAAATCTCACTGCAGAAGAAAAGGTGCTTTAAGACGCTTAAGAACAAAGAGTAAATACTAATTATTTCAGCTGACAAAAGAAGTGCATGTAACTACTAAGTGCCAATACCTACAGGATGATTCTAGTGATTAAATTGGTGGACGCCTCTAGTCTCTTCTGGAAAATCTCTCAAGCTGTGCAACTTGAAGACCTCACCATTTTGCGGACACCAAAAAGTCAAGTCCAGTATACCACGTCCTTCAATTAACAGTGTCGTAGGTTTTCCAACAGATAAAATAGGTACAATAGGTTGCAAATCTCCTAAATCCTCTTACAGTTCATTTATGAAAAATTTACATTTTGTTGATAGATTGGTAGATTTAATAGAAACATTCGTCGTCTACATGTTTCATTTTTGAAGGAACATTTTAAGAAAAAACTGCTGTAGCAGCCATGTATTCTCCATTGTCGCCTAGAGTAGCGAATATTTTTTGTAGGTCTTTAAAGAAAGTACTTTGACCTCAGCATCTCTTAAACCACATTTATTGTGCTGATATGTTGATAACACATTTGTTATCTGGCCACGTGGTAAAGGAAAGCTAAATACGTTCTTGAATCATCCAGTCAATAACATTTAGATACTAATTTACAATGGAAGCTAAATCGCATAGTGCCTTTCTTTTTCTAATTGTACTGGTACAAAGGAACAGTAACGGAATCTTGAGATGTTCGGACGAAAGAAAGCTAACTCATTTCAAAGGTGTATTAATGCTTATTCACAACATCATACTTCTCGAAAACTAGCTGTTATCAATTCACTATTATTTAGGCTTTACAAATATGTAGTGAAGATTTTCTCTCAACAGAAACGGTAAACTAATTACCACTTTAAAAATTATTAAATATTTTACTGACATATTAAACTTTCGTTTAACCCCTTTAAAAACTCGGCTCTAAGAAACGACAAGAATAAAGATCCAACAGTGAAAGTACTACCGACAAAATAGCTAAATCACTTAAAAAAATCTAATATTAGCACTCTTCAACACCTGTAAGAAAATTGAACAATGTCGGAGATTACTCAAACTTACAAATCGTTTACAAACCGAAGTTGTCTATCAAACTTCCTGTTCGTGTGCTACGATGTATGTAGGAGAAACTGAAAGATTCGTATCGACTAGACCTATGGAACATTAAAAATCTATCAAAAAAAAAAAAAACAAATTGTACAATCAACCGTAGTTGAACATCAACACTTTACAGTTCATACCATCTGGTTTTAAATTCAATAAATGGCAATTTAGGGAATCACTTGAAATTCAAATTCACTATATTCATAATAACATTATTTCTGCCTATAGAAAAAATCGGCATCATCATAATCAGTGCTGATCATACTTATCAGTCAAACAAAATTATTTATTTTAAAAACTTCCATAATTGATTATTATTTCATTATTATAAGTTTATAACTTCATAATTTAAAGAAAAATGTTTCAGAGTTTTAATAAGTTCGTAAAATAAATAACAATAGAAAATTAACCAATTAAAAAATTTATTATCACCGAACAAACTGCAATGAAAATTTTCAAAAGTTTTATTTAAAGTACTATTTGTTTTAATTAGACAATTTTTATATATATATATATATATATATATATATATATATATATATATATATATATATATATATATATATACATAACATAATATAAGTTATCCCAAAAAACAGTAATTTAAATAAAATCGTTTCATTGCATTTTGTTCGGTGATAATTATATGTCAATTAAAATTAAAATGTATATATATATATATATATATATATATATATATATATATATATATATATATATATATATATATATATATATATATATATATATATGTATACATATATATATATATATATATATATATATATATATATATATATATATATATATATATATATGTAAATATGTAAATAGAGAACTATATTTTTCCTGATCTAGACATCTTGAAGCGTGAACAATGGAAAACATCTTGGAATTTAGTGAGAGAAGTGAAACCATTAAACCTTAAGTAAATGTAATTGTTTTAAACTTAGTAATTATTTAAACAAACAGGATATAAAAAAAAAGCTATAATAATTTAAGAGTTATATAGAATATTTGGATATTTAGAAACTCAGTTAATAAGTTAAACTAAAAATCAATGGTATAAACGAAATTCTGGGTTATTTTAAAACAGTCAACTAATATTACTAATTATTGTGTATGCTCCTATCTATATTTAATAACCAGAAACTTCTTGATCTGGAAAATGACGTCATTAGGGACTATCTGCCAAAACGACCTCAAGGGGCACAAATATAGACCCAAATAACTAACAAATTAACAGTTAAATCTTGAATTCAGTAATAGATTCTTTTGGGTTTTTTATTATTTCATTTTCAAATATATTTCTGGGAAGATAATTTTCTGTACCAATGAAATACCGTTATTTTTACCAGCACAAAATTGGCTTGCCGAGAAAATAGATAAATTCTTCTAATCCAAACTTCTAAACTCAGATAACAAGAAATCAGTATTGTTTTTCCAATTTTTCTACTTGCGACTGCAAGTATCTCATTCGCGAATTCAGGTTATAAAGTAAGTAACGAATTTTAGTTGTTTACAATAACTTAAATTGTGAATGATAGTGTGTTATTTACCACAAAAAAATTAATAGTAAGCAAGACTTCAGACGTTTTTGTCATATGTTGTATTTTAGAGCAACGGGCTTAATATGATTTTATTTCAGTTTTTTATTATGTACTCAGGCGTCTTAATTTTCTTTTCAATTGAATATTTTGAACTAAGTGTACTCAGAGTTCAATTAAATTGATACAGACGTTATAATCGACATACGAAATTAGTGTAATGAGGCTTATAATGTTTGAAACAATGCTCAAAATTTAATATTTTTTTCTTCTACTTAAATTTTCTGTATAAGTTTTGGCGAACGCTCTCCTGTATATATATATATATATATATATATATATATATATATATATATATATATATATATATATATATATATATATATATTATAATTTTTTTCAAATTCGAAAACTTTTAAAAAATTAAAAAAAAGGCAAATGTACAGTTTACCAGATCATTTGCCAAAACAAACATTTTCTTCAACAACTACAGATTTTGAAATTTGCGGTAAAATTAATCTAATAACAAATAAATATAATAATAGAAAATACCTAGTAAAAATAGTAATTAACCATAATTGAGAAAATTTGTATCTATTATTTAAAAAGAAATAATTGCTCGGTAATGCGCGAGAACAACTAGATAATTGCCTCTTAATAGGTTTTGACTTTAACAGCTATTTGGGTTTGGGCAAAATAAAAACAAAATAACAAATAGGTTTTTCTGTTAACTTTTCCAAGATTAATGCAGAAAAGGTAAACGATTTTCTTGTAAGAAAAGTTAAAAAACGTATTTGTTTATTATTTTTATGTACCTCCAACTCTTAATTGGGCTGTGCGCAATGTACATCCATACGAAAAATAAATAATAATAAAATAAATAAATGTATCTTAAATGTGTAATCGACTTTTATATAAAATATAAGTTTATACATATTTATAACTTAACCAACTGTACCGACTGACACAATCTATCACACTTGCTGCTATATTCTATACTTGCTACAAATTTTTGAATTAACACCACTCTCCTTAGTTATATTTTTTAAAAAACCTGCCTTTACCCACGATATATTACAACAAACTAAACGTGAATTTGATGTTTTGTTAGAGGGCGTTGTCACTTGGCCACCGCCAAGTAGAGAGCAACTAGAAGCTGGCGATAAAGTGGCCAACATCGGCATTTTTATAATAAAACAATTTTTCTTAAATTACATGTGTTAAAATTTTTACTTATTATAATAAAATATTTAAATATAAAACTTGCTTAATTTATTTGTTTGTGTTAAAAGTAAAATTTTTATAATATTTTTTATCAAATTTGTTCAGGAAAAACCTATTCAAATGTGAAAGACACTGTGACTCTTAAGTTGTGGTTAACGATCTGCGATATTGTGGAGTTGAATGGTTCACCAGTGGCGGCGTAAAAAAATGTTTATTTAGGTCTTCATTTTTTTAGGGTCGTTTTTTTCCGTTATTACTGAGATCCGCTATTTAAGGTGAATTTTCTTCAACAAAGAGTCGCCAGTTCCAATATATGCAGTTAATTCCTTAACACCCAATATATATATATATATATATATATATATATATATATATATATATATATATATATATATATATATATATATATATATATATATATATATATATATATATATATATATATATATATATATATATATTATTTATATTTAAATATATATATATATGTTGTCATTCGTAAAAATTAATTGTCTCTAGGTCACTCATTTATTTTAAAAATCCATTGCAGCATTTGTCTTCTTGAATGTGGTCAGCGTGATAGTAGCAAGATATGATACTGAGTGCAGTTTCACGATATGAAAAGTTATTTTATTATATGCTTCTTCCAATAGCCTCCTATATTTACTTAGTAGTATTAATTTACGTTGATCTGAGAAAAACAAACAAAAGAGGTATATTTATAATCTCAAAGGTTATTCGATTTAGTTCACGACGTGACTAAAAGTGAAACAGTTGAAAACTCTGAGGTGTAAAAGTAGACGGCTGTTAGAAAAACTGTAGATATAATTTTAAATTAGTATCTACATTGACAGTTATTATTATACGGACATGAAAAGGGTGGGCCATCTTAAAATTGCTCTAACATCCGTTTAATTTTCTTCAAAATTCCTTCCGATTAATTATGAAATATAATTTCATTCAAATAGCTGCTACGGCAGATTTGGCAATAGCCCATCCCATGAACCCAATTTTTTAATATATATTCGATTGTCTGTAGCTTTATTGGGCGAATAAATTTGAATTGTGGATTATTAGAGTAACAATTTCCCATAAAAAAATATCTAACGACGTCAAATCGCAGCTACACGGGTGAACACATTATTATCGAACTTAGCGCACTATAGATCCAGGCCAATAATGCCACTACCCCAAAAACCACACTAAAAAGTCACTCTTTGAGGATACATTGACTTTTCTACTTTCTACATGTGAAGTTTCAGAACCCTAAATTCTACAGTTTTGCTTGTTTACATATCCTCCGAGGTGAAAATGAGCTTCGTCGGAAAAGATGATTTTACAAGCAAAATCGACGACATTTTTCAACTCATTTGTAGTCAACACAGAGAAGCGAGAATAAAGAGGATTGTTATTTTGTTTCAGTTCTTGACTGAACTGGACCTTGTAAGCAAATAATCCGAGTTTTTTGTGTAAAACTTTCTTTAGATAAGAACGACTGATTTTCAGTTGTTGAGATCTACGACGAGTTAAGGATCTTGGGTTTTCACGCACACTTTGGGCAACGGCAGCAATATTTTTGTCTGTACACATTGGATGAGTACGAGAATAATAATATTAGTTATTTGCGTAAATTACAAATAAAATAAATAACAAAATATTATAATAGATTTCAAATGTTCTATGTCCTGAGTCAGAAAAATTAGACAATTTATGAGTTGAGATTAAAAATTTCAAAGATTTAAATAAAATGTAATTAATTTTACATATATAATATTATAATTTTGATTTTCTACATACTCTGCTTGAAACAATTTTGTAGACACAATGAAAAGTATTTGGTCTAGTTATTTAACACACATTTTTTTCCAAAATTCGACTTTATTCATCGATATAATCTCCTTCAAGAGCGATACAATCAATCCAATGCTTTTCTAACATGTCTATACCTTTCTTGTAGAAGGATTTGTCTTTGCGTTCAAAATAGTCCTCAGTTACGGCGATAACTTCTTCATTGGAGCCAAATCTCTTTTTCGCTAGCATTTTTTTGAGGTCTGCAACTAGATAATATTTGCTGGGGGCCAAACCTGGAGAATACGGTGGATGACGAAGCAATGCGAACTTCAATTCATGCAATTTTACCATCGTAATCATTGACTTGTGACACGGTGTATTGTTTTGATGAAAGAACAGTTTTTCTTGTTTATTTGGAACCGATTTTTTGAAATTTCTGCCTTAAAACGCACCAATAACTTTATATAATATTCGCTATTGATAGTTTTTTCCTTTCTCAGCATAGTCGACGAAAATTATTCCATGCGCATCCCAAAATACAGAGGCCAAAACCTTCCCAGCCGGCTGTTGTGTCTTTGGTCGCTTCGGGCGGCTTTCAACGGCTGCTGTCCACTCAACTGACTGCCGATTTGATTCCGGTATATAGTGGTGGATCCATGTTTCATCCATTGTCATATATCGTATGAAAAAAAAAAAACCCTTTTTATTGCGCTTAAACAGGTCCAAACAGTGCTCAGAATCATCAATACGTTATTATTTTTGGTCCACTGTAAGCAAACGCGGTATCCATTTCGAACAGAGCTTCCTCATGTCCAAATGTTCATGCAAAATATGACCAACACGTTGTTTTGGTATCTTTAGGGTATCAGCTATCTCACGCAATTTCACTTTACGGTTATCCAAAATAATTTTGTGGAGTTTTTTGATGTTTTCCGATGTAATCACCTCATTTGGGCGTCCAGAGCGTTTAGCATCATTTGTATCTGTACGACCGCGTTTAAATTCAGCATACCAGTAAAAGATGAGTGATTTTCCAGGGGAAGAGTCGTTGTGATACATATCAAGCCATTACTTTGCTTAAACAGTATTTTTTCACATCAAAAAACAATATTTAGTCAACAGTCACTAAAACCACTGAAACTTGTAAACTAATCGTCGAAATGTCATGGAATTTTGACACGTTTTGTTTGAAGGTTGGTACTTCCTAAAAACCATATAGATTTTTTGAAACGTGCGACATCTGTGACCGAAAATTTTTCGGCCTACGTATTATATTTATGCACGTATATGTATATATATATATATATATATATATATATATATATATATATATATATATATATATGTATATATATATATATATATATATATATATATATATATATATATATATATATATATATATATATATATATATATATATATATATATATATATATATATATATATATATATATATATATATATATATATATATATATATATATATATATATATATATATATATATATATATATATATATATATATATATATATATATATATATATATATATATATATATATATATATATATATATATATATATATATATATATATAGTAAAACATAAAAGGGATGGCGACATCTGTGTCATACGAAAAACTTTTCAGCCTACGTGTTACTAGCATTTTTATGTATTCTTAGTAACAATTTTCTTTGCAATATTGCGTATTAAAATCAGATATAAAATTAACGAATTTCTACAGAATCTAATGAAACTATTCATCTTTTTTTTTTAAGTGCCAGGAAGTGAAATTGAAAGCATAAACGACGTGAACACAGCGTTGTAGCTACTACACGTCGGAAGAAGCTAACAAAAGGGCTGACTCTAGTACTGTCCACAGCGGAACCATACCATGAACCTACTACTCCACAGCCATAATGATGGTCGCTAATAATATTGAATCCTTCTAGATATTTTAGATTTTAGACGATGCTGATTGATAAGCTTTTCTATAACTTTCGGTATTATTGAAAGCAGTGCAACCGATCGTTAGTTGTTTGGCAAGATATTCTTGCCTTTTCTGGTTATCGGCTGAACTGTAGCGAATTTCCATCAGAAAGAAAATAATTCGTTTCTGTAGGATAGGTCAAAAAATCTACAGAAGACTGGTGTTAGTTTATTTGCGCAATTTTTGAATACCATGACAGGTATTGCATCAGCGCCAGACGGTTTTTGGTGTCTAGCTTTATTAAAATAAATTTTTTGACACACTGTCAGAAGATAATATCGGATACCCTTGACTGCACATTATTTTGGGTAGTGGTTTTCCTTGGAAATCAACAGTAGAATGTGAAGCAAACAGTTCAGCTAATAAGACGGCTTTCTCAACAGGGGTTGTTGCAATGGTATTATCTGACCATGTAAGTGGTGTTATAGTAGTTTTAATGAAATTTGGATCAATGGCCTTAGCGACCTCCCCAAAGGATCTGGAATTGTTGAGACAAGCAAAGTTAATAGTTTTTTCCTCCCTGCTTTAAAGAATAATAAAAAATTGGGTCCCTGGTTATTGGTGATTGTCGAAAATCCTTAAAATCTAGTTCTAAATTTACCTCCAAACGGCGCTTGAGGTATTAACCAAATGCTATAAATTTAAAATTCTAACTAACTGTTTAACTCTTTTTCTGCCCTATCAATTGTCGAAGCAAAGTTCATTTAAGAAAACTTGAGGTAAAACTCTAAGTACATAGAATAAATAGGAAAATCCTTAAATTATTCAGAACTTATAATTATATTTATCCTTTATTAATAAGTAAAAACAATAATCAATCAAAGTTCATGGGGTAATCTGATAATAAATTGGACAAAAGGTTTCTTATACGACTACATAAAGTATCAGGAATCTTTCCTCTTCTAGATTAGAACTCAGAATATGCATGTATAGTTCCAAAAATATTTATAATGTACTTATGTTAATTGAACCCTGACCTGGTTATATATAATCGGTTTTCAGTGTAATGCAGACATAGCCCGTATATCTATTTAGGTTAGGATATTTGTATATTGCGATGGATTTCCTAATCTTTCATTTATAGAAACTTAAAACTAATGCAAGAACTTTGGTTTCTCTTACACTGATGGTGTGTATGTTTTGTAAAGGTTTTAAAGCAAAGCATTTAGTGAAATATCAATCACAATCAATAACAAGAAGTTAGTCTGCAGAACACTGCAAAAAATTGGTTTCAGTCGCATGTATGTTTTAAATTAAATTGGCACTTTCGCATAAATAATATGGTTGCGAAACAAAATAAATAATAAAATTTTATCAAATTTATTATTTAACAGAACTCTCTCTCTCAATCCTTTCACCCCAACAGGAGTATCAGTGACACTATGCAGTTGCTGCCTCAACAGTCAATCTCCAGGCATCTCGATCCTGCGCGACTTGACTTGACTCGTGCATGCCCACCCCAAGGAGAGATCTTGCTTGGTCGGACCATCTTATCGGAGACCGTCTCCTTGATCTTTTACCTTCCACCTTCCCCGTTACTACAAGCTTTTCCATGGCATCCACTTTCCTCATGTGACCAAAATATTTCAGGTACTGTGTATTGATTCTATTGGAAAGTCGGTCATTTATACCAAGCTCTGCAAGAAGAGATGCATTAGTACGGTGTTCGGTATATGATATTTTGAGAATTCTTTGATATGCCCACATCTCAAATGCATCGATTCGTCTTTTGTCAGCTTGTTTAATGGCCCATGTTTCCGATGTGTAAGTTGCTATGGGGAATATAAGGCTGGATAGCAATCTTAACTTTGTATTTTTTGTGACAGCTGGATCTTTCCAGACCTGATGGTTGAGTTTCTAGACATTGCCAAACGTCTTCTTACTTCCGCTTCACAACCACCAGTTATGAAGGATCCCAAATAGTTGAAATGGTCTACAACAGTGAAACCAGCAATTTTATTTATGTGTGACAGATCTTCATTGCAACTAACAATCATTACTTTGGTCTTCGCTCTATTAATTGTTAATCCATAGTTTTGCTAGTAATTTCCAGGCACTCTATAATTGATTCTAGGTCTTGTATTGAAGTTGCAAGTTTCATCCGTATTTCTAAGGTTACTTAGCGTTTTTTGCACCGTTTCACAGTGTGTCGCGTAGAACATGCTAGGTGGACAAAATTCATGTTATGATTTCCAGGAAATCTTATTTACAAAACGTAAACAACACCACCAAACCCCGAATTCCGAGAAAAGGTTGTTTATCAAATTTGCAAGTGGCGAGTCATAAGCGTCAGAAGTCAGGTAATGAGTTTAATGCAGCTCTTTCAATCAATCAGTTGCAATTTAGCGACACTTTCGTGCACATCTTATAGTGACATATTGTAATATTGTGAAAGTTTTTGTGATGAATATTAATACTGAGGGTAAGTACTATTTTTTAATGTATTTTTTTAATCAGAATCTATTAATTTGAATTTTTAGTATTTTTTTTAAATAGCCTATATATTTTAGCGTGTTTTTTGAAAAAAAAAACTTTGAAAGTTCAGAATATAGACATTCACCTCTATCCGGGCTAGTTTTTAGATATTACACAGAAATAACTTTATTCTTCGTAAAAATACACATATTGTTTAGCACACTTCAGTACAACATGTTTTTTTTTTCTTTTTTTCCAGAACACACAGACTCTATTTCAAGGGTAGCCTTTTTTGAGGAGTGGTTGAAACACACGAAGAATGAAAAAAACTCGCGTGTATATGACTTTCTTTCTTCAAAATTTCACTTTGGTGACATTACTAAAAGCAGCAGTTGAAGATATCCAACTTGTCTAGTAAGTTTGGTGCCAAATGGTTGGCTTCAGGAAAGTCGAAGGAGCGTTTTTTAATTAAAAATAAGAATTGGTTGGATGAAGCAGACATACAGTTTACTGCGAGTTCTTTTGCGCCATAACCTTCAACATCAAGTGAGAATGTGACTTCTGCAGGAAGACCTTGCAAAGATTTCGAGGAATCGTCGTTTAAGACGAAGAAACGTCGCGTCGTGGATCTCGTAGAATCCCGAGGTGTCAGTGAATTGGTGACTGCTGCCAAAATTGCTGTGCGTTCTGCAGGGCAAAGGAAAATTGCCAATGTGATTAGAGACATTAGTGAGAGCCCAGATAATATTATTAAGTCTAAAAATACCAGTTCCGTTAATCCTAGGCAATTAAGTAGTGACGAAGCCTTAGCTTACTATATAGATTCTAAGTCAACAACGCATTCTTACAAACAAACTAGGAAGTGGTCCATGAAGGCGGGGCATAATATGTTTCCGTCATATTTTAGTTTAAAAAAGTCCAAACAGGCCTGTTACCCTGCAGAGGAGCACATTGCTATAACAGAAACTCGTTCTGAAATAAATTTGCAAGCCTTATTAAGTAAAACAGTGGACCGTCTAGTATTAGCACAGAATGAAGTTATCAGCAGTGCGCTCCCAACAAGTTCATCGTTTACACTTGTTAGTAAATGGGGATGTGATGGAAGTTCTGGGCACAGCACATACAAACAGAGATTTGAGAACACTGAATATACGGACGAGTTTCTTTTCGCATTTTCTTTAGTTCCCCTTAAGTTATATGATGGGTCCAAAATTATTTGGCAAAATCCTCGGCCTTCATCAACTTTGTATTGTCGCCCAATCAAATTTATATTTGCCAAAGAAACGAACGAATTCACGTTAGTGGAGACAAATAGATTGTTGGAAGAAGTTAATGCTCTTCTTCCAACACTTATCAACTTTGGTGATTCTCAAATCTCTGTAAAACACAAACTTTTGCTGACAATGACAGACGGAAAGGTGTGTAACGCCTTAACGGAAACTAGTTCATCCCAAAAGTGTTTCATCTGTGGCGCCACCCCCAAGACGATGAACGATGACCCCGCGATGTTTAACAGCAATCAAGAAAATTTGGCTTTGGTTTATCTACACTTCATGCTTGGATTCGTTGCTTCGAATGTCTTTTACATATCAGTTACAAGTTGAATATTAAGAAATGGCAGGCTAGAAGCAACGAAGACAAAGCAGATATCAAAAATTTTGTCTCTCCATTAATTTCTAAATAACTCCAAAACGATAAAAGATAGAATAAAATAATATTCAATCAACTTTAATAAAATTTTGTTACGCATTTTTTAATGTTTTATTTATAAAAATCTGACAAGTTGTTCCCGAGTTATCGTTAAATATGTCTGCGTAGCTGACTAATTTAGGGGAAAAAATTAGCCACGCCCATAAAAAAAACCAACGCGATGAATTTTTTCTTAAAATAACTTAATATGCCTAGAATATACATAAACAATTGAAATAAGTGAAAAAATAATTTTGTCCAGCTAACTTGTACTAGTCGACACACTGTGCGTTTGTGACACCCCCACTCCAGAATTATTCAGTTTAATTCTGCCATTTGTGTTCTCATACAAGGATCGGATAAGGTTTACGAGATGTATAGGTGTTCCCATGCTGATTAGAATCGACCAGACTTTGTTCCATTGTAGGCAGTCGAAAGCCTTAGAGTAGTCTATAAAACAAATATAAGTTTTTAATTTGGAACTCCCTGACTTTTTCTATTATCTGGTATATGTTGAGAATTCGTTCTCTAGTCTCTCTTTCTGAAATGAAGCCTCTTTGTTCGGTAGATATTTATGGCAACAGAAAAGTTTTGAGTCTTTCATTTAGGATTCAGAGCCCATTAGCAACGTGCGACACTAGAGCAATTGTTCTATAGTTACTGCAATCTAAAGGGGATCCTTTCTTATGCAACGGTAAAAATGCAACTTCGCACCAGTCTTTCGGCCATCTTCCAGTCTTTCATACCTCATTATACAGTTGATGTAGCATAGTCGCGGTTTCTCCCATCATCTTTATTATTTTCGCAGTGATCTCGTCAGTACCTGCTGATTTTCTATTCTTTAAATTTTGAATAGCCTTCCTGACCTCAGGCTTAAGAATACATGGCTCTTGTTCTTTTGCGGCTTCTTTGTCGACATTGCAGTCACCCACAAATTGAACCACAAAAAGTTCTTTACAGTAATCCTTCCAAACGTCAATGATTCCAGGCATGTCGATGACTGTTCTACCTTCCTTATTTTTGATTATTTGTGTTTTAGGTTTGAATTCTTGCGATAGGTATTTTACCTTTTGATAAAATTCTTATAGTCGATTGTTCGTAGCATGTTGTTCTAGCTCCTCACATATATTATTCAAGTGTGCGTTTTTGTCCTTTTTACAAGCCACCTTGATTTCGTTATTGATTGATCTGATTCTGTCTTGACGATTCGATGTGTTGTTTATTAAAATCATATTTCTTCTTGTATCTATGAGCTTTTGAGTATTGTCGGCCATCCAATGTTTTTGAGGATCTTTTGGTATTTTTGCCGAGAACGGTGGAGCAGCATTTGTTATCCACTTTTTAATATCTGTCCACGTTTTGTCTATATCTCCTGTGACTTCCAGAATGTTAGAGTTGATTATTGTTTGCAAAAGAGTACTGTCTGACACTGTAATTCTCTTGTTGGTTGTTGTTTTTTTAGGGGTGGCTAGTTTTATTCTCATATGAGCCTTTAATAACTTGTAATTTAAACCACATACTGCGCCTGGGCGGGATCTTACATTCAATATAGATAACCTTCATCTAGAGCTAATCAGGATATAATCAATCTGATTTTTGTAGTGCCTGTCCGGTGACATCCAGGTGGAAAGTCGTCTTGGATGATGTTTGAAGGTGGTATTAGTAATAGTGACGCCATTAGTAATCGCAAATTGAAGTAGGTGATCTCCGCGTTCTTTTCTAACACCAAGCCCATATTTTCCAGTAATATTTTGAATTTCATTCATTGTTATTTGTACAACAAATTTTAGTATTAAAGTCTCCAATCACCATTATGATCTCTTTTGATGGGACTTTTGTACAAGTTTCTTCAATCTTATCGTAGACTTCTTCAATTGCTTCATCATCAGAGAGTGATGTTGGCATGTACACTTGTATGTATGATATGCAGGTTTACTGATTTTGCCGTAATGGTTATTTTAATCAGGCGGTCATTGGTAGTAGATACTACTTGACACGTTTAGCAACGTTGTTATTAACAACTATAGCTACGCCATTTCTGCCTGTAGTTCCACTCGACATATAGATGGTATTTTTTTCCGTTTGAAAATGTCCAGTGCCTTTCCAATGAGTCTCAGAAACTCCACATATTTGTATGATCTCACGTTCAAGTTCGTTTTCCAGAATATGAAGTTCCACTGTCTGTAGGAGTCCCGTCACATTCCAGGTACCCAACGTAACATCGCGACGCTATTGTAACTGTGCTCTTCCAGTAACCAATTTCGTATGCTGTGCCTGGTCGCTCACATCCATATGCCCAGTAGCCAACTTCATACTGGTCAGCCCGGAACCAACACAGCGCCGATCGCTATTCGGGTCGCATAGCACATTAGTAAACTGCCGATCCATTTGACATTGGGAAAATAATCAGGTGGTTTCCCCTTGCCTGCCTGATCCAGTTACTTGGTTCTTCCACCTAAAGTACAAAAGATTGCACTCTCTTCTATACTACCCCTAAAAGCTGGGTTGCCACTTACGCCGGATCCGCTGTGCTAAGGTCCATCCTCTCCACTTTCACCTTAACAGAACAGAACGTCATAAAAACGTCAAATAAAAATCGAGAAACGACTAAAATATATTTCGTAATAATAATTTCAAGGGAGATTGATTGTAAGGATGGTTATATCATCGTTTTATTCTTCGTGGATGCCGTAATAATCGAAACTAATTACTGTATGTACAACACATACTGCTTTTTAAGTTCTTAAAAGTCAAGATATATTTCATGTGACGCATATTATTTTCAATATCTTTTTTGAATGTTATCTGGAAAAGATTATTTCTATGTCTGTCCATGTATACCTAAATTATTTTTAGATCAACATCTTAAAACGTCTGCGAATTGAACCTTAAGAGTTGAAAAGTTTTCAAGTTCGCTGAACTTATTCAGCCAAAATTTGACTTTTTCGCCACGAAGGATTTAGAATATTTTCTCTTTGTCCATTAGGTAAATTGAGTTGTCCATAATTACAGTGGAGCCAGCTTCAAGATACTTTAAACAGGAAGAACAACACTCACCTTATTAATTCAGATTCAACCAATGATGTAATACGCGATTGCTTATTTCTGAGACCATAACTTTATAATTAAAATAACTCTTAGTGACGTAAACAGTCCACTTCACATGAATTAAAAAGAAACACACTCAAATACTAGTTTTAAGTGATGATAATGGTAATCAATTATTTACAATGAATGGACAATATCACTTTCATTAAATTTTCGGTATGTGACGTAAAACAGACAAGTATTTTTAATTTTATTTGATTACAAATAATAGTTCTTTAAGATATTTTTTGATAATTTTTTTATACAAAAGCAGTAATCATCCTTTGTGTACATATGACATTGAAATTTTGTCGACGTAATAATTTTTTCTATATAATATCTAAATATGTGCCTCGTCACAGTTTTGTTTTTTTATTAAAGCACTTTTTTAGTTTCTATATGATTATATTTAAATATTTTACTTCTTGCCCTTTCACGTAGCCACCGGGGGACCAAGGAGGGCTATGCCTCCCTGCCCTATGGTGCAGACAATAATGCCCCTTAGGAACAGAGCTTTTCTTAATGTTTTTCTTGTGGTCATCGATGTTTAAAATACACTCTAGGTTTATAGTGTTTAGTAAGGATCCTTTTTTGTGAAAAGTCTCCTGCCTATTTTGTCATACTAAATAAAAGGTCTTATTTGTAAAATTCACCACCACACTATCATAGTTGTTAGTTTACTATGTTAAGAATCTAAGCTTTTAAAGTAGAGCAAGAGGGTTTTTTTAAGGAGTATCCCTCCCTGGTCGTCGTTTGGAGCCCCTATCGATAAGCAGCTCTGCCTTTACTGTTCTCTTTTTTTCTGTAATGAAACAATTTTTGTATCTATATGCCTCTGTCCCTGGAGCCTGGCTGCTTTCGCCGGCTATGTAAGGGAAATTTTATTGTGAAATACTATTATTTCCAATCCGAGCGAGAACTAATACTCGACCTTGTCGATTAAATAATGATTTCAAAATGAAATGATAAACTTATTGTTTATAGCAGTAATCCAGTAATCTTATTCAAATGCATTCTCAAATGAGATACCTGTGAATATGTTATAGACATCCGGGTAAAAATTTTGAGGGCGACTAATATTAAAAAATAATTACATGTTCAAAGGCACATGAATGGATTAAGTATAATAAAAAATACTTCTCTTCGTCATTCACTTAAGTCAGTGTTTATAATATACAATAAATATTTCCCTATAACAGTACAAAGGTAACAATGTTTGTTCAATAATGTCAGTGTGCAAAGTGGCCCATTTTT
>CM032449.1:108268076-108327264 GCA_019049505.1 Pachyrhynchus sulphureomaculatus | reverse complement strand
TTTAAAGTAGAGCAAGAGGGTTTTTTTAAGGAGTATCCCTCCCTGGTCGTCGTTTGGAGCCCCTATCGATAAGCAGCTCTGCCTTTACTGTTCTCTTTTTTTCTGTAATGAAACAATTTTTGTATCTATATGCCTCTGTCCCTGGAGCCTGGCTGCTTTCGCCGGCTATGTAAGGGAAATTTTATTGTGAAATACTATTATTTCCAATCCGAGCGAGAACTAATACTCGACCTTGTCGATTAAATAATGATTTCAAAATGAAATGATAAACTTATTGTTTATAGCAGTAATCCAGTAATCTTATTCAAATGCATTCTCAAATGAGATACCTGTGAATATGTTATAGACATCCGGGTAAAAATTTTGAGGGCGACTAATATTAAAAAATAATTACATGTTCAAAGGCACATGAATGGATTAAGTATAATAAAAAATACTTCTCTTCGTCATTCACTTAAGTCAGTGTTTATAATATACAATAAATATTTCCCTATAACAGTACAAAGGTAACAATGTTTGTTCAATAATGTCAGTGTGCAAAGTGGCCCATTTTTCATTGTCAATTTACAACGTTACCATGAACCATGCGCAAAATATTTTGCGCTTTATTCTCAAATTATTTGGCACAAATTATCAAGATTAATAAGATTAATATATTTTAAATGACTATTTTTTCCAATTTTCTATTTTTAAATTTATAAAAACTGAAGAAGAAACCTGCATATATGTGTTTCGTCAATATGACTCAAGCTTTCGACAGAGTACAATTAACAGATATTATAAAAATATTACTAGAAAAGCAGATAAACCAGAAGCTAATAAAAATCATACATGATATTAACACAGAATGCAGAACAAATATAAAAGTGTGACATCTACTGAGCAAGGAAGTAAAAATAAACGCCAGCAAAAGACAAGGCGATTCACTTAGTCCCTTTGTCTTCAACCTTGTCATGGATAGAATAGTGGAGAATCTTCCAAAAAATAGAGGATACAAAAAGGGCAACACACACTTCCACACAATATGCTACGTCGATGATGCAGTCCTCATCTTCGATTCTGAGGACAACCTTCAGAAGATCTTTCATGCCTTGAATTTGGAAGCTAGAAAACTAAACATGATTATCAACACAACCAAGACAAAATATATGGTAGCTTCAAAAGAATTATCAAGATGCAAGCTGGAGATCCAAGGAAATATTATTGAACAGGTTAATAATTTTAAATACTTGGGAACAATGGTAACAAGCTACGGAGACTTAAACAGGGAAGTAAAACAACAGTCTATGAAGGCATCACTAATAGTAGGTTGCTTGACTATAAAGTATAAGGATAAAGTATGGAAAAATAAATATCTCACAGTAGAAAGTAAAATAAGAATATACAAGACAACAGTGAGACCGATCCTCACATATGCTGTAGAAACAAGGCTGACACATGTAAAATAGCACAAATGATTATGACAACAGTCTCAAAATATGAAAAGCCACTTGTCTCTGTTAATTTTACAATCGACTGAAATATTTATATAATATTCAGCAACAAAAAAAGAATGCGAACGTTTTTTTCATCAACCTGGAAAAGTCGGAAAATATCACTTGGCTAGTTTTAACCAGCAGCCCTTTATATATATATATATATATATATATATATATATATATATATATATATATATATATATATTACATATATATATATATATATATATATATATATATGTTACATATATATATATATATATATATATATATATATATATATATATATATATATATATATATACATATATATATATATATATATATATATATATATATATATATATATATATATACATATATATATATATATATATATATATATATATATATATATATATATGTATATAAAGCAGCTACGTTGTCCAGAAGAGAATCAAAATCTAGAAATAACAGAAAAAAAATTAGATTCGGATGCGTAACCTATAAAAAGTTAAGTCAATAATGGAAAAGAAATTGGTTATCATCCTTTTAGTCAAATCGTAAGAATATGAAATATGAGTACATTGTGTTGCGAAGAAAATCTAAGTAATTCATGTAGAATTGGACAGAAGGTGCATATCGTTAAGAGTTCACATAATTAACCAGTTGATAAGGCAGAGATGATAAGAGTTTAAGAATACGTTCCCTAATGTGGGTCATACGTAAAAGACAGAAAAGGGCAGAAATCGATAGAATAGCAATTTTTTTTATGTTCAATTAACACTAACATTTCGCCAGAAAGATATCGTTGTTTAGCAGCTACTGATTAGGCGTTACATAGAATACTGTCTTTTCATTTGGTCTTGCTTATATCACTGAATATTTCTCCTTATGGCAATTATTTAAAATAAAAAGTCATCACATCAATTGTTGACATGTCATTCATGCAAAATTATACAAGTCTATAAAAAATATTTTTTTTTAGATATCAAGATGAGAACAAATGTTTCTAAAGATTTTGATAAGGCAATATATGAATCTTCGCCCCTTTAGCAAGGTCAGTGAAAAGAGAAAATTAATTAAATATTTGATCTTCTTTATATCGGCAAATGTAAAAATCACAAGCTAATACGGTAGATAAATTACTCGTTGTAAATATCAGTAGAAAATATACCCCTCTTTTAAAGTTATTTAATAAGAAAAACAACCTCATTTTCTACCTATCAAAAACAAATTTTTGTAAATTAGCTATTTGTGTGCCAAGTCTGGTAATAATTTGTTCAAGAATATTTCTGCTATCTGCGAACTATTTTCCTAAGTATGATATTTTTGCAGTTACTACTTCTAGCGAATAGTATTCATATAGGTGATTTATTATCTATAAATACCATTTTGAAACGTTTTAAAAACTTATTAGTTGATTCAGCTTCAGAATTATGTGTACGGACCATATAAATATGTTAAAAATTAAGACACTTTAAGAAGGAAACTATACCAGATTAAGTAGACAGGCAATATAATTCAATTCAAGTGGACCATGTCTAATTTTAAGCGTTTCATTAACCCTAAAGGAGTATCCGAATAAACATAGGCGAATTGCCCCTAATAAAACCCTTTTTAATAGCTATATCAATTTTGTTTCTTCAATCGCTTAGGGTAGGGTTAAAAGAAAATCATTTGAAAGCATATATATGGTATGTGCATTTTATTTCTGTGTATGTTATGTAAATAGTATTTTATAATTACTAAATTTATTTAGCTTAAATTTTTTAGGGTGTAACTTTTCCTTTTGCTATTCTTTTTTTTTTTTTTTTTTTTTTTGCTCCATGTAGACTGCGTCTTTTTGTAACATTTTTAAATACTGGACGCCCCAAGCTTGAGCACAATTTTCTTGCAGCCCCGCTTTAATTTCTGATAATGAATTGAGTGAAACCTGATATTAAATGAACTAAAGAAATTAAAGAAACACTAGCTCAGTTTTTTCCTTGGTAGAGAAATATGGGTAAGAGATAGTTTTTTATACGTCTTTTTGGAAATTATTTTCTATTTTTTTTAAGAAACCTCAGTTGTACGACTTTTTGTTTTTTAAGGGCACCACTCATTTTTTAAATAGAAAGGATTTAACTTCAGCTAAGAAAATGAGAAAAAACTGAAGTGTTTTATGGATATTACTAAAAGGAATTAGTCTAGTACAACTGATCCTGAAAAGGAAAATAAATATTCAGTGATACACTTAGCTTTAATCAAAAAGAAAATTTATTCATGTTTTTTTTAAAAATAATAAAAGTTCTAACCTTTGCAGTTTACCAAAAAATTCTAGCCTAAACAGTAGTTGTTACATTAAAATTTTATATTCTTATAAATCCCCGAAGGCGAGGTATCGTGCCTTACACTTCACTTTTTTGTCGGTGTTACATTGTAGTTAATGCACTCTCCGGATAAGTCTATATAAGGGATTTGGTTGACTTACAGTGTTTCATTCCTGTCTGTGATGGACTTTGACCGATTTCACTTTTTTTTTTTTTAGCACTTAGAAAGCTCACTACAGCTTTTATTGTCGAAACTTAGCGACTCTGGTGAAGATTAGCCTACTTCGGCTAGACGGTACTGCCTGGTTGCGCTAGATGGAAACGACGACCGACATGGTCGGCAGCTAGATCAAAACCGCTCTCTGGTCTGCGGCTCGATGGAACTCCCCTGCCTGGCGACTTCGATGGAAAAAAGTCCTGCCGGCTGGTTCTCGGACGTTTAAATAATCGTGCGACCTTTGCCGGTCATATCACGCCGCTCCAATCTGAACTCCGGGTCAAACATTTGACCAATCGTGGCCTGGCGAAAGATTCGGTCCGAAAGCCCGCACAATAAACTATATAGTATATACCGTATGTCCTAAAACTTCTGTTTAATATACCGGTCGATATTTTAAAATAAAAATAAATACAATTTGAAATGGAAAAATCAGTAACATTACATGGTCTTAAAATCTAGGAAAAAATGAATGTTACATTACCCCCTTCCAAAAAGAAATAGACTACACTAGTCTATTAAACTTAGGCTACTTATAAAAAGGTATAAAGTGGTACACTATCACTTAATACTAAGGTCAGAACTTAAAACAAAATTACAAACTTCGGTCCTTACTACTAGACTTAATTCAATTAAGCACTAATATTAAGTACAATGAAAACCAAATGAAAATCTATGCAAGTACACAAGAATCTTATAACTAGACCTAACTTAATTAAGCACTAAGGTTAAGTACATCAAAAAGTAAATAAAAATCCTTGCATGAACATAGGAAATACCTTTCCAAAATAACAATCGCGGTCTTCTTATATAAAAGAATCAGCTCTATTATTGTTACCTAAACAAAAAAATATAACTTTGTCTAGACTCTTGTCTAAATCAAAAAAAGTGAACTGAAATAAAATATGAACACCCCCCTTAAAATCTTTTAAGGATTGTCTGAAAATTTTTTATTTCAGCAAAAGAAATTTATAAAAATTCTTAAATAAAGAAGAAAAAATAAAAAAATGATTCTAGTGCAAACACTTACACTAAAAAGAAAAAGTCTTGTCAGACCATTTAGCACAAGGCCAAAAAAAATAATATCTGGATAAATATCCAGACAAACGCTCAGGAAAAATCGCTATCCATGCTCTAGCTCATCGCTAAGAAAACATTCTAAATCTAGTATCACTACTAGTCGCACTCGGAAAATAATCGCATTCTATAACGCAATGTCGACGTCCTAAGACATCCAGACATGCTAAAATCGCTAGGGAAAACGCTCTGGTTGATCGCCAGATAATCGCACTCTATAACGCAATGTCGACGTCCTAAGACATCCAGACATGCTAAAATCGCCAGGGAAAACGCTCTGGTTGATCGCCAGAAAACACGTCAGCTCATCGCCAGCAAAACACTCTGGTATATCACCAGAAAAAGCTCGGCTCCTCGCCAAGAAAACACTCTGTAAATAGTCCTCGACTACACAAAGTCTGCGTTCTAAAAGAACAAACTCGCCATGATCATAGTGAGCAGCTATAAAAGCTAACTAAATCACTATAAGCGCAGTGAATAGCTACAAAAGCTAAAATTCACTCTTAACACAGTGAATAGCTATAAAAGCTAAAATTCACTCTAAACACCGTGAATAGCTATAAAAGCTAAAATTTACTAAACTGAATGATCCTGCTTCAAAAAGCAATGTTCACTAAGAACAGAATGATTAGTCCGCGCGCAACTAACATTCAAGGAAACATTCCTAACATAACTATATGAGACAGCAAGTCTCGAAATAGGACCTCCCTAGAGTCATAATCCTATATATAGGAGTCCATAAGCAAAACGACTCAAAATCACGCATTTTGAGCACATGCCCTCAGGCAACCAACATACACCGAAATATATACAGAAATATGTACAGTAATATATACAGAAATATATACAGGAGTTCAAATCCCTAACTTTTGGTTATGACAACTCCATACTGAGCTTGGTGAAAGCTCTTAGCAAAAGCTAATCAAATCTTCGGCACATCGCACCAAAGTGACAAATCTGCCTAGAAACATGAGCCAGAAAAAAACGCTCTCCGTCATTCTTCAGGGTGGCTACACAGAGAAATAAAACTTAACCAGCATTGCGCCTCTTCAAGTTGCATGAAGAACCCTCGTGTACTGGTCTCGCCCTAGAACAACAACGAAAAACATTCAATCCATCCCACATAACAGGAGACAAACACTTCACCACGATATACTGAAAGGTGGAGACAAAAAAAAAAAATACAGAATTGGTGACCCTGGAGTCCACCAACAAAAGGGAGTAGATTATAGCATCCACTAAACTAAAACGGTGTCTACCACACCACCATAAGTCAAAAAAAATTAATCAATAGGGTGTTCCGAAATACACTACTGCCAACAGCCTGTCACCACTAATAGGCTAATTGGAGCTGAGGTCGACTACAGTAGTTAGGCTCTCCTTTGGTTCAAATAGAAATAACCATTGGGTAACAAAACCTTTAAAGGTCCCAAAGGTCAAACGTTCACCCCCCATAGACTACCCTTCCAATCAGTCTGTTCCTCAGGAAGACTAACTCCCTGCCAAACGTCGTAACGGCATCTGTTAGCACCCGGTGCATCACAGCCTGTAAAAACAGATAACTCATGGGATACAACCTAAAAGGTTTACGAGGTTGACTTAACCAAGCTTCTAACGAAATTTTAAAAAACGAAAATGAGCTTAAAAAGGCTACATGAAGCAAAAATTGCTCAATTTTCCGGTGGCAACGCAACAAAACTTTTGAAGACGACAAGAGCTTTCCCAGCTTAATCAGAAACAAGAAGAAAACATCGTTGACAGCTAAAATGTTCGATCATGGTGTTAATCGTCTCTCCCTAAACAATAGCCTCTAGAAGAAACTGCTACAGGTATCAGGCATAACCGTTTTCTTTCAGCCCAAACTTCTAGATTACCTCTTGGAAATCTAAAAATTCGGTTAGGAATCTTCCTTCACTGCGCTTAGCCTCTCTTGATAAGGTTCTCATCTCGGTATCAGATTTTGATCATTTCTTTGTGAAACGACTGTCTTACTCTGCTCTCATCTCCTGTAAATGATCAGCCTTTAGTTCTCCTGCAGAACTTCAGTTTTCCATCAATCTGATAGTGAACCGAAAAAACTCATCAGACGCCTATGAGCCTATGCAAAAAAAAATTTTAAAAAAATTTGTGACTCAAAGGTAACGTTTAAACGGCTCTAAAAAAAAGAAAATACCCTTAGTTTGTCAATTCAGAAGAAGATCTAAATCAAAATAATCCAAGTCTTAGACTTACTGGATAAACCAAAATCAATTTACTCTTAATTGCACCCAAAATATACCTCTAAGGTAATAAAAATACACCCACTCGGGTAACAAGCTTTGAAATTGCTCATTAAATTTTTGACTCAACATCATACTACACGAGCTACATCTTGCGCCTGTCTAAACTCAAGATCACCTTGGATTGCCTCTAATCAAAATTTCGCTTCCAAGTGTCAAGAACTGGATATTATTTGGGGTCATAAGCAAATCAAATCCCGCGACCACCGACATACCAGCCTTATGATATCCTGAGCGTGACTCCCTCGCAAGCTCGCAACAGCTGAGTCGATGCTAAACATCAACTACAATCAACCTAAGTTTGGATGTGATCAGTACCCAAAACCTTAGCAAAAACTATAAAAGTAAGCTATCCTCAGCTCAACTTTTATAACAGTCAAAAAAGACGAGGTCGTTACCTCTACAGAGCAACATCAAACAAAATAAACTAAAGCAATTAAGATAGTGTAAATATAAATTATTCTTCTTCTGACAAACTTTCATTAGGGTTAGGTTCATTGAATGGTTTTAAGTCTTTAATATGCCATCGTCCTACTTTAGTCCCATCTAAATTAACTAAACCATAAACTAAATCTGAAATTTTTTCTCTAATCACGCAATGCACATACTTAGGTACCAACTTAGATGTGAATTTATCTGCTGCACTGGAAAGAATTTTATTTTTTCGCCAAACGTGATCACCTATATTAAAGGCAAAATCCCTTTTTCTAAGGTTGTAAGACTTACTGTTCCGCTCATAAGCCTTATGTATCCTACTACGCACGTCGGTGAAAATATCTTTTAAACCCTTTAAATTTTCGGCGTACGCGCCCCTGTTACCCGAATTATTTCGCTGTCAGCATTGACATCCAAGTCTAAGTTTTTATAATATGATCCAGATAGAGGTATATGTCTGCCGTAAACTAAGAAAGACGGTGTGAACCCTGTTACTTCGTGTCTCGCGGTATTTATCGCTTGTTGGATTTTGGAAATATTGCTATCCCAAGTGTCATGTGAATCCACGTAACTTCTTAAAGCGGTCCCGACTGTTCGGTTATTACGTTCCACAAAATTACATTGGGGAGAGTACACGGGATTAAAACGGATGTTAAAACCATAAGTTTCACTTAAGCTCTTAAAACTCTTAGAGGTAAACTGAGTACCGTTATCGCATATCAAGAGCGATGGAACACCGTGGATTAGAAAGACATTATTTTCCAAAATTCTCTCTATATATCCAGCCTTAGAGCTTTTCAAAGGAAATAGCATGGTATACTTTGTAAACCAGCAAGAAACCACGAGAAGCCATTTATTTCCCTTTTTTGAACGTGGGAATGGGCCTACTAGATCAGCTGCTATGACTTGAAAAGGGTAATTAACCGTTTTCTCTTTTCCCATCAGTCCCATAGGTAGTGTATTTGGAGATTTCTGCGCTCCACATACTTCACAAGTCCTCACAAACTTTACGATGTCAAAACGCATTTTTGGCCAATAATACTGTTCCTGAACCCTGTGAAGAGTTTTATAAAAGCCAAAATGACCAGAAGTAGGAGGAGTGTGACACATGTCTATAACTTCCTCTCTCTGTGGTTTAGGAACTAGTATTTTCCACTCGGGTACATTAACTTTTAAAGGCAACTGGTTTGGGATAAATTTGTACACGAAATCATTTTCCACCTTCCACTGCGGAAAATTTTGGGGAAATTCTTTAATTTGCTGCCGTAAATTGTCGTACCATGGATCAATGCGATCTACATCAACTGTATCAATTCTTACGCCAAACTGTGCATTAAGACTGTTTTCGTCCGCTGTATTATCTGGGATTCTTGACAAAGCGTCAGGAATAACATTGTGGACTCCTTTTCTATGAATTAAATTAAATGTATGTTGTCTCAGCCTAATCGCCCAACGCGCTAGTTTGCCACTAGGGTTTTTAATAGAATTAAGCCACAATAAGCTATAATGATCTGTTATGACCGTGAAAGGAACACCTTCTATGTAGGGTCGAAACTTTTCGATGTTAAAGAGTACTGCTAAACATTCTTTTTCAACAACCGAATAGTTACGTTCAGCCTTTGATAAAGTTCTACTGGCATACGCTATCACCCTTTCCTCACCATTGATTTTCTGTGTTAGGACGCCCCCTAAACCAGTATTAGAAGCATCACTAGAAATATAAAACTGTTGGGAAAAGTCTGGTTGGGATAAAATGGGAGCTGAAACCAATAGCTCTTTAATCTTTATAAAAGATTCTTCGGCTGCCTTTGTCCAATCTATCGATTGTCCTTTTTTTTCGTCCTTTCAAAAGATCATTAATAGGCGACAACAGGGTAGAAAAATTCTCGATAAAACGTCTGTACCATGAACACATTCCTACGAAGCGCTTAACTTCTGTAGTATTAGTAGGTCTTGCATAATTAACCATGCTTGCTACCTTATCCGGATCGGTACGCAAGGAATTTGAGCCTACAATATAGCCTAAAAACTTTAGAGAAGTTTTGAAAAAATCACATTTGCTCAAATTTATCGTCAGTCCGGCCTCTTTCAATTTATCTTTTACTTCCTTAAGTAAGCGAATATGCGATTCGAAGTCTTCCGATGTTACTAAAATATCATCGAGATAGGTAAAAATATGTGGCTCATATTTCGGACCAAATATGGCGTCCACTAAACGTTGCTGAGTTTGAGCAGCGTTCTTAAGACCAAACGGCATAGTGACGAACTGAAATAGACCTCGGCCTACTACTGCAAAAGCGGTCTTTTCTTTAGAGGATTTGTCTAAAGGAATTTGCCAGAAAGCCTTTCTAAGGTCTATCGAAGATACATACTTAGCATTCCTGAGTGATGTCAAAATTCTGTCGATGTTCGGTAATGGGTAGTTATCAAATTTGCTGACCTCGTTGAGCTTTCTTCCGTCAAAGCATAGACGATACTGTCCATCGGCCTTTTTTACCAATAAGATTGGAGAACACCAAGGACTGTTTGATTCTTCAATCACTCCGAGTTTCAACATTTCGTCTAACTCTTTATTTAATACTTTTGACATATATGGAGACATGGCGAAGGGCCTTGTCTTTACAGGACTGGCATCAGCCGTATCTATAGACATCTTGATTTTATTCGTTCGGCCTAACCTATCTTTACTACTTATTTCATTGAAAGAGTTTATTACTTTTTCTGCTTTTAAGCGTTCCGTCCGCGAGAGATCATCTAGGGTACATAGACACGAGAAGAGGTGTTCAAAAGAACTTTCTGAATAACAATTTTTAAAGCTTGTTTGAGAATTGTCTTCTAGGGACTGGGGATACCACGAATTATCTTTAAAATTTACTAAAATTCCGAATTTTTGTGCAAAATCACATCCTAAAACCAAAGTATGTGATAGAGAAGGTACTACTAAAGCAGAAATTACTAAACAATGACCATTGCAGACTAGCGGCAACTCAACCGTACCTAAAACTTTTAGACGGCTGCCATCTGCAGTGGTAACACTTCTATTCTTGACATGGCATATTTTTATACTTAAACGACTTAAAATTTTAATACCATTCTGACCTATAACGGAGGCATTTGCACCAGAGTCAAATAAAGCCGAAAAATGGACACCTAATAGATTTATCTTGATATGCGGTCTGTTATCTAAATATTTATGCACGAATAGAGGAGACATGTGACCATTTGGAGAAGCAGGAGTTTTAACTTGAGAAGGAGAATTTTTATTAGACTTAAAAAAATCAGAAACTTTTTGTAACCATTTAGTCCAATCTGATCTACTGGAATATTTTTGTTCGTCCGTGTTTCTAGAACGTTTTGGATTAGGGGCTTTACTGCGAACATGAGCTTGTGACTTAGCCGAATGATTAGAGGCTTTTTTGTTGGACTTAGGATATCCGCCTCGGTAATATACCGTCCTTACTCGTTTTTTGTACATTTGGGGCATGATGTTAGTCTCACACCTGTTGTTCCACATTTGAAACAAAATACCCTCTTTGGTGCTGTACAATTTTGGTAAGTGTGATTCGGGCCTGTGCAATTCCAACACGTGAAAATTGCCTTAGGTGAAACCGGCTTGTCGTTCACTTTGGCTGCAGTGTCGCTAATTTTAGGGTCATTATATTTTCCTTTACCCGTTTTCTGGTTACTCCTAGGGTTCCGATTTACATTCCCAACTTTATTTGTCGAGACTCCACTTCGGCCATTTGGATTATGCCTTACTTGATGTATATTAGTTTCGCTTTTTGGTCTGCTCTTTTCTAACAAATAATCGGACTCTTCAAGTTTTCTACATAACCCGGCGAGTTCGGCTACCGAATTTATATCTAGTAGAGCTAACCGATTGACGAAACTAGGCAGAATATTCCTACGTATAAATTTAACTTTGGTACATTCCAAAGGCTTGATGGACAACCTACAAAATAAAGATTCCATGTGGGCAATAAAAATCACAGTGGACTCATCCTTCTTTTGTCGCCTCTTCTTTATTTCTGACCACAATTCTTCATCATCATCACAGTGCAAGAAGTCCTTCTTTAGCCTATCTACCAAGGAATGCCAGTCGTTGACACTTGATTTTATACTTCTATACCAAATGAAGGCATCGCCAGTGAAAAATTCAACAGCAGAGCTGAAAAGTTCATCTTCCGATACTTTCCTAGCTTGAGCTATTTCAGTCAGCCTCTCCAAAAAAGGATAGAGTCTCTTTGAGTCTCCATTAAATTTCAATTGCCATTCGCTGACAGGAATATTTCTGGCTGCGCAATTCACGATTGGAGCTGGTACGTTTATGACTGGGGTTGTAATAGGCAGCTGTGGTAACTCATGACCAGGAGCTATCTTTTCGGCAAGATTTGCTTCCATGAGTACACACGTAGCTATTGTTTCTTGAACATATTTGGAAAATTTCGACGCTTCCTCTTCGTCATCCGGCATGGGAATTCTTTGTACGCGACCCGCTACATGCGATAAACGTGATTTAACCCGGTGTACAAGTGAATCATTTGGATCGCCGTCATAACTATCGATTAAGTTTTGGATAGAATTTAAACTCTTTTCGATACCAGCCGTTTCTTCTTTAAAAGACAGGGTGTCATCCCCTATTTTTATCGTTTTTCCGGGCTCATTAATTTCTTTACTTAAGATCCTCGTTAGAATCTTTCTTTTATCTGCGACCGGACGTTCTGAGAAAGTACGACGGATTTTCAGTTCATAGTCTAATTCATATTCTAGTAGGTGATTGACTTTAAAATTGAAGGCTTCCATGATAAATGAATACTATAAAATTTAAAAGAATTGTTAAAAAATCGTAAAAATATTTCTCCTGTGCTCCCAATAGTCTAAATAAAATCATATAAAGGCACTTAAAATATGTAAACCTCTTTACTAAACATTTAAAAAAATCTTCGACAATTTCAAAAAAAATTTCTAAGTATCGCCTTGTATTAAAATTCCTTTACTAAGATAACTTAAGAATTTTCAACAAAAAATCTCCAAATATCGTTTCGTATATCCGCTAAGTATTTTTAATATTCATGCAAAACCTCGGTGAGAAAAAACAACAGTTTTTTGTTCGGTTATCCGTAAAATAAATCTATCACTAAAAATTAAAGTAAACCAGCACATCTGCTAATCTGAAAGATAAAGTTAGCTTTTAAGAAAAAAACAGGGATCTCTTATCTTAGAGTCAACAACAAAATTCAAATATCTATATCAGATAAATTGAAATAAAAAAAATTCTACAAATTTCCTGCTTTTGTCTTATTGCTATAGTGTAGCTTCGTTTAATAAATATTGTGTAATAAAAATATCTGCAAAGTTAGAGCTTTTATTTTGTTCGAAAGCTAGTACACTGAACCCTTTTAAAAAATAAAATTCCAAAAGCCCCGCGTTGACAGCGCTATTTTGTAACTTTTCCTTTTGCTATTCTTTTTTTTTTTTTTTTTTTTTTTTTGCTCCATGTAGACTGCGTCTTTTTGTAACATTTTTAAATACTGGACGCCCCAAGCTTGAGCACAATTTTCTTGCAGCCCCGCTTTAATTTCTGATAATGAATTGAGTGAAACCTGATATTAAATGAACTAAAGAAATTAAAGAAACACTAGCTCAGTTTTCCTTGGTAGAGAAATATGGGTAAGAGATAGTTTTTTATACGTCTTTTTGGAAATTATTTTCTATTTTTTTTTAAGAAACCTCAGTTGTACGACTTTTTGTTTTTTAAGGGCACCACTCATTTTTAAATAGAAAGGATTTAACTTCAGCTAAGAAAATGAGAAAAAACTGAAGTGTTTTATGGATATTACTAAAAGGAATTAGTCTAGTACAACTGATCCTGAAAAGGAAAATAAATATTCAGTGATACACTTAGCTTTAATCAAAAAGAAAATTTATTCATGTTTTTTTAAAAATAATAAAAGTTCTAACCTTTGCAGTTTACCAAAAAAATTCTAGCCTAAACAGTAGTTGTTACATTAAAATTTTATATTCTTATAAATCCCCGAAGGCGAGGTATCGTGCCTTACACTTCACTTTTTTGTCGGTGTTACATTGTAGTTAATGCACTCTCCGGGATAAGTCTATATAAGGGATTTGGTTGACTTACAGTGTTTCATTCCTGTCTGTGATGGACTTTGACCGATTTCACTTTTTTTTTTTTTTAGCACTTAGAAAGCTCACTACAGCTTTTATTGTCGAAACTTAGCGACTCTGGTGAAGATTAGCCTACTTCGGCTAGACGGTACTGCCTGGTTGCGCTAGATGGAAACGACGACCGACATGGTCGGCAGCTAGATCAAAACCGCTCTCTGGTCTGCGGCTCGATGGAACTCCCCTGCCTGGCGACTTCGATGGAAAAAAGTCCTGCCGGCTGGTTCTCGGACGTTTAAATAATCGTGCGACCTTTGCCGGTCATATCACGCCGCTCCAATCTGAACTCCGGGTCAAACATTTGACCAATCGTGGCCTGGCGAAAGATTCGGTCCGAAAGCCCGCACAATAAACTATATAGTATATACCGTATGTCCTAAAACTTCTGTTTAATATACCGGTCGATATTTTAAAATAAAAATAAATACAATTTGAAATGGAAAAATCAGTAACATTACATGGTCTTAAAATCTAGGAAAAAATGAATGTTACAAGGGCTGGAAATGAAATAAAAATTTTTTCTTAAGATAATTAATTTTCCAATTGACGAAATAGAATTTTATAGAGTATAAGCATCTAAAACTTCGCTATACCACTCTTGAGCCTCATTGCAACTGTCACGTTATACCTTCCAACAGCTTCTGTCTAGAATTTAGGAAGGCACCTAATCTATGGAAAGACAACCTCGATGTTTATTGGTTCGTAGTTCAGGTGAGGGGTTAAGACACCCGACTGGGTGCAGTTGCAAAAATAATCTTCTTAGCGAAGACAGTTAATATGAACTTCGGTAGTTAAGAGACTAACAGCGAGATAAACTATTAACGAAAAGGTGAAAGAAATTGAATCGTAATAAATTGGAAGAAAGTAGCATAATACAATGCTAAGTTGCAAAGTAAGTTATCTCTATTTTGCTGCACAAACAGTACCAGCATACAATCATCGATTTCGATACAGTGGAATAAAATATAATATATACCAACATCACCATAAATCAAAAAGCATTCTCTACAAAAAAAAGGTAAATAAATAAGTTACTGACAGTGCAGGAAGGAAGACTGTAGAATTGCAGAAAAATAATTTAAAATGGTAATGGCAACAGGCTTATAGAAATATGTCAAAATAATACATTAATAACTGGTCAAGGGGCAGGCTCCTTTAACACTTTTACTAACTTCGCATGGATCTCGGTTGCCAATAAACCTTCCAAAACAAAGAATTTTATCACTGCACGATATTCGATTTTTTCCATTTTTAAAAAATACCCAAACATGTCTACTTTAACCAGCTGATGAACAATAAATGACTCGACAAATCGATTTGAAGTTTAGAGTGTTTTTATATGACAAATGACACTTTAAAATGGTGTTCAATATTTGGTTTAAGTGAAGCTCCAGAGGTGGTGCTTTTAAAACTTATTGACTGATATACAGAGAATGAAAAAAATACTAGATCTCCTAAAAGAGTTATGAAATATGTATCACCAAATATAAGGAAACCTGTAAAACTACAGAAAACTTGGCAAAAGTTAGTCTACAGAGCAATAAGCTCGAGGAAATTAAGAGGGGTAAGGGGGTCAGACATGTAAATTAGGCATCGGAACATGAAAAACGTTTTGAATTTGATATCACATCATAAGCATTCGAATAATCTGAGTAACGCAGCAGTATACTTCTTAATCCAAGAAGATGCTTAAAATGTTCAAACTAAATACAAAAGAGGCAAAGTTAGTATATTATTAGTATAATTCAAAATATTTGTCTCTTAATTAATAAAACCAAATACAAATGGTACATAGAGATTACAAAAGAATAATAAACTGCCCTACTTGCAGTTTTTAATCTATTGTATGAAGTATTATAACAAAAATTGTCTGAAAATCGTTTGTTGACATTGTTTGCTTCCAGGCGTCTTACTTAGCCAGTATCTCGAATCGTTATCAAGTACAAAAAATAGGTTTTTACGCGATTAGAAAGGCCGATAAGTATATTTTAGTCAATCTTCAATTTTGCTTACAATCTTAAAAATTATTCGTATTTTAAATTTAGTTCTATATTGAGTGCCAATAGGTGTTATTCAATGAAAACGTCGCAAAAAATGCAAACCAGGAATTTTGATTTGGACTTACGTATCTAAATCGTATTATTTGATTCAGTTTTAGACACTATAGAATATAGTAATTGTTTATTCATTCTTAAATTTAGAGAATTTTAGCAATATAACTTCAAAATACGTTGGGCATCCTAGATTATGGAAATGTATGCATTTAAAATAAGCAAAAATCATTAAAAAGGATCTTGAAATGGCGTTAGTAATATTATATTTTACTAACGTTTTTTTTTTGAAGCAGTTTTTTACAAACTTACAGACAAAGGTTTAGTTTGTATTAACATTAATGTTTGATTTTTAACAGTTTCTAACGTCACAAAGTACTATCTGTATTATATTTTTGAATCACATAAGCATACGATATAATCACTTTATTTTTGCCGTTATAGATATTTACTGAATTGAAGCTATTTATAACTACTTTTTGATACGACTATAATTTTGATAGAATAGGATTTATTGGGGACTAGAAATTTGTTCTCCAAAGATTTGACCCCGACTTATAATATAAAAATTATATACTTTATTTTATTGTTGTCCTAACAACTTTCCATTTACAAATTATCATAATCGAATGAGAAAAAAGCCGTCATACATTAAATTTTCTTATTCGTTTTTATGCATTTAATAGCTTATGTTTCACCAAATATTGGTTCCAAAATATTTATGGGTTTTTGAAATATTATGCGGTGTTTTCCGGTTAACCAAAAATTTGCCGTTTTAAATGGAGCGTGAAAAGTATAGATTGAAAAATACATATTATTTATAACTAACTTGTAATGCAACATGTTACAACCTGTTAAAGCGCAAAAAATGCCATTTTTCAGAAGTCCACATATCACAAAAAACTATAAGTTTAATAAATTTTTAACAACGCTTAGTGCATATCCCTGACGGACATCTGGTATCACCACCACAAACTCTTTTGCCACGAACTAGAATGTTTTTAGAACATATATGTGTATATATATATATATATAATATATATATATATATATATATATATATATATATATATATATATATATATATATATATATATATATATATATATATATATATATGTATCTATGTATCTATATATATATATATATATATATATATATATATATATATATATATATATATATATATATATATATATGTATATATATATATATATATATATATATATATATATATATATATATATATATAATATATATATGTATCTATATATATATATATATATATATATATATATATATATATATATATATATATATATATATATATATATATATATATATATATATATATATATATATATATATATATATATATATATATATATATATATATATATATATGTAGTGGTTCAAAAACAACTTTGTATTGGTTCGTTTCAGAAGTCCAGTTTTTTAAATGGACTACCGTGTATATTATTTTCCTTTTAAAAAGCTCCGGGAATTTGCTATTTTTTTCATTTATACCTTTAAATATTTTTTGAATTATAATCATTTATTTAATGAACTTATCAAATATGAAGGAATTTTTAACCGGAAAAATAATCATTTTTGGGCAGTAGAACATCTTTTTTATAAGAAATGTTTAGTTTTAATGTATTTAGAAAAATAATGGACAATCAAATACTTTATTTAATATATCACGGAAAGTTAATATCCAGAAAATATTTTAAAATAATATCTACGTTAAGTGAGCAATTTACAAATTATCTTCTATTGGCACAATATTCAAGTACTCGGTACGAACTTGACGAGATCCCTGCAGAATGCATGCCTCAGGTACGTGTTGAGCTATACAGAAATTTTGCAGATCGATGGTTTGGACGTTTGGAGCCCTGAAATTGGCCTCCGTGGTCACCTGATTTAACCCCTTTCGTATTTTTTTTTAAGGTACACTGAAAATCATTGTTTACACCGGTAAATATTATAGGAGAGTTAGAGCATCTGGTGGATCTTGCCTTTCAGTCTCTAGATTTCGATGAGATAAGAAGTATCACAACACAAGCTGTGCATACCCACAGTCTGAAGTGTTTGGAGGTCGATCCAACAATTTGACCAATTATTAAAATGATTATTATTACATACACTATATTGCTAACAATTATGTACTTACTTTTATATACTATTTAGTTTGTTATATTTAATTAGATTCATTGTTAATATTATTTTTCTTTTTTTTTCACTTAGGGCTTACCCGGTATTTTTTTAAAGATCTGTACAGCCTTTATTCCGTATAATCTGTAATTTAAAAACTTCCGTGTGACTGAGCAAGTATCTAACAAATGGCTTTTATAGTTGAATGTATAGCGTTGGGTCAAGTGCCAATGTTTGGATCGCATATATATATATATATATATATATATATATATATATATATATATATATATATATATATATATAACAAAGAGGAAGGACAGTAACAGGGCACTGGCAACAAACAATCCTAAGTTTAACTACTGGGAAACGCCCTTATAAGGAGAAGAGATGAGCAATCAAAGACCTAAAGGCTCTAGTATCTGCTTTTTATTTTGTTATCGAGCTTTCGCTGCCAAATGGTAGTTTCTTCTGGATTCTAAAAATGTAAACCAGGTACAGAAAATAAACCAAAACGTTCGTTTTTTTAAAATGTGATTCAATAAATTGTAAGACTGTATGAGAAATTACTTACAAAAATTTAGCAGTTAATTCATCTCTGGTGAAGACAATGAAATTTGCATTTTTGTTGGCCAGGTAGTAGGTATGATTACAAAAACATGATTAAAGGAGACTTAGAGAGTTACACAAATATTAAAAATAAAACTTTGTCAATAAAACATTAGTCAAAAACACTTTTTGAAGACAGAAACACAACTGCAAGAAACACCATGATGTTGAAATGGTACTCCATTTCATTCTTATCACCCTATGAAACAGAAACTGAACATCATCAGAAGATTAAAAAATAGAATAGATAAGATTTGCCACCCCTCATTTAAAGAAAAAAATGTAAAACTGTTAGAAAACATCTTGTTGGATAATTACTATCCTAAAGCTCTAATTAAAAAGAATTAAGGCCCCCCCTTCAAATCAATCCAACTGGCACCACTAATGTCGACATTAAAGTAGGAAAGTTACAATACATAGAAGGCCTTTCCCAGTCCTTGTCTTCTCTTTTTAAAAATACAAACATTAAGATTGCTAATTACAACTTAAAAAGAATGAATTGTTTTTATACCAATTTAAAAGATAAAACCGATACTTTACAAAGATCTAATGTAATCTACGGCATTCCCTGTCAGTGTGGTTTGGTCTACATTGGACAAACTTCACAAGAGATTAGCGTTACACAAAAGTGATAGTAAACACAAACCTAACGCAACTAGCTTGAGCTTACACGTAAATAATACAGATCACAGAGTACAATATAACAACAGCTTCATTCTGGATGTTGAGACTAATTACTTCAGAAGAAGTTTCTTGGAAATGTGTTACATAAAAACTTGTAAAAATAATTTTCAATCACGAAAAAGACATAGAAGGATTGAGCTCCATGTATACCTATTTACTAACACAAAATCATACCAAACCAATGAAAAAGAACGATTTTTATGAAAAAATTAGTTTCTAGTAAAGCTGACGTTTCTTTTCTCTTTCTGTTATTTCTGCTGTTTATTACCAGTTACTTTTCTGTGTCTTCTTGTTAAAATTAAATAATTTAAAAAATTAAATATGACAAATAATAAATAACGTCCAGTATTAATATTCTCTTTCAAATTTTTTAAATTAGCCTATGAATCTCTTTGTTATAAAATTAAAGAAAAATAATTAATAATAAATAACTCGTCTAAGAGTAACATTCATCAAATTGAAGTCCCTTTGTTATAAAATTAAAACCGAAAAATAAATATCATTAATAATAAATAATTTATCTAATAGTAGCATCCACCTAAAAAATTTACCACATCCCTAATGCTTTTATGGTTTTTTGTCGACCTGATGACGACATAGATTACCAACAATATCCAGTCCGGACTCAAATATCACTAAATACTTACTAAACTCGACGTCAAAAAATTTTAAAATGGAGTACCATTTCAACATCATGGTGTTTCTTGCAGTTGTGTTTCTGTCTTCAAAAAGTGTTTTTGACTAATGTTTTATTGACAAAGTTTTATTTTTAATGCTTGTGTAACTCTCTAAGTGTCCTTTAATCATGTTTTTGTAATCATACCTACTACCTGGTCAACAAAAATGCAAATTTCATTGTCTTCACCAGAGATGAATTAACTGCTAAATTTTCGTAAGTAATTTCTCATACAGTCTTACAATTCATTGAATCACATTTTAAAAAAAACGAACGTTTTGGTTTATTTTCTGTACCTGGTTTGCATTTTTAGAATCCAGAAGAAGCTACCATTAGGCAGCGAAAGTTCGATAACAAAAATAAAAAGCAGATACTAGAGCCTTTAGATCTTTGATTGCTCATCTCTTCTCCTTATAAGGGCGTTTCCCAGTAGTTAAACTTAGGATTATATATATATATATATATATATATATATATATATATATATATATATATATATATATATATATATATATATATATATATATATATATGTATATATATATATATATATATATATATATATATATATATATATATATATATATATATATAAGTATTGTGTTCTTGGGGTAAGCGGTCTTTGGAAAAGAACTAAAAAGTTTTGGACATTTTTTTAGCTACGCCAAGCTTTCGAAAATATTTCATTTTCTTCATCAGGGCTACAATTACAGTAGAATATCAGTATGTTTGAGATTAAAAGTAAAGAACAACCCTATTTTATATGTAACATTAAAGTACTTTACGTTTATTTAATAAACGATTATAATGCAATAAATATTCAAGTTAGGTATAGAAACATTATACATGAAAAAATAGCAAATTGCAGCAGCTTTTTGAAACAAAAGTAATATATAGAGTGGTAATTTAAAAACGGAACTTTTGACAATTTTTTTAATGAACCAACCCAAAGTTGTTTGTGAACCACTCTGTATGGTTTGGTTATAGGATGTGTTCTTAACTAATCCGAATCATAAGTTGAGTTTCTGAAAGTTCTGAAAGCAACCACTTAAAATCATAAGACTTTTTCAATTATTTAGGTCTCTACGACATACCTACTACATATTTTTTTTTCACTTTATAATATATAGAACATACATAAAAAGTTATATTGTTTTACAATATTCATCTTAAATTTTAGCAGGTAATATTAACACGAAATTTTATTGATTAGTTCATAAATGTCCCAGAAATATTCAAAATGATGAGAAAAGTATATGCTTATGATTGTTTATAAGGTACACACATACACATAATTAAAACGTTTTTTTTAGTTAGAGGAGAATAATTTGAAAACGACAAGCAGATGAGAAACGAATATCAATTTGAGCACCTGCAGTGATTCATAGAATTCATAAATTCATGGCATATTGCCTTTTTGAAAATGAGGAAATTTATTTCGCACATAAAGATTAAAAATGTTGACAAGGTATCGTGTTTTCAATATCACCAGCGATGAAGCGTCAAACTGTAGAATGGAAATCAAAATCACTATCGTAATTCAAAGAAAAAAACAAGAAAAGTTTCAACAAAAATCAAAAACATGTTGATTTTTTTTAAAACAGTAAAAATATTATTCATTATAAATTTACTCCGACTCGTCAAGGAGTATTATTTGAAAGTACTGGAATGTTTCATAGGTCGAGGTCATCGTATTCGATATGAAAATTTTGCAAGGTCAAGAGCTGATGCTTGTTACACCAAATCAGTGTTCTTTCATTGTTTGTCAATTTTTGGTTCGAAATCAAGTCTTTGTGTTGAGCTGTCTACCGTATCCACCTGATCTAGCGCCTTGTGACTTTTCACTATTCCGAAAAATTAAAATAAATATTCAGGGATGGTTTTTCGAGGACATAAATACCACTGAATGCTTCTCAGCGCATATTTAATCAGTCAAATCGTTGTAAAAATTGCATTGAATTAAGAGAAATAAATACTGAATAAAAAAAAGAAAACTTAAAAATATTATTTCATTTAATGTTTATGAAGTAGCCCGAAAATTAATTGTCGCACGGAAACTTAAACCTTTCAAATAATTTTGGTACGAAAATTTCTGTTCTATATGAAGTAAATTACACTAGAACACGAATTGTATAACTTATATTTAATTTATTTCAAGACCCAAAAATATAGAAATTTTAAACATATTATTATGGCTTGTAAACAAATTTAAAATAATTCGTTTGTTATTTCTTTCACTCACCGGAAAATCATAATATAGGATTTGTTGTGTCACCAACGATTTTTTTCAGTTGAACAGACAGAATATTTAGGAAAACAAATCATAACAATTAAGGATTTAATAATTCATATGTTCATTAACAGTATTATATTTGTGCATATAAAATAATTTTAGTTTCGTTCAATATGAAATAGGCAGCTCGGAAATTTTTAAGGTTTGTGTATGTATATGTATATAAACCCAAAATTATTTTACGAGTATAGTTAGTTTTAAAGCCATTCCATTCTTTATAAAAAATATTTCTTTACTGACGTAGTAATAGTAACAATAGTTTGAACTACTTTCCACGACTCGCATAAATTTGGATCATTCACTGTTTCTACATAGATCTATGAAAGTAAAAAAACTTGACTAAATAGTACACGAACAACATTAGAGAAGTTCGTAATAATTAGTATTATTGGTAATGTCTTTTTACATGTAATCCGGCTTAATATATATATATATATATATATATATATATATATATATATATATATATATATATATATATATACATATATATATATGTATATATACATATATATATATATATATATATATATATATATATATATATATATATATATATATATATATATATATATAAAAAGTTACAAAAACATACTCGTACATTATTCTTCTAAATTTACAACTGATAAGTGGTAGACAGTGTAGCGGTAAATCCACCAGGTACAAGACTAGCAAAATCATTTTTGTGCTCATGAAAACAATTAAAAAAGTGTTGAACCTCGAACGATTTTTTACCTAATCTAAAGCGTTCATTTCAAATTTTTGTTTTAAATTTCCCCAAATAAATTCTTTTAAGATCTAAAATATAAAATAGAGCAAACGACACAAGGATTAAAACGAAAACTTTCACAGCCCTGGTTACATGAGAAATCAATGGTCGTGAAATTAGTTGGTCTCAAATTGTGATGACTCTTCCATATTTTGTCTACGATTACATGTTGCATCTTCAGTGATTTTTACTCTTTAAGATTAGAATGCTGAATTTTTACGCCTGGTACAAAGCGAAATATGAGAAAGTCATTCAAATTTGATACCGTCTAATCCAAAGAACCTTTATTTCTTAGATAGTACAGACGTCTATAAAAATATTAAGATTATGTAAAATTCGTAAAATAGGCAGGGTCCCAATATTACATCTGTGCATTTAGAAATATTATTAAACGCATTTTAAAATCAAATGCGGGACTAAGTGATACTTATACCTCTGGTAATTACTTGCAGACCACGGAAAAGCTTCTGATTCTCTTAGATTAATAAAATATCCAAAATGTGAATCATAAACATAAATTCGTTTGTTAAAAATTTTGTAGGACAAATGACTTAAAGAAAATGTTAATATTTCACTAAATATTTTAATTATACGCTTTACAAGTTTATACAAGTCAAACATTGAATTTTTAGTTTAAAATAAGGCTTCGAAAAACTCGACTTTTATGCCCCAGGGGCGGTAAAGTTGTTTTGGCAGACAGGTGACTCTCATCTCTCCTAGCATTCTCTTGTGGGACATGCATGGGGTTTTCGCCGACACTCATCTGCAGTTACGTGACAGAGTTTGTGTTGTTTCAATTTAAGTCATGTCGTAAATTAAATCGGATGACTGGATCCGTCATTGAATACAAAGGATTTCGGTTCATACACATAAAAATATACGTAATGTTTTTAGAACTTCTCTTAGAAAAACGTATATTATCATTATGACGTCATTATAGATCACTCCGATTGTGACTAAATTTAATTAATTTTGTTTACATTTTTATAACAATGATGTAACTTCTAAATAAAATGTTCCGTAGATGTTTTTAATACTTATTCTTCTTGGTTAAGTTTCAAATATTAATTTAGTTAAAATTAGTTAAAAGAAAAATAGTATAGAAAGCAGGTGGCGTACGGAGACTTTTTGGGCTGACTGTATGTATACTGAGTAGTGTCATTGTGCTAAAAATTCCAAATTTCCAACACTAATTTTTATTATTTATTTAAAAGTTACAGGGAACAAAAAAAGGTCGATTATTACATTTTACACTGTCATAACATTTACAGTTTTAGTGTTCCGTACGGAACACTTATAAGATCACTTCGGTGTCTGTCTGTCTGTCTGTCACACCCCGATTTTCTCCGAAACTATTTGACATAGAAAGTTGAAATTTGGTACTAAGGTATAAATTGACGGCCTCATCACAGCCGTGTAGTTTTGAAAGTTAAATTTTGACTTAAGGGGTTAATTTTGGGGGTGAGATCGGAAGTGAAAAAGGTCATCGAGTGTGGTGTCAAATGAAAGCTTGTGAAAACAGGAGTAAAAATGTATATATAATGTAATACTTGCGCGCACTTTTCTTTGTGTTATTTTTAAAAAATCGCGAAAAATCGCTGTCCCGCGCCTTATCTCGAAAAGTACTTATCAAAAAGTTTGAAAAAATTCTGGAATATTCTCCACGGGATGTAGATTGAACGAAAATTATCACGAGTGTATTACCTTTAATAATTTATCTGGTATATAAAAAAAAAAAAAAATTCAAGGTCATCAGATTTCAGTAAAGATTGGAAACAAACTTTGTTGAAAACTCATTTGGGGTGTGTTTTGTGAAGTCACTGATCATTTATTACCTCTGTAATAAAATTTTTTATTTTAAAAGCAATCAACGGACGGAATACTAATTGCGCAAGTTCAACTTGCACTTGACAGGTTTTATTTACGTTATAAAATCAAGAAAACTGTTTTTAAAGTTTCAATTAATTAAATTCCATTTCATTAACAATTTGTATATTGGCCTGAATATGGTTACAGAAAATAACCTGCAAAATTTAAAACATAGTTCTAGCATTTCTTCTTTGCACTGCTAAACTGGAATTTAAAGTTGTCGTGGTTGCAGGTTTCCAATCCTATTATTTGGCCATAAGTTTATAACGAATACAGCAAAGTTTTAAAACTCGATGAGGGGGGAGCAAATTTAGGAAAATATAAACAAATAGTCAATGAAAGTGAACCAAGTTAACTGCATTGAAATTAATTAAAACTGGTTTACAATACATACAGTGATAAAGTATTTTGTTAATAACTAATGTATGTGTTTACTAATAAGAAATAAAATAATCTTTTTTTTTTTTAAATAAACCGATTTAAAAAAAAAGTGATGGAAAGTTCTAAATAATATTTTCCTAATCTTAAAAAGTTATTACCTGCCTATAAAAGAAAATAAAATTAGCTAAAAAAATCTTCGTTTTTTGTTTGTTAAGCCTAAGCCACTGGAAGAAAAGAGATAAGAGTTGTTGCTGGGTTCTCAAATAAGCACTTGTCAATTTTTACTTTCTTTGCTAAAGGAAAAAGGACCCTAGGCGTGTTTTGTTTTTTTTTTTTACGTTCTATAACACAAAAGACTTACCATACACTTAGACATAGATGAATTTTGTATCCAAAAAACTGCAGAACACGTGATACTTCCGGGGCTTGACCCAAGAAAAACAGGTCAACAGAAAAAAATATCAGAAATATTTTTTGATGTTAATGACAAGACTTTTCAAATATAGTTTTTAAGAAGTTTTCAAATACTTTCAGGTGGTATCTAACCTTTGTTACAAGTGAAAAATCAAATTAAAGAAATGCCACTGATAGTTGCGAATTCGGTCGTTACTATGGCCAGATAAAATTATTGCATACGGTTTACCGATATAAAGAAATCGGAGAATGTTTTGTGCTTATTGTCTGCGATAATGAATAACAGAAGTCTAAGATAACTTCAGGTCATTAAATCAAAATTTTCTGGGATTAGTTTTCTATCCCCATCTGCCACATGCATATTTTTTTAACTAGTGGGACATAGTTCATTCACCTCTACGTAACCTATTTAACATTTAAATTATTTTACTACTCTTACTAAGAGAAGTAATGTATTGACGAAAAATTACCTTCCCAGGTTTTTGCGTTTCTGTGTATTGGTCAGCATGTATATCTGCTATTGTCGCGATAACTTCCGAACTAAATGTGACATCAATTTCTACTATAGTTTTCGGAATGAAACAGGTAGGCGTCTATAAGTTTATATACAGGTTCAATATTATTACATTCATTTTTTCTGTTGCTCGATGGGGGAACAAATTTTACCTAGTATTATTTACATTGAGTCGTATAAGGAGTTGGATAGGTGAGAAAAGGAGTGAGTGAGGGTTTCTTCAAAAATATCATATTATACGTCCTTTTCAGAGACCATGGAGCCAAGGAGTAATTTTTCATTATCTCCAATCTTAATAAAAATAATATACATAGAAACAAAGATGTGGTCAACCAAGTAACCTTAAAAATGATTCGACTACTTCTTTCTTTTCCATTAGCAAAAAGGCAATTAAGCCTTTTCTAGGATGGGATGGCTTTCAGTAAAGTGTTAAAATCATGTGGTAACAGGGAAATAGGGTGTTACTGAAAGAGTTATCTCAAATTTTTCATTTGTATAGCGAGGTACAGAGTATTGAATGTGATTCTAGACAGAAATTTTGATTTGATCATAGAAAAAGTTAGCGAATTATTAAAGTTAAATTACTTTAATCTTAGTGACTTAGGCATTAATTAAAGAGCCGTTCGTATTACTGTTGAACTGTATTGGAATCAGGCTATTTAGGTCAGAGTAAACAGCAAGTACACAATTAACAGATTCAAAGTAGTGTGACCGGATTGCGTGTGGTTACCGTTATTATTCTACGTGCATTCCAAAATTGGTTGCTTGGTTAGTTCAGGTTAACGATCTACAACATACCGAGACATTTTCATTTTAGTACGTAGCTTAGAAAAATTTTAACTTCTAATGGACTGCAATATAGATCACAGCAAGGATTTTGGTTATTCTGTAAATTTCTCGGAGCTTGAATTACAAAGACATTTAGCCCACCGAATTAATGAAGACTTGGTTGAACAAGTAGGGGCATTCAAGTACTTCGGTACTATAATTAACAACCATTGTAATTCAGCGATAGAAATGAAGTGAAGAATGGGACCAGGTCGATAAGATTTCATCAAAATATAGCGTTAACTTATTTTCCAGCATTGAAAAGTCAAATTCTGTTTTTTTACCATGTATGTTATCTGGTAGAAAAGTCCTGAATAAATAATTTTATCACGTTTTGGAGTTTCGGATCGCAAAGTGTGTACATGTGAGTCGAACGTCCGGCAATTGTCAACTCGTTTAACGAGCATTATTACGGTAGTGTTTCGATCTACTTAATTATTTTGTCGATGGCAAACGAGAGGACTAGAAATAAAGCAGAGTATAGTGTTAGAATTAAGAGAATAAGTAAAAAAAATTTGAGGTTTATGAGAATAATTCTGTGAAATTGTATGAAGCTAACGAAACGATAAGCGACGACCTTGATCGTTTTACTGTTTACAGTGATAAGAAATATAAACAACATTTTTTTTTCTTTTTCTCCCGTGTTTGAAAATGGAATATACGAGGAACACACGTAAAGTTTCTATAACAGAAAAACAATAGATAGCGATGATTATACCTCAAGAGGCTTGAAAAGAGGAAGAGTCGAAGAAAAAGAAGAGCCAATGGGATTATTCAAGAAGAGTAAAAAGCTGATAAGAACACCACAGAAAGAGAAAAACGAAAGAGTAGATAAGATAGACAATTTGATAGAAATGATCAGAGAGTTAATGTCAGATATAAAGGAAATAAAACAAGATCAGAAGAGATACCAACAAGAGTTGAAGGAATTAAGAAAGAGAACGAAGTATTGAAAGAGGAGAATAAGATAATTAGAGAAAACATGAGAAGTATGGATTTGAAGATGAGTAGACTGGAAAAAGACAACGTAAGGAATAATATTGTAATATCGGGAATGGAATTTGAAGCCAGATCTGAAAATGGGTGTAAAACATTTTATGGAGAGGAGTATGGACACAAAAGTACAGATTAAAGATGTGATGAAAATAGGAGCGACTATATACAAGATAGAACTTGGAAACAGGGGAGATAAAGAAGCTACAATGAAAAATAAAAACAAAGTGGGAAACATAAGAGAGAGAGTTTACATGAACAACGATTTAACAAAAGATGAACGGGAAATTCAAAAGAAATTGAAACATATACCAGAGAACGAGAGAAAGAATGGAAAAAGAGTGAAAATAGGATATCAAAAAATTGTAATCGAAGGACGAGAATATAAATGGGACATTGAGGAAGAAAAACTGAAAGAACAAACAAAGAATACTACTACCATCAAGTCAAACAACTGAGAAAAAGGAGAGAGATCGGTAGATTAAAGATGACCCTGCCAAAGATAAAGGATACGGAAGAGAAGACTAGTAAAATGAATGCAAATAAGAAGATAATCAAAGAAATAGATAGGAAAAAAGAAATGGGAAATAACTATCGAGTTATTAGATTGAAAACACGGAATAATAGGGGTATAAACGGAAAAGAGGATGAACTGACAGAAGAACAACAAATGCACTATGTAGGAATCACTGAAACAGAAAGGAAAGGAAATGGATGCAAAAAAATTAGAAAGAAAAATATACAAAAATCAACATAGAGACATAATACTGGAACAGGATGCAGAACTCACACAAACAGAAGAAACTAATATAGAAGAAACAAAAGAGACAATCGATAATTTAAACAGGATGGAAGGATATAGAAGGAAATATGGAAAAGACAGATATAGAATAACTCAACTTCACGGGCCTTACACTCCTAACAAAAGGGGTAGAAAGGCATAAGGAATAAGTAAGTAAGTAAGAAATGTCACCTTTAGGTTTAGTTTTTTTGCCATGTATCTGCTAGAAAAGTCCTAAATAAATAATTTTACCACTCATTTCATAGATCACACGGTAATCGAAACCAGTCTAGGGAGAGAATCATAGGGAATTTACAAGGAATGATATCTCTTTGGCTATATAAATTAAAACGTTCTTAAAGTTAAATTCGCGGTTTTCATATTCTTAATAGAAGTGTTTTAAATCTGTATCATAACAATAACTTGCCAAAAATTAACAATAATATGAACACCCTGTAGTGTCAAGATATCAAATGGGAATGTTAGCAAATTCGGTCGGACATTGCAGGTGCATACATTTATTGCAATGAAAAATAATTTTTGCAATATCAGCAAAACGCTGCAATAAAAACTACACACCGAATTTCAAATTCATTACCAAAATTTATTATGTTTGACAGGCTCAGTTCATTAAACGTAAGAAATGTAAAATGTTGAAAAGAATAGCCTAGTAATTTATTCTAAGTGGGCAACAAATTTCTCTGCTTACAAAAGGGATTGTTTCAACCGGTATTAATTTCAAGGGATATATACCGCACACCTGTTGCAACTACGTCAAGTTTTATACATTGGTTTTTAGGCTCGAGAGACTTTACGTTTGGTGAATATAAAATATTGGGAATGTATAGTATGAGAATTCGTTTAAATCAATAACCATTTGTGCTTCAGGTTTGATACATCTGTGATTATTTTAGTGATTATTTATAACTCTTAGTAATAATTTATCTCCTTTTAGAGAGGAACTTTTATAGAGTAACACGTTCATTCACGCATCTGTCTATCATAGATAATTTTTTAACTAACTACATCTTAACGAACATTGATCTATTGGTACAGATCTTTAGGTTTGACTGACATATGAGGATCCGAGCCCATATATCTAAGTAATAGTTGCTATTATTTGAACTTTAATAAGACAAAGATAATGAGCAAGGGCAGTTCCCATATCAAGATAGATGGTAACAACATAGAAAACGTAAACGAATATACATACCTGGGACATAATATTACAATCGGAAAAGAAAACCAACATTAGAAATTTTCCACCGAACTGGACCATCTTGGGCTGTCTTCGGGAGATTGAACTATATATTGAAGGATGGAGAAATTCCCATAAATCTAAAAGTGGTTAATTCTTGCATTTTCCCAGTGGCTACATAGGAACTCGAAACTATTGCTCTAACATCGTGCAAATAAGTTGAGAATAATGGAGAGAAAAATGCTATTATAAGTCTCTCTCAGAGATAAGATCAGAAAAGAAGAGACAAGATGCAGGACGGGTACAAAAGACATTATCGACCGAATTACAAAAATGAAATGGAGTTGGGCAGGGCATATTTCAAGAAATAATGGTAATAAGTGAACATCAAGAATAATATTTTGGCAGCCTAGGCAAATAACACGAGGACGAGAAAGACTGCCAACAAGATGGGTAGATGACGTGCGCAGAATAGGTGGAAAATATTGTAACTGTTCACCCATCTGTCTATCATAGATAATTTTCTAATTAACTACAACATATCGAACATTGATCTATTGGTACAGATCTTTAGGTATGAGTGATATATCAGTATCCGAGCTCAAATATCTAAGTAATATGCTGTTTAATTTTATCCTAATTGTTTTCTAAATCTTTATTCTAATTATTTCTTTGATTTTATATTATTGCTATCATTGCTATTCTTCTTCTTCTTATGACGTCTCTTCACGAAGGTTGACGATTCATATAGCTAAACGAACTTTAGAAATTGCAGCTAGAAAAATATCACTCGAAGCACATCCAAATCACTTTCTCATGTTTTTCAGCCAAGAATTCTGTCGTCTTCCGATCGATCTTTTGCCCTTTATTTTACCTTCAATAATTAGACATAGCAGGAGATGCAAAGAAGGAGTCTATAAATGTACATTTCAAAAGATTCCAGTCGTTTCTCTGAGCCAGGGTTAAGTGTCCAGCACTCACATCCAACAATAGCACGGAGAATACATACGCTCTTACCATTCTCATTCGGAGTTCGCGACTGAGACTTGTGCGATGGAAAAATTTATTCATATTCATATATGTTACTCGGGCCTGTTCAATTCGCGAATACATTTCCTTTCTTGTTCCCAAATATTTAAATGTGGAGAGCTGTTCTACGGTGTTTTCCTTGATTTCGAGGGATTCTGCTAGTAGATTTTGCTTTGTTATTACTATCCACTTGGTTTTTCTTATATTCATAGTTAATCCAAATGTTTCGCCGGCTGTTAGCCCCTCCATCGATCAGTTTCTGGAGATCTTTGATATAGAACAGTCTCATCAGCATATCGTATGTTTTTCAGTGTACTTCTATTAACTGTTATTCCTTGAATGGGTTCATAGATGGCCACATTAAACACAGCATCAGAATAAAGATTGAACAAGAGTGGTGAGAGAATGCATCCCTGTCTTACACTTTGGGTTATTTTTATGCTTTTAGACTTTTCCAGCCCAATGTTAACTTCCACTGATTGATTCCAGTACAAATTTTTAATAATATTTAGATCTTTTTGTTGTTTCTAGAATTTTTATTAAGTTTTCTTGCATCACACAGACGAAAGCTTTATTGTAATCTATAAAACATGTATATACATCTACATTCGTATCTTTACAATGCTGGACCAGTACGTTTAATGAGTACCCGTATACATATGCCTTTTCGGAATCCGAATTGTATGTTATTTATTTCTGCTTCACATTTTCTGTATATTCTGGTCTGGATTATTCTGAGGAATATCTTGAGAACGTGAGACATTAAACTTATCAAGCTATAATCGACACATTTCATTGAATTTGACTTTTTAGGAATTGGGATGAAAGTCGACTTTAACCAGTCAAGAGGGATTTGTCCAGTTTCATAGATCTTGTTGGGATTTGTCCAGTGTCATAGATCTTGTTAAATACGATTACCAGTCGGTTAATAAACGGATTTTCATCAGAAAATATTTTGAGAATTTCTCCCTTTACCTCATCTGGACCAACTGCTTTTCCATCCTTCTGTTGTATAGCATAAATAACTTCTCTTGTTACTTCTGGCCCTATCTCATTATCTCTGTTTATCTGCAAGTTTTCTGATCTATTTCCATTCAAAAGTTGTTTTATGTATTGCTCCCATATCTCTACTTTGTCTTTAATATTTAATATAATTTCCTTACTTCTATTTCTCAGAATTGTTTCTTGTTTTCTCCTCCCAATTCTTCACATTCTTATGTAAGTTGAATGTGTCATACTTCTGTTGCAGTTTCTCTCGGCATTTCTCGCTTAACCAGACTTCCTTAGCTTCTCTACATTTTCGACGTATTACTCTGTTTAATTCGTTGTACTTTGAGACATCTTTTGTTTTCTGTAATCGTCTGTCGTCTATCAGATTTAGTATTTCTTCTTCCGTTCGACCCATTTCTTCCTCCTGTATGGCTATTAATTCATTCTTCATATTAACCCATTGAGATTCGGCACTTTCGTTTTCTGTTCTTATTTGCTTTAGTTAACTGAACTTTAATAAGAGAAAGATAATGAGCAAGGACAGTCCCTAGATCAAGATAAATGGTAACAACACAGAAAACGAATATACATACCTGAGACATATTATTATAATCGAAAAAGAAAACCAAACATTAGAAATTTCCCGCAGAGTACTTGGGCTGCCTTCAGGAGATTAAACTATATATTAAAGGGTGGAGAAATTCCCATAAATCTAAAAAAAGTGTTTGATTCTTGCATTTTGCCTGTGGCCACATACGGACTCGAAACTATGGCTCTGGCACAGAAAAGTGCAAATAGGTTGAGAATAATGCAAAGAGCCATGGAGAGAAAAATACTGAAAGTCTCTTTCAGAGATAAGATCAGAAACGAAGAGACAAGATGCAGGATGGGTACAAAAGACAGTATCGAACGAATTACAAAAATGAAATTGTGTTGGGTAGGACATTTTGCAAAGAATAACGGTAATAAATGGACATCAAGAATAACTTTTTTGCACCCTAGTCAAACAACACGAGGATGAGGAACACCGCCAACGAGATGGGTAGGCGACGTGCGCAGAATAGGTGGAAAATATCGGTGTCGGAGGGGTCAGAGTAGGGACGATTGAGGAGGTTGGGGAGGCCTATGTCCAGGAGTGGACGAGAAGTGACTGACAATGATGATGATGATGATGCTATCATTGCTAAAGAGAAGTATTGAATTCGTGGAGAAATTACTCCTTGAAATTTTTGCACTTATTCTCATTTTAATATCTCAAGGGCAGTATTGGGGCGGTTGATTCATATCTATCGTGTTATTCGTCCTTTGTACGGTTCTTGAAGTCAAGAAATCTCAAATCGTGATATTTTTCCATATCTTGAAATATTTATGGTCAAACATTAATATGAAATAGGTTAAGCGGTTAGAATGGTTTGCTTCGTATATATCGAGCTACATATCCCTTCCAAGTCTCTTGGAGTCGAGAAATCTGAAATTGATGTCATTTTTCCATTTTTTAATTTTAATCGAAATAGTATTACGAGAGAATGTCAGGTTTCAGTTGCAAATATTTCTGAAATTCTTCCTTCGCTCAACTTATTTTTGTGATTAACATTTTAAGATAAAATATTTACCATTTAAAATAATGATTTAGGATGCTGTGATTCTGTTATTTTGTTGTGTAAGAAAGTTAAATTCAGTGCCTATCTTAGATTGGGTATTGCATGAAAAGTACTGAGTTAATAATGACCTAGTTTTTTTTTTTAATTATACGCAGTACTTCTAATTATACGATAGATATTTTTAAATGTCACAATGTTATGCTTGATACGAGTTGAACTGTCACTTGGTCGGTGGTTTTTACCAGCATATTTTTAATATATGATAAATAAGGTTTTTCCAAGTGAATTGTATAAACAGTTGTAGAGAATACTTAACGCTACGCATTCACCACATTTTAACTACATCCAGCTAGGTTAGCAGTTTTGAATGTTTTAAGTACACCCAATACAAATATTCTCTAAATTTGTTGGTACAATAGGTGAGACACACTTACTTAAAAAAAATAAAGGAGATTTTATATACCATTTGAGACAAATCATTGTTTGGACAAAACACATATTACCAAATATAACATGCCTTTATATATTTATTTTCTATAGAATTTTAAAAGTTACTAAGCTACTCAGTTTTTTCTACTCACGGAAAACTTGTGACAAATAATGTAAGACAGACACTAATTTAGAAAAAGAAAATTATGTAGGGTAGGTGTACCAGTAGTCGACCAAAATAACGCTGAGATTATGTTAATCGTATCTTTAATGAAATCCGTCATAATATTTGGACTCTTTAGGTAGCAATATATCGAATTTCAACCCTTTACTTTACATTAGTGTATCATGAGAAATTATATAAATATTTTTCTGTCGTATCAGTAAACAAAATGTACGGACGTAACAGCACCAGTTGTCGATCACTCTATCCCAGTAGTCAACATGTCTACGCCCCAGTAGTCGACCACTTGCTGAATAATTGAAATCTACAGCTCTAAATGAGGTAATTTTTCGATTTTTCCAGAGAATAATAACAGCATGTTACTTTCCCCAACATGAATTTTGTTATCAATTTAACTTTTACCGTGCCATTAAAAAAGAAAAATTTATTTTCACCTTTTGTATTTTTCATAAGTGATCTTTATATTTTATATTATAATCATAGCAGCCAATTAAAGTATTTTGAGTTTAAATCTAATAATACATTAAATACAATAACGACATTAAAAATACTTAGAATTAAAAATATAAAACTACATTTTCTTCTCGGAGCCTCTTTTTCTCATCGATTTTCCTTGCTTTAGAGCCTGCTGCTTTTTTTTCAATTTTGGCTGCAGCAGCTTGTTCCTTTTTTAATTGTATTTTCTTCTTCTTCTCCTGCATAGCAATTTTAATTGCCTCTTTCTTCCTCCTTTTTCTACAGACTCACGCCAGGACTAGGAGAATAGAGATGTGAAGAAATGCTAGTATCAGATGTTTTTTGGATAATCGTTTCTGAAGAACTTAATTTTGAAACAAAAATTAAATCCAGGTTGAAAACTCGTAAGTTCATTTCCATTTGAAAAATGCAAAAGGTATGAGTTTACCTGACTGTGTGGTTATAGGCTCTATGGCAGGGTGCTCAAACTTGGCATAGATATTAGTTTTCCGCACAATATGCTTTTTTTAGTCAAGGTAAGTGTAGGTCTGCTCTAAAATGTCAATGAAAAAACTCATAATTATTCAAAATTGCGAGTTTATTGGTTCTTACAAAACAAATGAGTTCTAGTGTCTAAACTTAACTAAAGAGTGACTTCGGATGTTGAAGCGTGGCACTGCATGTCCTCAGCATACTTTTCATAAGATAGTACGTAATTACGGAGTGCTAATCGCAAGCATGATGACATATGTTCGTCAGTTAGTCGATTGTGATATTTCGACTTAATTATCTTCATTTCAGAAAATGCAGACTCGCACAAGTAAGTTGACCCAAACATTGCCGTCAGTTGAAGGGCGATTTGCCTTAGATTCGGATATTTATCTTCAGATATAAAACACCAGAATTTTGTATCAGATGCTGTGGCTTTGAGATGTATATCTGATATAATCTGCACTAACTCATTTTTCCACAGAACATGAGTCCATGTTAAACTGACTTGCTATTTCAGTAGCTAATTCCTCAATGTTTTTACACGAAAAAGGATAACTCATAAATGATGCGATATTTGCCAATTACTGAAATCATAAAAACGTATTTCGAATTGGCCCAAAATATTTGATAATTCTGCCTCATAAATATCATAATTCAACTGAGGAATCCTTGCTTTCAAAGATGGAAAATTTTTCAGATCCTTTCTTTTCAGTTGATCTATCATAAGTTGCAATTTACTTTTGAATGTGTTTATTGCGCTAATCATCTCAATATTAGTTTTTCCTTTACCTTGAAGCTCCAAATTAATGGTGTTTAAATGCATTGTCTGTCAAAAATGCCAAATCAGTCAGCCATTTTCCGTTTTTCAGCATCTGAGTGTCATCAACTCTTTCGTCCAGAAAAGCTATTATTTCGGGCAATAATTCTTGAAATTTTTCTAGGAATTTTCCGCCACTCAACCACCTGACGTCCATGTGAAGAACTAAATCAGTGTGTTCAGCTGACTCACTATCTTCCAACTGCAATTTAAAGAGCCGTCGTTGCAAGCTACGTGCACGGATAGAATTCACAATTTTTATTGAAATGCCCATAATCTCCTCCATGTTTAGAACTTTTGAACACAAAACTTGTTGATGTATAATGCAATGGAAGGATAAAAATGAAGGGAAATCATCATTAGCTCGACACAATGCCACAAAACCGGTTTCGTTTCCAGTCATTGCTGGCGCTCCATTGGTTGTAATGCACACTAGTTTATATATTGGTAGCTTGTAGTTTGTTACAAACTTGAAGAAAACGTCATATATATCTTCGCCACGGGTCTTTCCTTTCAGCGGAATCATTGTCAAAAACTCTTCCTTAGCCGACATGTCATTGAATACCACTCGAATAAAAATACACAGCTGGGCAGTGTCTGTCATATCGGTGGATTCGTCGAACTGTAAAGAAAAGTATGTACATTCCATGATATCATGTTTTAGTTTATCTGCCATGTCCTGACTCATGACTTCAACACGCCTTGTGACAGTCGGACGAGATAACTGAAGTTCTCTAATAGCAGACATAATCTCTGTTTTATTTTTAAAATCTCCAAATAAAGTCTCACCCGCTTCAATAAATGCTTCCTTCACAACCAATCCATCATCAAATGGTTTCTTGTGTTTCGCCAATATATGAGATATTTTAAATGACGCGATCGTTGCAGCTTTTGATTGTTTGGCTGGTCTTGTGAATATGGTTTGTTCTTTTTTCAAACAAGTTATCAAATCACGTACTTTTCGTTTTCTTAATTCACTCTGTGACGGAAAATCCTTTTCATAGTTTTTATGAACCATTTTATGATGCCTCTCTGAGTTCCCACGCTTAGGTATTGCAACTGACGCACGGCAAATGAGACAAATGCACTTATCCTTTACCATACAAAAGAAAAATTCTTCCTCCCAATCGTTATTAAAATGATAAGTTTTACTTTTCTTCGCCTCACTCATTTTGGACTATTTATTAATAAACTTTGTATCGATGTATCGCCTTCAAGTGACAACTCAGACTGACTCCTATTCTTGCAGGCGCAACATTTATATCGGCGTGAACGAAGTCTCGAATGTTCCCGTCAAGCACGCCGCTCGAAGTTTCTAGAAAAATCGGCGAGAATCAAAAACGCGGCTTTTCTTTGACAAGTACCGCGCGTTCCTTTGATAAAGTCGCCTTTTGCCGCTAGCACGGGGTTATTACGATAAAAGAAAGTGATGAGGGGGTTATTCTGGCCTAATTGTGGATGGAATAAATTTTAGTAGTTTATTCATTACATTTTGTTTTAGTTACCTAACACAAAACCTGTGAATAGTTCTATATCGGAATTTTTTTCTCGAGATCGACTCAAAAAGCACTCGCGATTGACTTGTCGATCGCGATCGACCGTTTGAGCACCCCTGCTCTATGGGCTCATCAATCTTCATCGAATCGTCGAGTAGAGCACGTACTGGAGAAATCATTATTATCTGGAATAATGATAGAAATATATAAATAAAAGTAGGATAAACCCCATAGAATTATTAATTCAAATTTATAATAAAACTCAAATACATGATTCATCTAAATGTAGTGATGGTCCAGTAATTTGTTAAGCAGTATCGTCAGTCAGTCGCAGAGGGTTAACTAGGAAGCATAGGCAGAAAACTCGTTTCCCTATCCTTTTCCTATTTTTTTATGATCTCCTTTTTTCAGGTAAAAAATTCACATGGGACGCTCAGAACATCTAGCGTCCCAAGTGGGCTGCAGCTCGCACACTGAGATTAGTGGAAAAAACTAATAAACCCGTTCATTTATTGCTTATGGTCAGCAATAAATTTTCCAGGCATAAAATCTCAATTAATTTATGTGGGTTTTTCCTAGATTTCCTCGCCATTCAAACACCTGTAAATCCATAATTTTATAATGGCGGACTATTGGAAAAAAAGAAAACACCAGGCGTCGAGTACGCGACTGGCCTATGACTACTACTAGAATTACTCACAAAATCGACCCCAGTAGTAGACCGCTCACAAAACAAGCAGCTATCGAAAAACTGACGAAATTCAGAGTTCTATTAACATTTTCTATACCTGCGTCTTGCCTTAATCATCTTTATTCCGGGTAAAACAATAGTTTTCCAACTCTTCACAGGCAGTTTCATTGAACATCCCAAACGCATCGATTGTACACCACCAGTACCAAAAAAATAGCTTTACCGCCTCTTCTCGACCGTCCCAATCTGTTTTTTAAATTTCCTTTCTCGATTCGTCGTTGTTGGGAAGTTCAACTATCATTTGAATACCATGTCGTCACGGATTATGCGATAAAAACTTTTTTCAACAGATTTAAAACATAAGTGGTCGACTATTGGGTAGTGGTCGACCACTGGTGCACATACCGTATTGGTTAAGAAAAAAATTACAAACAAGCTAGAGTTTAATATATACATAAAACATATTACTTGATTTTTAAATAAGTAATAAAAATAAAAATGAATAAATAAGCTTGCAAGTTTTTGAACCCAAATCAAATTAAGAGCACTAATTTGTGAAATATTAAATTTAAAAATTGAAGCTAACATTTTTCATTTCTTTCAATTATCTTTCCAGTTGTTTTTAGACTTTTTATATTTTGAATTTTTTCTTTTAGCCTTCCTTCCAATTTGTTCAAAACAATACATATTTATACTCTTTATTATATATGGAATAATCACACCGTGTGAAAATTGTACACACGCAATGAGAAATATGCATAAACTAAAAATAATTAATTTTCAAGAGTATTTTCCACACGCTCTGTGGGTGAATATGCTATTTTATAGATAAAGTTGGAACACCAAATACATATATCAAACGAGGTATCTCTTAAGTAGAGTAGCTGCAGTCGTAGCAAAAAGGGTAGTGTGCAACACGTGTAAATATAATAACTAATCTTTAATATTTTTTCTTTGATTCACACATCAGTCGTTAAGGCTTTGAGAGTAATATTTCATATTTTCGAGAAGTATAAATATTAACCTACACTATAAATAATATAATAGCTGCCTGTATGTTTATTGTTTTAAAGTTTCGTCTTTGAATCACTTGTATACCTCTTATTTATAGCGTTTGAAAACTTGTATAAACATGTTTGTACAGGACTAAACCAACGCATATTTGTATTCACTATTTTCAACTTTATTTAAAGAAGTGGCACTTTTCTTATTAAAAAATAAATAAATAAATACTTTATTTAGCACTTGGCTAGTACATTTTCACATATAAACAATGTTACATTTTGTAATTTGACTGTAACTAAATAATCTTCTATTAAATATCCTTAAACTACATGCGTTCTTAACATTATCGGGCAGTGCACTAAAAAGACGAACACCATCGTAAAATAAACTTTTTAGACCTAATGTTGTATTTATGAAAAGTTGATCTTAAGGTAATTTGGAAGCATGTTCTGTTCTATTTTGTAAATTAGTAATAAATCTATCCTCTGAATACACTGCTCGACATTAAGCCAATTTAAAGAACTTAACATGATGTCAATGGGAGTGTACTTATTATAACCAAAAATTATTCTCATTGCTTTATTTTGTTGTGTCTGCAACCTGTGTATATCTTCCCTGATACATGAAATAAGTAAAGAGCAACAAAAATTAAAATGTGGTAAAATTATGCTCTTATAGATAAGCAATTTGACCCTCCCAATGAGAAACATAAAAAGAAATTCGATAAAAAAACCCAATTTTTTTACCTAACAGATAATTTAAATGTATTGAAAAGCTGAACTGTGGATCCAAGACAACACCTAAGTATTTAATTTTATATATAAAGTTAATAGGACAATTATTAATATAAAGTTGCAGATTTAAATTGTAAAATGTCTTAGAATTTACTTTTGAACCAATTACCATACACTTTGTTTTATCTGCATTTAATTTTAGCTTATTTTGACATAGCCAGTCATATAAAATATTCAATTCATTATTCAAAACATTAGTAATCTCGAGGTAATCTTTTCCCGAGACCGAAATAAGAGTGTCGTCCACAAACAAACTTACAAATTAATTCTGTGAAGACCTATAGAGGTCATTTATATAAATAAAAAATTAAAATGGGCCAAGCACGGTACACTCAATACACTACTATTTTTTTCAGAAACCTTATTATCTATTTTTGTTCGGTGATACCTGTTTTTTAAATAGTCAGTAACCCATTCTAGCGCACTGTCATTTACACCATACTACTTCATTTTTTTCACCAGTATAGTCCTATTGATAGTGTCAAAGGCCCGTTTTAGGTCCACAAATACACTCAGTACTATCTCTCCTTGATTAATTTTTGCCCTCCAGTCTGCACACACATACTGTAATGCTGATTCTGTCGAATGTTCACTTTTAAATTCAGACTGTCCAAGATACAGCAACTGATCTTTCTCGAAAAAAATAACTTAATTGTTTGCAAACTACACTTTCTAAAATTTTGTCCACTGAGGGCAACAAATTTATCGGCCTAAATTCGGAAGGGGTTTTTGAATTGAGCTCGTCCCCTTGTTTTTCAATCCAGGTACAGTTTTTTCAGCTCAGTAAAGCTTATCGTTTGAAAATAATCCAAACTTAGTGGTTGGTTAAATCTGTCTTCTACTCCTCGACTTGTTTTGTTTTTTGCCACCAATGAGTTCCTTCAACGTTCTCCACATTTCTTTGCTATCACCCTTATATTGATCAATATTTTCGTCATAATATTCAGTTTTTCTTTTACGGATCATAGTAACAACTTTATTACGTTTTTCTTTGAATGCTTCCTAGTCAGTATCTTGTTTAGTTAAACAAAATTTCAATATGCAATATATCTTTCATTTTGTACCTTTCTAATTTCCTGAGTTATCCATGAAGATTTTTTGTGATTTTTAGTCATCATAAGTGGAGCATATTTATCCAGTGCTTCCTGAATATTTTTGATAAATTCAGAATATAAGACATCAACATCCACAGAACTGTACTTCCAATTTTTTTCTATGAATTCCTGTTGGATATCAAAAATAACCTGCTGGTTGAATTTCCTTCTTACACAACTGAGCCCTGGAGAAATCTTTGGAATATGTAGTGTAATTTGGACGCCGACCGCTTCATGATCACTAAAAACTGGGAAGTCTCTAACAACTTCTTTTGGGCTAAAATTGTTTGTTATTATGTAATCGATTAAAGAAGATGATGTACTGGTTACTCGTGTTTCTTTTGTCACAATTTGTTTGAAACCCGAACCATGTATAATTGTTTTTAGTTTATTTGTGTAACTATCGTTTTTTAGCCAGTCTATATTTAGATCACCCAAAAGCACTGTTTTATGTTTCCGAGAAGCTTCATCACTCAGTTTTTCTTCCAGATAATGTAAGAAATTGACAGAGTTAGAGTTCGGCGATCTATAAATTGCCCCAACAACGAAAGAGTCTTTCTGAGATTTAATTTGTGCCATTAGCAACCAATACGTATCACAGAAAAGTATTGTATTGAAAAAGTTAAACTTCGAAATTTAAACTTTTTTTCACGTTTTTCAGTTCCTAGATCACGAAAAACACAGTCACTTATTATTTTCGTCAATCTGTTGGCACGATAGTTTTAGCACAAAATGAGATAGCAATTTTAAAATTTATATATATATATATATATATATATATATATATATATATATATATATATATATATATATATATATATGTATATATATATAAACACCTAATAAGGAAATGAAGCCAATAATTTTTTAGCGATATGGTGAGAGGGGTGGGGTCAATAAAATTGGTATTGTTTTGATAGTAATATGGTAATTTTTGTTTTTGTTGCAATAATAACCAAATTATGCAGAAATATTTATTGTATTTTAGAATTTAAAAATTAGGTTATTTTTTTTTATTAGTTTTAATTTTAACCCAAAAAGGGGGTGGAAAGAGTGGTAGTCATTACATACTGTATGGCTTCAACAGTATTTTGGGAATATTCCAGGTGTTTAGGCTGATGTAATTGACAAATTTTAAGCATATTATTTATACAATGGGTGGGTTTCGCTAACCATTAGTTCCGGTCGAGTACACCGTACAGAGAACTGTAATGGATAGATAGTCGGTCCCATCCTTATTTACATTATTTGTACAGGGTGAGGCAACGATAGAGTAAAGTTCATTATCTCAGTTGTTTCGGGAATGACGAAAAAATGTTAAATACAATAGTTTTAGGGAATGTTAAGGTCCACAGTTTACAATTATTTTTAAGTATACAGGATACTTCAAAAAAGTGTGGCCGATATAACATATGTTTTTTTAAATGGATCATCCTATTTTCTAATTTATTTTTAAATTTTGTGTGGAATTTTATAACTTTTTTATTAATAATGTTATATACCTATACCTAGTAGTTTTTCAATTTTTTAAAAAATAATACTAGTTTTCAGTTTTGTAAAAAATTGCCAGTGGCACCATTATTTCTGACGGTAGAATACTCATAATTGGTACGAGCGTTCTACAGAGATGAAAGAAAAAGATATATGTAAAGAAATTTGAGTTAGATGTTACAGGGTGTTCAAAATAAATTTATGCATTTCGACTATTTTAAATTGAAAAATCTCAAATTTTTTAAATGGCACACCCTGTATATTATTATTTTTTCTGATAGATTTTAAAAAACGCTACAACTTCTATTAAGTCTGTCATATACCTATTTCTATTATTTTTCGATTTATTTTGAGTTTTTCAATTTTTACCCTTGTTTTTAATACACTTACATCATAGTTGCTAACACAAAACAAAAATGTAGGCATTGTCAAATTTTGACATGTCTATTAAACAAGTAAAAAGAGTTTAATCTGTTGTAGTAAGTGACGTATAAAGGTAATAGTTATGGATTTTCCTAAAAATGAATTAATTGATATGGTTTATATACTGGGCGAGGCGGGAAAAAATTCTCTTTTGGCAGTAAGGCTTTACGGAGCGAAGTACCCTAATAGACGTACACCATCTAGATAATCTTTTCAGTGCTTAATGGAACGGTTTGATGGTAGTGGTAGCGTTGAGTATACGAAACGGAATGTAGTAAACCAGAATGCCACCAATGAGGAAAAATAAATGGAGATTTTACTTCATGTTTAAGATAATCCCCAGGTCAGCAGCCATCAACTAGCTGACTTATCTGACACATCCCAATTTACGGCTAATCGCACTACGAGAAAATACAAGTATCATCCCTTTCATAGAGAACTACACTAAGAACTTCAAGATTGTGATTTTGAACGACGAGTAAACTTTTGTACCACCATGAATGGAGCAAAAGAGACCGATCCAAATTTTTTATCCAAAATAATGTTTTCTGATGAAGCTACTTTTCGCAGTAATGGAGCAGTTAACAGCCATAGCATGCATTATTATTCAACAGTTAATCCATTTTGGGTCCGAGAAGTTCAAAACCAAAACCATTGATCGCTTAATGAAGTTCGGGAATTTTTAAACGATCGTTAACCACAAAAATGGATCGGTAGGGATGGATTCATTCAGTGGCCCCCTCGACCATGTGACTTAACACCTTTAAACTTCTTTTTGTGGGTTACATTAAAGATCGTGTTTATGTGAATCCCTCGACAATACCGGTAGATATGGAAAATAGGATACGGGATGCGTGCAGGACAATAACGTCCTTTATGCTAACGAAAGTGAAAAATATAGTAAAACGATGTGTATTCAAGTAGACGGGCATATTTTTGAACATTTATTACGTCATAATAATTAATCATTAGATAAGTTAAACTATATTAAAATTATTATTAACTATTTGTTTATGTTTTCACAATAGCGTAAGTGTATTAAAAACACAACTATTACAAATTAAACTATTTTTACTTGCTTATTAGACATGTCAAAATTTGACAATGCCTACATTTTTGTTTTGTCTTGGCAACTATAATGTTACAGTGAAGTGAAAATAAGGGTAAAAATTGAAAAATTCAAAATAAATCGAAAACTATTAGAAATAGGTATATGATATACTTGACAAAAGTTGGAGGGTTTTGAAAAATATATCAGAAAAAATAATAATATACAGAGTGTGCCATTTAAAAAATTTGAGATTTTTTCAATTGAAAGTAGTCGAAATGCATAAATTTATTTTGAACACCCTGTAGTATCTAACTCAAATTTCTTTACATATGTCTCTTTTTTTTCATCTCTATAGAACGCTCGTATCAATTATGAGTAGTCCACCGTCAGAAACAACGGCGCTACCGGCAATTTTTTACAAAACTGGAAACTAGTATTTTTTTAAAAAAAAAATTGGAATATTAGAAAAAACTGCTAGGGTTAGATATATAATATTTTTAATAAAAAAGTTATAAAATTTTACGTAGATTTTAAAAATAAGTTAGAAAATAGGATGTTCCATTTAAAAAAACATATGTTATATCGGCCACACTTCTTTAAAGTACCCTGTATACTCAAAAATAATTGTAAACTGCGCACCTTAACATTCCCTAAAACTATTGTATTCAACATTTTTTCGTCATTCCCGAAACGAATGAGATAATAAACTTTACTCTATCGTTGACTCACCCTGTACATTTTATTATTTCCATACTTTTGTATGCGTCTAATAATTTCCTATCAGATATATCTTTTATTAACCTTAATTATTTAATTTTACATTCTGTTCAAGAAAATGTTTGGTAGTTTTTCACCGTACCTTAAAAGAGATAAATGTTCTTTAAATTTGGTGTAAATCGAGCTTCTGGTTTTCCAATATACTTCTTCTTATAATCATTACAATTTATTGCTTATGTGGACTTTAAATCTTCTTTGAATCGACCTTCTTGTTTACTCAACATACTACTTGTTACAACAATTACAACTTATTTCGTAAATTTAACTTCTATCACGTTCATGAGTTTTATCCTTCGGATTTTCTAAGGTATTTATTAAGCTACTCAGTATAGTAGCTTCATTAGGAGCGACAATTGACTAAAACTAAACTACAAATCTACCCTATTTACACCTAGCCTAACACCTGAATTACTCAGGCGGAACTAATGGCATAGGCGGTCAAGTAACCAGTAAAGGGGACTATAAGGAAACTACTTTTACGAGTTATAATTTCCATACGTATGCGTTCAACAATGATTACGACAAAAAGTATGTTAGACAAACTAACAGGTCAATCAAAATACGATTTAAAAGATTTAGCACATTTAAAATACAGTAGAACAGAAGAGTCTAGCATTGTCGAACATGCTCTTGAAGCTGATCATACTATAACATAAGATAATCTAAGATTAATTAAAAATGTATCTGATAAGCGATTTGTAGTTTAGCTTTAGTCAATCATCGCTTCTGATGAAGCTAACATGGTTAGCGAAACGCGTGTCGAGAGCAAAAATAAAGTGTTTTGAATAGTGTCATTGTGCTAAAAATTCCACATTACCAACATAGTGTTATTAGGCTGTTGGATGACTTCTAGACTAAAGTGAGGCCTACATTATTAAATAGTCTAGTTTATATTCTTAGATTTAAATCAATCTGCTCCTAAAGATGCTAACATAGTTATGTAAACGCGCTTTGAGTGCAAAAATAAGATGTTTGGTGTAGTGGCTATTACTGTAGTGTAATATTATTTATAGTAAAATATATGAGGTTAATGTGGCGGACTAGGGACATACCATATATCCTTTTCAGGATTTTTGGGCTATAGGAATATGAAAATTAAGTTTTTTCAACATTTTCGATTTTAACAGGAACAGGAAAGATATGAAATGTTTTTTGTGTGGGAAAATGGGCAAATTTTAACCGTAATCATTTATAATAAAACATATAAGGAGCCCAAGGAGTGTAGAAGGGACGTTGAAGAGTGACTTCGTATTTATAGTGTTATAGCGGTTCTTTCAGAGTAGAAATCCAAAACACTACATTTTTTAACATTGGGTCCAGTATTACCATGAGGAGAGGATAAAAGGGGGGTGGTATTGTTTTCTTTCAAAATTAATTTGAGAATTTCTCCTGGTTACTGATTGAGATATTAGATAATTATTATAAAATATTTTTTTAGAGTAAAATACATGTATATGGGGTGAAAGGTATGAGGTAGCCGGTTAGAAAGGTGATTGCGTACATATCATGATACAATTCAATTTTAGTGTTCTTGTTTTTTCATTATTTCAAAAAAAAAAAAAAAATGTTGAGTTAAATATAGAACAAGTTTTAGAAATACAGTTAAACTGGCAGAAACTTGTTTATGGCATAGCAGGTAAATTATTATATGTACTTAACTCCTTAATGGTAAGTATTGTATTCTCGAGAAAATTACCCTCCGAAATTTTTACTTTCCTTCACGTCTTAGAGATTTTAGATTCCCATTTTCGTTGGTCTGTGCGTTTTAGGGGAAGGGAGTGAATGAAGTGAGATTTTACTTACTCTTTATTTGAGAAAATCAAATTTACTACTTATTTTGGAACTACATGTTTACAAAGACAGTACTGGATAAATTACTTTACCGATTTTTTTTATTTTTTGAAAAAGAAACTTATTCAAAGCGGTGCTAAGAATCTAGTTAAAGAGTTGTTTCAATGTGACAAACCTACTTGAAATATTGTGCAGAAACTTCATATAAGTCAATCTACAGTACAAAGAATTAGAAAAAAATGTAGTTTTCCTATTCCAAAGAAGAGTGGAGATCAACTTAAACCATTATCTGAAAAAGACTTGAGAAGAATTGTACGGTATTTGGGTTCAGGTAAAGCATCTTCAGTTTCTAAAGAGAACGTCACAAAATTTCTTTAAAGAAGAAAAAAATACCACTTTTAAGAAGAAAAAAAGACTACTTCCTACTAAAAAATACTAAACCTTTTGTAAATAATCATAGGTTTTGGTCTAATGATGACTGGATAAAAGGTATTTGATCCGATGAACCTAAGAATAATAGATATCTCACTAACAGATGCCAGTGAGGCTCGAATGGAGAGCGAGAATCACAGTAAGTAAAGGATTTTATTCATCCTGTGAAGGTGAATCAGAGTTCATAGTCGGGCGAATACATAAAATTGAAGAGAATATGAATTAAGAGATGTACCAAAATATTCTTTAGATTTTTCTTAAGGGGACTGGTCAAAATACGTAATATCCAAAAGATCAAGTGATATTTCAACACAAAAATGAACCTAGGCATATGCCACATTTAGTATCAATCCAGATTTTAGCGTAAAACCCTGATTTGAATCTGAGAGAAAATTTGTGCGGAAAGAACTAAAAGAATATGATTTACTCCCTTCAAATCTCTATGTTTTATAAAATCCTATATAAGAACAATGAGAAAAACAACAATTGAAAATCGTGAAAATCCTTGTCGAGAGTATGATGACAAGGTTACTTGCTGTAAAAAAGAAATAAGGGTCTAAATATTGACCTAATTGTTTAGTATTTTCTAGAAAATGGCGAAAAAGTAAATAGAATGAAATTTTGTTTTTTAAATTACTTTTTTCAATCGATGCTGGTCAATTCCATATGTTATAATTGTAGGAGAAGAAGAGCAAGATAAAAATTTAAATAGATATTTAAAAGGAAAATATTGAATGAGAAGGGATGAAGAACAACTGATAAGGAAAAATTGAGAAAATCATCAACGTAGCCCATAGGGACATAAAACGAGCTATGCAATAAAAGCCGCCAGAATCATGAAACCGAAGTAGAGTTTCCTTTATTGATTGGTTTAATATTAACTTAGAATCATGGTAGTAAACAATGCCTAAAGAGTATAAGATAGTAGCTACATTGTATAAAAATAATCTTTTGAATATTTCTTTACTGTATTGTGGGACTGTAGGACATCCTCTTCTACGCAAATTTATGTTGTATATGTCAGCTCTAAAAGATAACTTTAATAATAGGTGTTTTAAATTGTAAAATTTTGAAGAGAAAATAATTGTAAGTTGTACCTATTAAGCATACATTTAGATTTAATAAGAAACATAATATTCGATTCAATGAAGTATCAAGACAAGAGAGATACAAAGCGATACAATGACTGAATAAGGGTAGAGCATCACAAAGCATGACTTTAGTTTCTATAATCAGATAATATTTTTTGACTATAGATAAGTCTTAAAATTTCAAAGGCGTTACGTAGTTACAACTGAGATATTCTTTAAATCATAACTTTTAATCAAATACTAATCCCAGACTTTTACAAGACTTAGAGAAATACAACGTTATACTGTTCAGTTTAATTTCAACATTATTTTTGAGCCTGTTTTCCAAAGAAAATAACGAAAGATTTATTGGGATTAAATTTCAGCAAGTGGTCGGAAGGTGCTGTATAAAATTCGTACTTTATTAAGTTCTGGCTTTCTGTTACTTGTTGTTGGATTTTTTAATTAGTAGACGACCCAAAATACTACACTGTGTTATTCTGGCACGTACATTTAAAGTATCTAAAAGGTGCCCATTACATTCAGTCGGTGGAGTACAATCTGTTAAAAAGAAAATTATGAAATTTTGGATCACTAAAATCGATAAAATTAAGTATAGAAGAATGAATTTGACAGTTGAACATATCGAATGTTTTATTAATACTAAAGCACTTACAATTATTCAGTTTAAAGTATGTACATATACTATATATATATATATATATATATATATATATATATATATATATATATATATATATATATATATATATATATATATAATATATATATATATATATATATATATATATATATATATATATATATATATATATATATATATATTATATATATATATATATATATATATATATATATATATATATATATATATATATATATATATACATATATATATATATAAATATATATATATATATATATATATATATATATATATATATATATATATATATATATATATATATATATAATGTAAAGTCTATTGATGGAAAAATTCAAGTTCTAAGAGTAGCTACATACAATATGCGAATGATGTATGACGAGGCAGACCGAGAACGCCTAGAAAAAAGAACTAAAGGACATAAAATGGGATATTCTAGGAAACTGTGAGACCATAATAAAAGGAGAAAAAGCCACAGTTCTGGAATCTGGATGCATGCGTTACCAGAACAACATTTTGATACAGAAGAACGGTCACGAAAATATGTTCCATTTCACATCGAGTTTTGTACATCACATTACGATAAACAAAAAGTTTTTAGTGCAGGTAATACATGTATATGCACCTACGTCCTCTCCGCTGATGAAGATATTCAACAACTTTATGAGGATATAACGAAAGCGAAGAGTTCAGAGAAACCACAGCTATTAATAATAACCGAGGATTTCAATGCCAAGCTAGGATCGAGAAACCAAGGGGGCAAATGTTGGAAACTTTGGTTTGGTGAACCGCAACGAAATAGGTGAAATACTTTTGGAGTATACACAGGGCGAACAACTATTCTGCATGAAGTCGTTTTTTCGACAAAAAAACTCCTAAGGCGGTGGACCTAAGTCCGGATGGTAAAACAAGAAACGAGATCGGTTATATTATCACAAACCGAAGAAAATACTGCAAAGGTGTATCAGTACTCAACAAGTAGCGACCACCGGCTAGTAACAACTTTATTTAAAATGAATATGAAAGTAGAAAGAAAGAACATGATTGAATATAAACACACAAAGTTTCCAACCATGGAGGTGCTCAAGAAAAATCAATCACAGATACAAGCAACATTGAAAAGTAAACTCCAACCAGTAGACAGTTTAAAGAACATGGACATAGACAAACTTACAGAACAATTTCATCTAGTATCGAAGTAACAATTAAGAAAATGTCCTACCAACAGCAAAATGTGAACAAATTCCCTCCCAAACCAATATAAAGAAAGAGGTACACATGAGTAGTAAACATTGAACAAGGCCATAAAGAGAGAAACAAAGAAAGTCGTTAGAAAATGCAATACAAACCTAATAATTAACACCATTGAAGAAAACAAAAATATGAAAGAACCTAAATCCAAGATGTCACAAGATAGAACTAAAATAATAAAATTAAGAGATAAAACAGGTAAAATAATAACTGACAAGAAGGAAATAACGGATGCAATAAAGGACTTCTACACAAAACTTTATTTCTCGACTATACCAAATCCAAATAACCAGCAAAAATATATTCTTAACGTTGACTCGGAAGAAATTCCTGAGATAAGCCGAAGTGAATTGGAAGCTACTTGAAAACAGATGAAGAATAAGAAATCTCCAGGTAAAGATAAAATAATATCTGATATATTGTAAATGGGAGAAAATAAACTTTTTGAAGCGATACGGATATTAGTCAACAAATGTATTAAAACACAAAGAATACCTGCACATTGGAAAGGCAGTGAGGTCATACATTTATTCAAGAAAGGCTATCACGAAAACCTTGAGAACTATCTCCCCGTCAGCTTGTTATGGCATTTGTACAAGCTTTTTACTACAATTCTCACAAACCGTTCAATAAATAACTTCGATGACTACCAACCAGTCGAACAGGCGGGCTTTCGCAAGGAATTTGGAACAACAGATCATATTCAGATGCTCCGACTTTTAATAGAAAAACGACCGAATATAATATTAAGCTGTACCTAGCTTTTGTCGATTATAAGAAGTCTTTCGACTCCCTGGATCATTAGACAGTTATGCAGTCGTTAGCTCATGCCGGAAGAGACTCAAGATATACCGAACTCCTAAAATTCATATATGAAAATCCGACATTAACGGTTAAATTAAATGAAGATGGAAAAATAGAACCCATAAATATCAAGAAAGGTATTAAGCAGGGTGACACAATTTCACCAATATGGTTTACCCTGGCCCTGAAAGATGTATTTAAAAGGTTTGACTGGGAAGAGAAGGAAGTTAAAATCGATGACATATATTTACATCACTTGTGATTCGCAAATGATGTAGTTCTGATTAACAAAGATCTAGAAGAACTCAAAGTCATGATAGAACAACCTAATCAAGCTTCATAGAAAGTTGGACTCGAGATGAACGTCAAGAAAACAAAACTTCTAAGCCTACGAGACACACAAATTAAAATCGGCACGAAAGAGATCGAGAGAGTGGAAGAGTATATATACTTGGGATATTGGGACAGATTGGATAAGGACAATCAAACAGCGGAAATAGCAAGGCGAATTTGTCTTAGCTAGACTGCATTTCAAAAACTGGGATTCATTCTAAAAAAGATACATATCCCCATGACTTTAAAAAGAAAAATATACGGGGGCTGCTTACTTCCGGTAAGTACGTATGAGCTGGAAACCATGACCCTTACAAAAAATAGTCTTTGTTGACTCCAGCGTACTCAACTGGCTATGGAAAGACTGATATTAAGGGTTAGTTTACGAGAACAAAATAGAAGCGAGGATATCAGACGAACGACAAGAATTATAGATATCAGTAAAAGAGTGGCAAAATTAAAGTAGCAATGGGCGGGGCATGTGGCTAGAATGAATGATGGTAGATGGACAACAAAATTTCTTAAATGGAGACCTTGGGAGAGCAAACGAGGTGTCGGAAAACCAATGAAAAGTAGTGATATTAGGTTGATAGCAGGCAATAGATTGCTGCATCCTGCATAGGATAGAGACAATTGGAAGAAACTTGAAGAGGCCTGTCTACTGCAGTGAAAAAGCACTGGCTTATAAAGAATATATATATATATATATATATATATATATATATATATATATATATATATATATATATATATAAAATATATATATATATATATATATATATATATATATATATATATATATATATATATATATATATATATATATATATATATATATATATATATATATATATATATATATATATATATATATATATATATATAAAACTATTGTAACATTCATTTTTTCCTAGATTCAAAGAGAGTCAAAATTTTAATGAGCAATTTCAAAGTTTGTTACCCGAGTGGGTGTATTTCTATTACCTTAGTGGTATATGTTGGGTGCAATTAAGAGTAAATTGATTTTGGTTTATCCAGTGAGTCTAAGACTTGGATTATTTTGATTTAGATCTTCTTCTGAATTGACAAACTGAAGGTATACTCTATTCTTTTCAGGGCCGTTACCTTTGAGTCACTAATTTTTTTAAAAAATTTTTTTGCATAGACTCATAGGCGTCTGATGAGTTTTTTCGGTTTACTATCAGATTGATAGGAAATTGAAGTCCTGCAGGAGAACTAAAGGCTGATCATTTACAAGAGATGAGAGCAGAGTAAGACAGTCGTTTCACAAAGAAATGATCAAAATCTGATACCGAGATGAGAACCTTGTCAAGAGAGGCTAAGCGCAGTGAAGGAAGATTCCTAACCGAATTTTTAGATTTCCAAGAGGTAATCTAGAAGTTTGGGCTGACAGAAAACGGTTATGCCTGATACCTGTAGCAGTTTCTTCTAGAGGCTATTGTCTAGGAAGACGATTAACACCATGATCGAATATTTTAGCTGTCAACGATGTTTTCTTCTTGTTTCTGATTAAGCTGGAAAAGCTCTTGTCGTCTTCAAAAGTTTTGTTGCGTTGCTACCGAAAAATAGAGGAATTTTTGCTTCATGTAGCTTTTTAAGCTCAATTTCATTTTTTTGGAAATTTCCGTAAGAAGCTTGGTTTAGTCAACCTTGTAAACCTTTTAGGTTGTATCACATGAGTTACCTGTTTTTACAGGCTGTGATGCACCGGGTGCTAACAGATGCCGTTACGACGTTTGGCAGGGAGTTAGTCTTCCTGAGGAACAGACTGATTGGAAGGGTAGTCTATGGGGGGCGCACGTTTGACCTTTGGGACCTTTAGAGGTTTTGTTACTCAATGGTTATTTCTATTTGAGCCAAAGGAGGGCCTAGCTACTGTAGTCGACCTCAGCTCTAATTAGCCTATTAGTGGTGACAGGCTGTTGGCAGTAGTGTATTTCGGAACACCCTATTGATTAAATTTTTTTGACTTATGGCGGTGTGGTAGACACCGTTTTAGTTTAGTGGATGCTATAATCTACTCCCTTTTGTTGGTGGACACCAGGGTCACCATTTCCGTATTTTATTGTCTCCACCTTTCAGTATATCGTGGTGAGGTGTTTGTCTCCTGTTATGTGGGATGAATTAGATGTTTTTCGTTGTTGTTCTAGGGCGAAACCAGTACACGAGGGTTCTTCATGCAACTTGAAGAAGCGCAATGCTGGTTAAGTTTTATATCTCAGTGTAGCCACCCTGAAGAATGACGGAGGGCGTTTTTTTTTTTTCCGGCTCATGTTTCTAGGCAGATTTACCACTTTGGTGCGATGTGCCGAAGATTTGATTAGCTTTTGCTAAGAGCTTTCACCAAGCTCGATATGGAGTTATCATAACCAAGAGTTTGGGATTTGAACTCCTGTATATATTTCTGTATATATTTCTGTATATATTTCAGTGTATGTTGGTTGCCTGAGGGCATGTGCTCAAAATGTGTGATTTTGAGTCGTTTTGTTTAAGGACTCCTATATATAGGATTATGACTTTAGGGAGGTCCTATTTAGAGACTAGCTGTCTCACATAGTTGTGCTAGGAATGTTTCCTTGAATGTTAGTTGCGCGTGGACTAATCATTCTGTTCTTTGTGAACATTGCTTTTTGAAGCAGGATCATTCAGTTTGGTGAATTCACTGTGTTTAGAGTGAATTTTAGCTTTTATAGCTATTCACTGTGCCTATAGTGATATTGTTAGCTTTTTATAGCTGCTCACTATGTTAATGGCGAGATTGTTCTTTTAGAACGCAGACTTTGTGTCGTCGAGGACTATTTACAGAGTGTTTTCTTGGCGAGGTGCCGAGGCTTTTTTCTGGCGATGTACCAGAATGTTTTCTTGGCGAGGAGCCGAGGTTTTTTCTGGCGATGTACCAGAGTGTTTTGTTGGCGATGAGCTGACGTGTTTTCTGGCGATCAACCAGAGCGTTTCCCTGGCGATTTTAGCATGTCTGGATGTCTTAGGACGTCGACATTGCGTTATAGAGTGCGATTATCTGGCGATCAACCAGAGCGTTTTCCCTGGCGATTTTAGCATGTCTAGATGTCTTAGGACGTCGACATTGCGCGATAGAGTGCGATTATTTTCTGATGCGACTAGTAGTGATACTAGATTTAGAATGTTCTCTTAGCGGTGAGCTAGAGCATTGATGGCGATTTTTTTCCGAGCGTTTGTCTGGATTTTCATCCAGATGTTTTTCTTAGCCTTGTGCTAAATGGTCTTACAAGACTTTCTCCTTTTAGTGTTAGTGTTTGCACTAGAATCATTTATTTTTTTGTTTTTCTTTATTTAAGAATTTTTATAAATTTCTTTTGCTGAAATAGAAAATTTTCAGACAATCCTTAAAATATTTTAAGGGGGGTGTTCATACTTTGTTTCAGTTCATTTTTTTTTGATTTAGACAAGAGTCTAGACAAAGTTATATTTTTTTTTTGTTTTGGTAACAATAACAGAGCTGATTCTTTTATATAAGAAGACCGCGATTGTTACTTTGAACAGGTATTTCTTATGTTCATGCAAGGATTTTTTATTTACTTTTTGATGTACTTAACCTTAGTGCTTAATTAAGTTAAGTCTAGTTATAAGATTCTTGTGTACATGCAAAGATTTTCTTTTGGTTTTCATTGTACTTAATATTAGTGCTTAATTGAATTAAGTCTAGTAGTAAGGTCCGAAGTTTGTAATTTTGTTTTAAGTTCTGACCTTAGTATTAAGTGATAGTGTACCACTTTGTACCTTTTCATAAGTAGCCTTAGTTTAATAGACTAGTGTAGTCTATTTCTTTTTGGAAGGGGGTAATGTAACATTCATTTTTTCCTAGATTTTAAGACCATATAATGTTACTGATTTTTCTCTTAATAATGTACTTCTTTTCATTTTTGTATCGAGCGGTATATTAATCAGAAATTCCTAGCCGCTCGTTATATAGTGTGCTGTGCGGGTTTGCGACCGAATCTATCGATACGCCGGGATTGGTCAAATGTTTGTATCCAGAGTTTTGGTTCCGGCGTCGCCATATTACAGACAGAGTGCCCACGGCTTATTTAAGGGTCCGGAGGACGCGAATCTTGGCTTAGAACACCGAGCCGCGCCGCCAGGCAGTAACATCAAGCCGCCGCCCGGCTTAGTACCATCAAGCCGCCGAGAGGCTTAGTACCATCAAGCCGCAGCCAGGCTAATTTCCACCGAGCCGTCAAGTGGCGATTTTCCACCGAGCCGCAGTAGAGGCTTACGACAATATCTACGAGAGCCAAGTTAAGCACGAGTTTTTTTATCATAAAGCCGTAGTGGGCTTTGTGTGTTTTCTAAATGGAGTAGCTAAAGTAGGCTCTTCTCAAAAGTGTGAAATCGGTTTTGTGTTGCATTGAAGGCCTAGAAGCCCATAGGAAAACCGTAAGTTACCAGAACATACATCAATAAATAAATTCCCCGCAAATAAGTGTTTTAACAGCAATTTGAACTGAAAAATCGGGAAGTGAAAATCACGACTCTTCGATTTCGGGTGTAGTCAAGATTTAGAAGTAAAATCTCTGATTTAGGGACTCTAATTTATAAAAACTACTTTTAGGCTAGAATTTTTTTGTATTCCTTAAAACTGCAAAGGTTGGAACTTTTATTTTAAATCATGAATAAATTTTTTTTTTGTTGATTAAAGCTAGTGTCTCACTGAATGCCTATTTTTCTTTTCAGGATAAGAAAAGTTGTACTAGAATAATTCTTTTTAGTAATAACCGTAAAACACTTCAGTATTTTTTCATTTTTTTAACTGAAGTTAGATCCTTTCTATTTTAAAATGAATGGTGCCCAAAATTTGTACAACTGAAGCTTTTTAAAAATAGAAAATAATTCCAAAAAGACGTATAACAATTATCTCTTACCCATATTTCTCTACCAAGGAAAACTGAGCTAGTGTTTGTTTAATTTCTTTAGTTCTTTTAAAATCATTATTCACTCAATTCATTCTCAGAAATTAAAAAGAGGTTGCAAGAAAATTGCGCCCAAGCGTGGGAAAAACAATTTTCACAGGGTACAAAATGACGACGCAAAAAGCGACCAATTACAAACGTTACACTATCAAATATGAAAATGGGTGGTTTTCAAGAGAGTAAAAAAAAAATAGTGAAGTCACAATCAGCACATTACCAAAAGTGCAAAGTGTTATACTTTTCCCACACACTTTTTAATCCTTTTTAGGATGTTATTAAGTTTTATCAGTTACATCATACTTTAATCGGTGATTTTTCCAGATTCATTGTTCGGTAATAATTTTGGCATTTTCATATTCATCTTTGAAAAAAAGGTAGATTAAGAAGATTATTTTATTAAAAAGTTTATACAAAATATTAAAATGTAAAAGTAACTGTTATAAACACAACAAAACATCAAAAACTTAAAATGTTAAGCATTAAACTTAAAAATTAAAACATTACCCTTAAAAACGTTACAATATTTAATAATTATTTCTTGCAAGTTACATACCATATATATATATATATATATATATATATATATATATATATATATATATATATATATATATATATATATATATATATTTATATATATATATATATATATATATATATATATATATATATATATATATATAAAAACATAATACTCGATAGATTTTGAACATAACAAGCGAAAATAAAAAAACTCTAATGATTTTTTGAAAATTATTGTGTAAGGAAGTGATTTTTTTTTTTCCATTTCTTCTTCCCTAGGATCTGTTACCGGTAGATAGTCTCTTACATCACACGAAGTTGGTAGTGAATTACAATATTCACGATCAGGTTTAGGAATTAAATTTTGTGAACAGAAGGATAAAAGATTCTTTTTCTTTATATCAGATACGGGTAGACGTTTTTTGTAAGGGGTAAAACGGTTTGGGTTTTGTCTTTCTTTTCTTCTCTTAGATACCAGTGTTAAAAAGTCTCTTTCATCAATGTTTGTTTTTATGAAAATTGTTTTAATTTTTTCCAGTATTGAAACCATATTCCGTCACAACATTTAAAATTCTTCTCATAACTTCTTTGTTCTTGATTATTTTTTATCTTCCTTATTTTGTCATTGCTTTTTCTTCGGATTTTCTTTTTTTCCCATTTCAAATTTCGCACCTCTTTAGGGATTTGCGAAATTTCAATTTATAGGTTTTAAATGTTTTCCTGTAGATTCCACAGCTTTTTCTTTTGTCTCTTCTTGATAGAGATGAGATACATAGTTTTTATGGTTATATTTGAATATAATTATCTAAAACCAGTTAGTCGACAATAGTGTGACTCTAAAGCCGGGAATGAAAGATAGTGCTTTTTAACGGAATCATCATCATCATCATCGACAAGTTGATCATCATCGCTGTTTTTCTTTTTTGATCTTTTTTCACCCCTCCTATCAGGCTCTAGATTCCCGTTGGGGACAATTTTTTAAAAGCCTCCTTAATTAATCCCTCACTAATGCCAAGGGTATCAAGAAAAAAATTGTCTGCACACGACATGTTTTACATTGTCGCTGGTCATTGTAGATTTTTTATTTACGCTCTTCCTTGATATCCCACTGACAACCTTTCTTTTTGGTTTGTCTTGAACGATATGCTTGACAAAATACTCTCGCTGCTTATGAAGTAACTCCAATGAATGGAAATGGTCAAATATAATGTTTCTTTTATTTTCTGGAATTTTCGCGTTCTTAACTCTGCTCTTTTAGACGAAGGGCTTTGTTTATATTTGTTTTCAACTAGAATTAGATTTGTAACGCTTTTTAGGTTCATCATGAGCACGAAAGGTGGAACTTTTACTTGACTGCAAACTGTTAATTCTCCACAGGAGCCATGATTAGATTCTGTTCGTTGATTTCAAATCTGCTGGTCATAGTAAAATTCTGTTTCAAAAGAGCCTTTTGAAGGTTTTTGTCTAAAGTTTTTGGCCTGTTGTTTTTAAGTTTGGTGGTTTCATACTTCTCAGTGTCAAAAATGGATAAAAATTATTAATTACAAGACAAAGAATCTGACACATAATTACTATAAGTTTTCATAAGGCAGTAGCTAGTGAAAAACTAAAGAGAAAAATTTTTGGGGGATTTTAAGTAAAGCCATGACAAAGAAGTTTACTTCTACCTGGAAATGTTTTCATTACATGCAAATAATTATTATTATTAACTGACTAGGCCGTTATTTGATGAAAATTTATATTCAATGAGAATAAGTCACTACATTTTTTAGTAAAATTTCCACTTTTATTGATTTTTATACTTGACACGTGTTTCTCTAAAACATTAGCTTTATCAGAAGTATGAATATAGACTGAAATGTATATTTTTCAATGGTTTTATCAGTAAATATTTACAGGTAGGTTGTAACTAAAAGATAACAACAAAACTTAATAATTATACAAATTATCTATTCATTAAATAAATTCATCAATGGGAAATTTCCGAGGTACAGTTGGTCATTTAATATTGGGTTTGTATTCTTTCTTTTATTGATCTCGAGGGTCTTAAATAAATTTAATTTATGCGATTTATTCTGAACGTGTAAAATATGGAAATTATTATCAGATACATGACTATTAAATGTTTGGCATATGAAGAATCAGTTTTACTTTTTAAAAAACTTTTATTATTTTATTATTATATTTTATATATTTTATAATATTACAAAAAATTTGAATATAATAAAAGTTTTTTAAAAAGTAAAACTGTTTCTTCATATGTCAAACATTTAATAGAAGAGAATCATGTATTTGTTAACAGTTTCCGTATTTTACACGTTCTGAATAAATTGCAT
>CM032449.1:108245576-108263076 GCA_019049505.1 Pachyrhynchus sulphureomaculatus | reverse complement strand
TAGGGACGTTGCAGGATTCTTTTGTTGCTGGGATACTGCCCGGTCCTCGGTAGAAGTTAAGTGGAACATGATTCTGAAATCGGATTTTGGAAAAATCAGGTGAAATATACCGCAGTAATCAGTTATCTGATTACTGCTTTAACATCGTTCGGTTCATTGTGCAACTACAAAAATTTAACTTCTATTGAAACAACTGTAAATGATATAGCAATTAAACTTTCAGCGCTTCGTTCTTGAAATGATCTGTCTGATAAAATAAAAATAAATGTTGTTTCGATTATAATCGATTAAAATCTGTGTTATCTTCGTAGAACTTCTACGTCGTGTGAAGAAAGAAAGGTGTGGTAAGAAGGGAGAATAATCTTCTTAGAAATTCTAATAACACAGAAATTTTAAATCAGATGAAATCACTATATAAGAGTGTATTTCAAGAAAGACATCGCTGTGAGTAAAAAATTAAATTCTAATAACTACTTGGCTTTAAGAAATAATGAAAGTTAAAATGAAGCTCAGTAGTAAAATACCTAATGAGACAATATCGTCACTTATGAAAGAAAGAAAAATATTAAACTGGTAAGGTATATAAAGCGTTTATTTAAAGGAAAAAAGAAATATTTGTATGTTTGTTCCTGCTATTATTTGATAAATTCTTTTATAGAACGGAAAATCAATTTTATTCTTATATTTCAACAAACAACTAAATCAACCAATCCAATTGACGTCACGGAACGTGCCATAAAAATATATGTTCAACTAATTCCATAAAAGTAGCTCAAACAACTTACCCCTAATACGCTTCGGCTTTGATTAAATTGTCTGCCATAAACGTGCAATCGTGTCAAAATTCTCGGTACGTATGGTTTTGAACAATTAATGGGGATTTAGGAATATCTAAGACAAATATTTTTGCAAATGAGCTATTCGAGGTAAATAATTCGAACATTTTGCACAAATTGTGGTTTTAGTAACGACTTAGTAGGTTTATTTGTAATGCTATTATCATTTAGTGCAGTTCATGAAAATAAGTGTTTATGCATGTTGGTAGGATTATTTTAAATGATATGATTAGGAACTGCACGGGGCGCTATATTCAGTGAATACAAGATAAGTTAATTTACATATACTGTATCTTTTGAATAATTAACGTATAAGAAATATAATCATAGATTACATTTATAAAAGTATATTATACAAATAAGAAATAAATTCAGCATACATTGTGGAAAACCTTTTTAATCATGGTCGGCGAACCGTTTTCTACATAATTGAAACTATTACGACTTAATTTATATAATAGGATTATTGAGATTTTAACAAAGACAGTAAGTACCGGTAGACTTCGAACAGCTTGTTTCAAAGTTTTGACATACATCATTTCTGGTGGAAATCTTGAGTACTCTTTTAGGGCTGTGTCTTACGTGAATGTCTTACTGCGAGGGATGCGGGGAATGCAGGCGACGACGCGACGGGGGCAGTGCAAGATCCCCAAAATGTGCAAGCGGCATGAACGTTGAAATAAAAATGTCCTATGTACTTGCAAAATTTACAACCCTGAACTTTCTTATACAAAAAATATTTTTAGCACTAAGTTGACGGTAAAATATTAAATTTCGGTATTTGGATACCAAGTATATTTTTAAAGGAATTAATAAATTTATTTGGTTACTTGGAAAGACGTTAAAAAATACAATACAAACTTAATAATTAACACCATTGAAGAAAACAAAAATATGAAACTATTGAAAACCATGATGTCACAAGATAGAACTAAAATAATAAAATTACGAGATAAAACAGGTAAAATAATAACTGACAGGAAGGAAATAACAGATAAAATAAAAAAAAACTTTATTTCTCGACTATACCAAATTCAAATCAGCAGCAAAAACATATTCTTAACGTTGGCTCGGAAGAAATTCCTGAGGTAAGCCGAAGTGAATTGGAAACTGCTTTAAAACAGATGAAGAATAAGAAATCTCCAGGTGAAGATAAAATAACATCTGAAGTATTGAAAATGGGAGAAAATGAACTTTTTGAAGCGATACGGATATTACTCAACAAATGTATTTTATTCAAGAAAAGCGATCATGAACACCTTGAGAAGTAGAGAGCCATCAGCTTGTTATCACATTTGTACAAGCTTCTTACTAAAATAAGTTAGGAATGTGGAATCTTTGGCACAATGATACTACTCAGTATATATCACCACTACACCAAACACTTTATTTTTGCACTCGACGCGCGTTTCGCTAACCATGTTAGCTTCATCAGGAGCGATGATTGACTATCATCGCTCCTGATGAAGCTAACATGGTTAGCGAAACGCGCGTCGAGTGCAAAAATAAAGTGTTTGGTGTAGTGGTGATATATACTGAGTAGTTCTTACTAAAATTGTCACAATCCGTCTAACAGATACGTTCGATGACTACCGACCAGAGCAAGCGGGCTTTCGCAAGGAATCTGGAATAACAGATCATATCCAGACCCTCCGCCTTTTAATAGAAAAAGCGACCGAATATAATATTAAGCTGCACCTAACTTTCATCGATTATAAGAAGGCTTTCGACTCCCTCGAACATCGGGCAATTATGCAGTCCTTAGCTCATGCCAGAATAGACTCAAGATATACCGAACTCCTCATATTCTTATATGAAAATGCGACATTAACGATTGAATTATATGAAGATCGAAATAACAGAACCCATAATGATCAAGAAATATGTTAGGCAGGGCGACACAATTTCACCAAAATTGTTTGCCGTGGCCTTGGAGGAAGTATTTAAAAGTCTTAAGTGGGAAGAAAAGGGAATTAAAATCAATGGCATATATTTAAATCACTTGCGATTCGCAGATGATGTAGTAGTGATTAGGGAAGATCTAGAAGAACTCAAAATCATGATAGAACAACTTCACAGAAAGTTGGACTCGAGATGAACATCAAGAAAACAAAACTTCTAAACTCACAAAACACAAAAATTGAGATGGGCACGGAACAAATCGAAGAGTGGAAGAGTACGTATACTTGGGACATAAGATTACACATTAAAAGCGGGGATATTAGACGAACGACAAGCAAATGATCTTTTCAAAATACTTATAGCCCTTCAGGTTGATGTATAAATATTAAAATAATTCAAACCTAATTGAAAGTTTTTGGTTGGAATTTTTTTATTGCCATTTAAATACAAGCCTTATCGTAGTTTTTTGATACTACAGATGAACTACTGCAGTAAACTTCTAACTACCCTCGTTCAAAGCTATTGTAGTCTACTCCACTATTTATTCATCAAGAACAACTTTGTTAACGTTTATTGTGTGAAAAATTGTACATCTAGCAAAAATGTTAAAACCTGATATAATTCTGATACATAGGGATTGAACATATTTATTCTACTACAATATTATTAAAATAGTGTTTTTGATCTTATTGATTGTGGATATCGAAGTGTATTTTGGTTTAAAATTTACACACGTTAAAAATTCGTTTTTAATAAAAAGCACATATTTGAAAGGAGGAAAAAAAATAATTCCTTGAACGAAATTTGACAGTTTGTATTCAAAACGTCCTTATTTAAATAAGACTATACACTCTCGAGGTGGTAAATTACCTTTTAAAAAATGCTTTACGGTACTATTTAGATATTATGAATAATTCAAGTGTAAATATTTTACTTTTATATATGTACATCTCGCAAACTGTTTTGTTGTTATACCGTAAATTTTTCGATTCTTGTCAGTAAATTTTTTCAATAAATCTCAAAAAATAACATTTTTTTAGTGTTCTGTACGGAACACTTACAAGATCTCTTCGATGTCTGTCTGTCCATCTGTCTGCCGGTCTGTCTATCAGTCACACCCGATTTTTCTGCGAATATATTTGACATAGAAAGTTGAGATTTGGCACTAATTTAAGAATTGATGGCTTCATCAGAGCCATGTAGTTTTGAAAGTTAAATTTTGACTTAAGAAGTTAGTTTTGAGGTGTAAAATCGGAAGTGAAAAAAAAAATTACCCGTTCATTTATTGGGTATCAAATGAAAGCTTGTAAAAACACGAGTTCAAAAATATATACAATATAATACTTGAACAAACTTTTCTTTGTATTATTTTTAAAAAATTGCGAAAAATTGCTCTCCCCCCTTATCCTCCACAGAGTGTATATTGAACGAAAATTATCACCTTTAATAATTTATCTGGGATATAAAACAAGCAATAATTTCAAGGACATCAGTTTTCAATAAAGATCGGAAACAAATTTTGTTGAAAACTCATTTGGTTTCTATTTTGTGAATCATTTTATACCTCTGTAACAAAATTTTTTATTTTAAAAGCAATCAAGAATACTAATTGCGCACGTTCGTCTTGCACTCGGCCGGTTATATTTATTGGTGTTCAAGGGACTATATTAATAAATTATTATCAGTGCTGGTTCAGAAAATACGAAGAACACTTTGGTAATTTCTAAAAATACGATTTTTTCGTTTTTAGTTATACCAATACTGCCATCTATGCCGTCGAGCAGTAAGCTCAAGAAAGGTGCGTTTCTGCAATAAGTTACCAGCAGTGCTGTGCCGCTCTGCTTGAATAAACTTCAAGTCACCGACAGAGTGCAGTATAAGCATCTATTTGTTATAGTTTTTAGTTATACCAATACTGCCATCAGTGCTGCTCGTGCTTGTGGGGTGACACAGAATTTTAATATGCATAAATGGAAAGAAATATTTTTTTGAAATTTGTTGGTCCAGATTAAAATAGTATGAGGGCAGCTCTATAGTGTAAAAGAAAGTTGGTGACCTTACAATCAGAAACTTTGAATAAGGAATAATAATTTGGAAAAATTTGCAATAATCTAAAATCCGAAATTCGTCGTAATATAACATATATCTTATACATATATATATGCCTCTCTTGCCAACGAGAAGAGGCCCTGGAGCCCCCAAACTTTGATGTTATGTGGTTAAAAATAACGACTCAACCAACCACAAGGTTCGTCTGTATCCTCTATCGACCACCAAGTGATACAAACTTTAGAACACTTTTCGCTTCTCTTGCAGACACCATAGATCATTTACAAATTAACTATCCAAATGCCGAAATTGCCATCCTGGGCGACTTTAATGTCCATAACATCAACTGGCTTAAATATTCAAATACTACCGACGAACAAGGTCGTGAAGCCGAATCATTTTCAATCAGTTGTGGCTTGACTCAGCTTATTGATGAACCAACACGGATCCCTGATCGAGACGGAGAGTTCGCCAGTCTTCTTGATCTGTTTTTAACCACCAATCCGGAGATTTACACGGTCAGCGTAAATCCACCGTTAGGTTCTTCCGACCATAAACTACTTTCGACATCGAGTATTCTACCAGTCAGTGACAGAGAGGCGCCCGGGCCGCGCAGGGTTTGGCACTACAAATCTGCTAAATGGGAAGATCTCAAGGAATATTTTCGAACTTTCCCTTGGTTGGACGTTTGTTTTCGATCCGACGACCCATCTGACTGCGCCAGGGAGGTTTCCGATGTTATTTTGGCCGGTATGGATGCTTACATCCCTTTTTCGAAGAAATGCCCTTCCAACGGCAAGCCTTGGTTTGACCTAAAATGCAAAGAAGCTGTTGCTTCTAAACATCTTGCATACCGACAGTGGCGTGAAGATCCTAACGCCATAAATCGTAACATCTTTGTTCGTGCCAGGAACAGATGCAAAGAAATTATCGACGAAACCAAGGAGGTACACAATCAACGGATTAGAAACAAACTTCTCGCTTGTCCCGGCAACTCCAGGTCCTTTTGGTCAGTCGCTAAGGCAGTTGGTCAGAATTTCACCAAATCCACCATACCACCACTCACACGGCCAGATAATTCTATTGCAACGACACCTGTTGAGAAAGCGAACTTGTTGGCTGAACTCTTTGCTTCACATTCTACTGTCGATTTCCAAGGAAAAAAAACACCACCTACTATTCCCATAGTGCAGTCAAGGATGCCCGATATTGTCTTCAGACAGCGTATCATAAAACGTATTTTGATGAAGCTAGACACCAAAAAGGCTTCAGGCGCTGACGGAATACCTGCCATAGTTCTCAAGAACTGTGCGAGGGAACTAACACCAGTTTTCTGTAGACTTTTCAACCTATCCTACAGAAAGGGAATATTTCCTTCCTGCTGGAAATGTGCCACAGTTCAGCCGATACCTAAAAAAGGCAAGAAGACCTTGCCAAATAACTACCGACCAATCGCACTACTCTCAATAATATCGAAAGTCATGGAAAAGGCTATCAATCAGCATCTTCTAAAATATCTTGAAGGATTCAACATTATTAGTGATCAGCAATATGGCTTTCGTAAAAATAGATCAACAGGAGATCTTCTGACTTATGTAACACATGTTTGGAACAACGCAATTGAACACTTTGGAGAATCTCGAGCGGTTGCTCTTGACATATCCAAGGCATTTGACCGTGTTTGGCACGATGGGCTGTTGGCTAAGCTACGTTCTTATGGTATGTCTGAAAAGTTCTGTTTGTGGCTCTCATGTTTCCTCAGAGAGCGTTCTTTACGAGTGGCAGTTGACGGATTTCTTTCTAGCACCTTCACTATCAATGCCGGTGTGCCCCAAGGTTCCATACTGTCTCCTACTCTCTTCCTCATTTATATTAACGATCTGCTGGAAAAGACCAAGAATCCAATCTACAGCTTTGCAGATGACAGTACACTTATCTCTTCATTCACTTTGAACGCTCGGACATCGACTACTCAGACGAATATCCGCAGACAGCAGGAAGTCATTCAACTTAACAAAGACCTGGAAGAAATTCTATCTTGGGGTGACAGTAACCAAGTGGAATTTAACGCTACAAAAAACCCAGGCGGCAGTTTTTTCTAAAAAAGTTAACGTTGCAGAACCCGACATAGTTATGTCGGGGCACTCCATCCCTCTAACATCGTCACTCAATCTGTTAGGCGTTAATTTGGGAGCAAATATGTCCTGGCATGAACATGTTGCAGGCATAGCAAGAAGAGCTTCTCAAAAGTTGGGAATATTGTTTCGAACCAGAAAGCTTTACACTCCACAACAACTGTTAATTCTTTACAAAGCGCAAATTCGACCAACTATGGAATACTGCTCCCATGTTTGGAGCTCCGCTCCCAAACATACACTGCATTTGTTGGATTCTATCCAGAGAAGAGCTGTTCGTCTGATTGGACACCCGGAACTGACCGACGGCCTTGATTCGCTGGAACATCGAAGAACGGTTGGCGACTTGAGCCTATTCTACAAGTACTTTCATGGAAAGTGTTCGAAAGATGTGGCCCGTTTAATTCCTCCCAGAGCGGTGCATATTAGAAGTACACGTCAAGCTAATGCTTCACATCCGTATGAGGTTCAGCTTGTTACTCCTCGTACAACGCTTTTCAAGCAGTCTTTTATATGGAGAACATCATACCTTTGGAATGGTTTACCCAGGACTGTGTTTCCCACCGAGTACAATCTACAGCGATTCAAGAACAACGTGAATTGCTTTCTCCGCACACGTGTCGCTCCTGTAGCGCTTTAGGGACTTCCCTGTAGCACGTGTGCTAGACCCATAAAAAAAAAAAAAAAAAAATATATATATATATATATATATATATATATATATATATATATATATATATATATATATATATATATATATATATATGTATATATAACAAATAGTATAATTTTTTGCCCCTCTAATTAATGTTTCTGTACAAATATACTCCATTTTTGGTCTTCCGTACGAAACACTTATGGAATTATTTCGTTGTTTGTCCCTCTGTCCGTCTATCACACCTGATTTTCTCTGAAACTGTTTGACATAAAAGTTGAAATTTGGCACAAATTTAACAGATCATTGAGTGGGGTGTCAAATGACAGCTTGTGAAAACATTAGTTCAAAAATATATATGATGTAATACTTGCGCAGACTTTTCTTTGTATTATTTAAAAAAAACGGCGAAAAACCCCTGTCCTTCGAAAAGTACTGAACAAAAAATTTTGTAAAAATTTTTGAATATTCTTCATAATGTGTAGATTGATCGAAAATTATCAGAAGTGCATTAGGTTCGATAATTTATCTGGTATAAAAAAAGCTATGAAAACTATGTTTTGTGACAATACACTGGAAGTTTTGTTAATATACTGTTCAGTACACACACGGATGGGTACCTATAGAAAATAATTTTATGTTATTTGTTTATAATTAAATAAATGTTTAGGTAGTAAATATGTATTTTACGCTGTTAGTACTAGATTCCAGATTGCTATAACTATTATACATTATTGAATAAGAAAAAACGTGAAAATACATATTCGATCTTAAGATGTCAGGGACTTATTTAATTTAGCCTAGGTAAGGATTTTATTTTATTTTAAAGGCAATCACGGAGCACTGATTGTTCAAGTCCAACTTTCACTGCACTGTTTTTTTTACGAGTTCTAACTTATACCAAATCTGACTGGTAGCGGACTCGAACAGCGTGAATAACATCAAGAGATAATATCACTACAAACACTTCCAAAATTGCTTACGCCACGTTAGACGCTTGTCATTTCTATGTATTACGCATTCAGGACATCAATTATCGTTAGCGTGGAGACGCTCACGTATTACACAGCGTTAGCTGATTAATAAGAGAACCGAAAGGGACAGTAATATATGTCAGGTATTTTAATATAGAATATATAAATTATAAGCCAGGTCCTCCCATTATTTTAAAAATGTCAATTTTTGCTTCTGGATATTTTTAAAAATTGAATTTAATTATCTATAGAAGATCTTACATAACAAAAAACTTTTGGAATTGTGCATATCATTCTAAGGCGTATATAACGCCTGAGAGTCCATTTTACATTACTTAGTTAGCACCGGTTACGATACTACCCGTCAATATTACACCTTATAGAATATTTTCAGACGATTTTAAGTAACAAACAATTTTTCGTAATACCGTTCGCTTTTAATAATCTATCCAGCTTCAAGCGCCGAGTGTATACTCTTAAAAATATGTAGATTATTAAACTTACTTTATTCTTTCATAATTTCGATTCCATTTTGTTTTAATAAATGTCGCTAACGCATTTCTACTTTTAGGTTCCATGGAGTAAAATATTATATACGTTACTATTTTCATCTTCGTATGGTATCGGATATATGCGTATAAATTCTAGTGTGTGAACTTCTTTAGTTTATTAACTTTGAAATTTCCCTCTTTTGACTTTCTACTGAAGAGGACTCATGATTGAGAAATACTATTATGAATCATTTTTTCTTTGGACAGTAATATTCCACAATTTTCTTTCTGTTCTTTTATTATAGCTGTAGCTAAGTTTCCTTTTTATTAGGAATACGGTAAAAAGAAAACGTGAGTTTACCATAACCCAATATTTTATTACCAGTTGTTTATTATTCGCATTGAATTATTTCTTATAATATATATATATATTTGTATATACATATATATATATATATATATATATATATATATATATATATATATATATATGTATATATATATATATATGTATATATATATATATATATATATATATATATATATATATATATATATATATATCCGCAGATTCAGTGACAATATTGTACGTTATTAATTTTTTAAATACGATTTTTGTCAAATTAAGAAACTGATGAACACATTACATTCAACTTGACTTAACACAACTATGTTGGGAATGTGGAATCTTTGGTACAATGACACTACTTAGTATACCGGGTGACCAGCCAAAATGTAACATCCTGTAATTTTTTTATTTTGAAAGTTACGTATTTGCATTTTTAGATACCAGAATGGGACACTTTCTATCACCTAAGAAATATTTTTAACTACTTCCGGTTTGACTGGAAGTGGTTGTAGCTTTCTTATTTTTAATGGGACCCTGTATATTTTTGTATTTCAATTCGCTTTCCAACAATGTATCACAAGTTGACATTTGTTTGACAGGTGACCGGTAAAAATTGATTTAAACTCTTAGACTTAGGCGGCCATGGCAGATATACTAGCAATTATTTTTGTTCGTTTTATCTCACTTTGGAAAGAATTTAAGACTATTCATTTATCGTGTCATTTTCGCGATTCTAAGTGGCTCTTACAAAATTTTATGCTTTACATTCAGTTACAGAATTTTCTCTTTAAATAATGATCAATATCACCGAAATTAAGCTAGGAACACATATTTTTTATTTAACCTAGTTACACATTACAGCTTTTTTGCCAACATACATCTAATAGAACTATCTAATGCCAATTGGATTTAATATTATTTTCAGAAAATAAACCGTTTTTTTATGCAATAATGTGATATCAACAAATTCCATTACGGACTTAATAGGCTGTGATAAAACAGACGAACCGAAAGTTATGGTTGCTGCGTGTGACCAAAATTGCCATTATTATTGTTTACTTTACGAGAAAAATAACTTTAGATATTCTGGTATTTAAAAATGCAAATATATAACTTTCGAAATCAAACAATTACTGGGTGTTACATGTTGGCTGTATCACCCGATATATCACCACTACACCAAATGCGTTATTTTTGCACTCGTCGCGCGTTTCGCTAACCATGTTAGCTTCATCAGGAGCGATGATTGAATCAATCATGGATAGCGAAACCCGCTTCGAGTGCAAAAATAAAGTGTTTAGTGTAGTTGTTACACGAGGCTAGTTTGAAAAGTCCGTGCAAAGTTCGAGAGATGGCACCACCGGCGCGTATCGAGGTCATGTTTAGTTAGTAGCATCTCTTGAATGAACGCACACCAAGTTTCAGCCATATTGCTCTATTTCTTTGTGTTTGGCATTCGTGTGAATCAAGGAAGTCGAGTGATTTTCAAGAAATGGACGAAAAAGAATTTCGTGTGGTGATTAAACATTACTTTATGAAAGGCAAAACGCCTCAGGAGACTAAAGAGAAGCTTGATAAACATTATGGTGACTCTGCACCTTCGATTAGAACAGTTTATAAGTGGTTTCAAAATTTTCAGACTGGCCATATGGGCACAAGTGACGCTGAACGTTCTGGACGGCCTGTGGAGGTTACGACTCCAGAAATCATTGATCAAATCCATGATATGGTGATCGGATGACAGAAGAGTTAAAGTGCGTGAGATTGCTAGTGCTGTGGGCATCTCGACTGAATGGGTATATAATATTTTGCATAAACATTTGGACATGAGAAAGCTATCCGCAAGATGGGTGCCGCGATTGCTCACGCTTGACCAAAAACGGAATCGTGTGAAGTGTTGCAAGGATGGTTTGCAGCTGTTCCAGAAGAATCCGGAGGACTTTAAGCGTCGTTTCGTCACTGTGGATGAAACATGGATACATTACTATACTCCTGAGACCAAACAACAATCTGAACAATGGGTTACCAAGGGGGAATCTGCACCAAAAAAGGCGAAGACCGTTCCTTCGGCCGGAAAGGTTATGGCGACTGTCTTTTGGGATTCGCAAGGGATAATCCTCATCGACTATCTGGAAAAGGGTAAAACTATTACAGGTGAATATTATTCATCGTTATTGGACCGTTTGAAAACCGAGCTGCACGAAAAACGCCCGCGATTGGCCCACAAGAAAGTCCTTTTCCATCACGACAACGCACCAGCACACACCTCAGCTGTTGTGGTCGCAAAATTAATGGAAATAGGATTCCAACTCGTTTCACATCCCCCCTATTCTCCAGACTTGGCTCCCTCGGACTACTATTTGTTCCCCAATTTGAAGAAATGGCTGACGGGACAAAGATTTTATTCAAACGAGGAGGTGATTGCAGACACTAATGGATATTTTGCAGACTTGGATAAATCCTATTATTCGGAAGGGATCAACAAACTAGAACATCGTTGGACGAAGTGTATAAGCCTAAAAGGAGACTATGTCGAAAAATAAAAAAGGTTTACCCCAAACACATAATTAGTTTTTATTTTTGCACGGACTTTTCAAAACCAGCCTCGTATATAGTGAGTAGTTTATTTAACGCAACTTATTAATTAAGTACAGAGTTAAATCTTATTGATGAATTTTAAGGAAAATATTTTATAAAAACTTATCTCAAACGGCTCCTTCTTGACGATATCCTTAATTAAAAATATTGTAAAAAATGCATTAAAATTTTCTACACGTAATGCTGATTTTCAAGCAAAACTTTGTAGAAATGTCCAGTTAAATAAAATAAACTCTCGCTTCCTAAAGTAATATTTCTTCAGTTTTATCCAGTGAGAAGGATTCTGGTAATTGGAATCTTGAAAGTAAATTTAAAAAAGTAAATATGAATATTTGAGTTGTTAAAATAATCTTGTGTTAGCTATCAATTTTGCTTTGTAAATTAGCAATAAAAATAGCTTTTACTTGGAACACTCACTTGCTTAATGTAAATTTTATGACAGTGACATTTAGGGTAATTTTTCAGTAATACATTAATTTTTATATTAATTTTTAATTAGAATGAATAATTTTCAGTTAACTACCCTCTTGGGGACTTTCACCTTGTCGTCTGTGAGAGGGCTAAGACCTCCAACAGCCAGGGAGCGAGGCCGGCGGTAGCATAGATATTGGTAGGGCCACCCTTGCCGGTAAGATCTCAAAGCGATGGAGGTGAAGCTAAGAAAGTCCACAACAGCAGAGTCTGACCCAGAGTGGGCGGCTGCAAACAGCGTCTGCTTCCATGTTAGGAACGGCTGATCTTATTTGCAGAAAGAAGCGGTAATCTACTGCGATAACTCCTTCCCGAGAAAAAACCTCTATTTTGATTGTAGATCAGACCAGTGATGGCATGCTATGCGACCGACTAGCAATCGGTGCTTTGGTTTCAGGACCGCAAGTGTGATATGGGCTACTGGCGTGGAAATATAGACAACCAGGTAGCCCGCAGAAAATATGCTACCGGTGGTAAATCAAAAAGTAATATTATGAACGTATAAACATGGAATATCAGAGGGCTGAATAAACTTGGCCAGCTACATATTCTTGAAGAAATCACGAAAGACATACCCATTTTGAGTATATCTGAGACTGATTGGCAAAAGTCAGGCCATTTTACATCAGCCAATGGCAATCTTATAATCTGCTCGAGTAACAAAAAAACATCTTGCAATGGAGTGGCGATGATGGTGAACAAACGCATAAAATACTCGGTTCTGGGTTACGAGGCAGTTAATGACAGATCTATAATAACCAGGATTCAGGCAAAGCTCGAGGACATAAATAACTTTTATGGACAACTAAGTGACACTATCAAATGGCTTCCTAATAGAGGACTTCTACTACTCCTTGATGATTTCAACGCAAAGATTGGCACAACGGAACAGGATAATGACTTGAGAAGCGTAGTGGGAGGTATGGTTTAGGAGAACAAAATGAGAGAGAAAACACACTAATGAAATTTTGCGCAGAAAATAACTTGTTTATAACAAATTCAAATTTCAAACACCACAAACGCCGCCTATACATCTGGCAATCTCCAGATAGCAAAACACGTAATCAGACTACATTATAGTCAGAAGCCGCTGGAAAACAACGATAAGGGATATAAAGACATACCCAGGAATGGAGTGCGGTAGCGATCACAACACCCTGTAAGCCCAACAATACTCTCAAATAGATGGCACCTTGGATCAAACTCTAAATTTTCTGAAAATGTCACCTATAATCTGAAGACGAAATAAAACAATCAAGCTCTAATGAACTGTGGACAAAAACGAAGCCAGTGATTGAATCAGCCGCGTGAACTTGCAACGATATGAAATCAAAATCGAAGAAACCGTGGATATCCCGATCATCTTGGCAACTAATATAAGAGCGCCAGCAACTAAACTCTAAAGGCCTCAACGAGGGAACAGAAATAAAATATAATTTAACAAAAACAATAAACGAAGCTATTACACAAGACAAAAACAAACGTATAGCCAAAACTGGTGAAGAAATAGAACGGCATTCACAAAAACATGAAACTACAGATTTATTTAAAAAAGTCAAACAATTAGCAAATACATTCACATCAAAATTTCTACCATTAAAAAGCGACACTGGGCAAATTTTAACAGCAAAGCCAGAAGTAACCGAAAGATGGCGCGAGTACTACAAATAATCATAGCACAAAATGAATATGGGATATTTAGAGCAATTCTCAGGAGTCAGGCAGAATCAGCTATGAAAAAACTAAAAAATAATAAGTCTGCATTGTGTCCGAAATGTTTAAAGGGATATGAGAGACCGGTGTTAACTTAATCGACGAAACATATGCAATAAGACCTGGACAACAGGTGAATGTATATATATATATATATATATATATATATATATATATATATATATATATATATATATATATATAGCGATTCACAAGAAAGGCCTACAAGACCTTGTTAAAATTACCGAACTATCTCTCTCATATATCATGGAAGCAAAATTATGCTCCACATCATCCAAGAACGATTGAAACCAATTCTCTTGCCTCAGATTCCCCAAGAATAGGCAGGTTTTGTACCCGGTAGAGGTACAAGAGAACAGCTAATCAGTGTGAAACAAATGATAGAAAAGTTCTTATATTCACAGAACTTTTCTATCATTTGTTTCACACTGATAAGCTGTTCTCTTGTACCTCTACCGTGTTCTGTTTCCTTGATTATACATAGGCCTTCGACACAGTATAGTGGATCACTTATGGAGAATTCTTAAAAAAAAGGGGACACCAGACCATCTATTCTTCTTAATCCACAAATTATACAGCAACAACATCGCTTATGTTAGAGGTGAGAAAAATCTGTCTAAGCCATTGTAAGTCGGAAAGGGGGTGAGGCAGGGTTGTTTCTTGTCGCCACTACTCTTCAATATATGTGGTGAATGGATTATCCGCAAAGCGACAGAGAAGAGTGGAACGGAGGAGCATCAGTAGGAGGCAAAAAGTTCTCGAACTTAAGATACGCTGATGATACTACAATAGTGGCTAGCTCCGAGGACGAAATAGTTGCACTGCTGCATCGAATCGAAAAGATTAGCGCAAATATCGGCCTCTCACTAAATCGAAAGAAATGTATTCGTAGTAGATCGAGCTAAAATCTCGTCTCATGTCAATAAAATCAACGATATACCACTGAAGATAGATATTATATACTTAAGTGCCAGAATTTCTAACAAGGGGAGCTGCGAAGAAGAAATTAAAAAGGAATACCTATGGTCAAAACTGCAATTACAAGCCTAAGCAAGGTATGGAAAGATTACAGAAAAAATAAAATGACTAAAAAAAAGGCTTGCCAATTCACTGATATTCCATATAGCCACATACGGAGCCGAAACATGGACTATTAATGCAGCTTGCCGTAAAAAATAGAGGTTTTCGAACTACATGTTACAGGCGGATGCTCAGAATTTCCTGGATAGCTCATAGGACAAATGCGTCTTGTTCTAAACGATCTTAACATCCAAAATCGAAAATAGTGACCGGCTGTTATCATCGATTCAGAGAAAAATAACATCATTTTTTGGTACATAATAAGGAGGGATGGCATGGAAAAGTTGCTGATCCATGGGAAGGTTGACGGTAGAAGAAAAAGAGGTAGATCTCCCATCAATCAGATCATGCCTACAGTGCACTTGGAGTTGCTGAAGATGATGACAAGTGTCGAAGATCCAGAAGCCTGGAGGGTGTTGTAAATTCTTTGTAACAATGCAATAGAGGTCACGACACTCGTGAGTTGAGCACGATGCGAGAGAGACACAATCTGCTCGGCCTCATGTATGTAGAAAAAGCGCTCTTCTTAGAAATAGGGCTTTTTTTTTATTAAGAAAGAGCTTTTAAAGTTCCATTGGTTGAAAGGTTTTTGTCGACTTTTACATTAGTTTAAAGTTTATAAAGTTGCACCGTAAGAATGGGCGTTTTGTTTGCGAAAATCTTGTCATCTCGGTCATCGATTTTTTAAATTGGATTTAAGTTCCACTGTATGAGAGGGTTCTGTTCTGTACAAAATATTCACCTCTCGATAATTTATTTTTTAAATTGAGTTTAGGCTTTTAAAATTTCACTTTATAAAATGGTTATTTTGTGAAAAATCTTTGTCCCCAGTAATCAACTTTTAAATTTTAAAGGTACGCTGTATGAATGGAAGTTCTTTTTGTGAGCTCTCCTCTCGGTCATCGATTTTATCCTGTTTGAAAAAGATCTACACGTTTAGAGTTCAAGTGACAGGTTGCCGATTGCCTTCCTTCGTTGCTGTTCTCTTTTTCTTTAAAGAAACACCTTTTGTATCCATCTGCCTTCTCCCCCCGCTCTTTGAACCTAGCTATGCTACTAATGAACACCTATTAGACCTATCACAATACCCAAAGCAGGTTGTTACAACTGTATATGTATTTTGTGGTATACACCATTAAAGAATTGGTGACTTTATTACTTATTACACACAAAATTAAATTGCTTCCAAAACCAATATCTTAATTTAGTACAGTATCAAATCAAATTACAAAGTTTAAAATGCAATATTGCACATCCTTTAAAAGTTATAACAGGTTTATTTCAAATATCAATAATATATAATATATTATAAATAATAATTTTTTGGAAAATTCTCCGTGTAAGCTTAATAATATAAACAAGAAAGCACTGGTATACAAAAACTAAAATTTTTAATAAACACTCTTGGCAAAGTTAATGGAAATACAGTTAAATTTTAAAGTCGTTTTCAAAATACAAAGTTAAAATATTCCATACAACTGTAACGACAAAAGATTTGTTACTACAAACGAATGCACTTTATTGCTATGTAAACAACAATTTTTCATCAGTAATTCCAATACGTTAAAGAATATTTTCTTACGATCACACGCTGATCAATATGAAAGCATTTAGTACGAGTATTTAATTCATTTCCGTCGTTAGTCAAATATTCACCACCAACCAAATAACGAACACAGAATAAAACAGCATTTTAAACAGTTATTTAAAAATCTATTATACAGTTTGTCAAATATGAACGTGACCGCCCGTATTCTTAAAAAATGTGTTTCGAAAACATTTTTAGCCATCAGTGTGTTCTTTGGTGTGCTAACAACGGCGCAATTACCTTATTAAGTTACTCAATCGTCTCCTGCATCAATAATCGCGTGGCATCTTCGAGGCATGCGGTCGATGAAATTTTCTGCATACTCTGCAAATTTTTCGAATTTCACCAGACAACTGAGTCCAACTCTTTAGAGTCTTTCCTCTGAGCTTTCTCATTATAAGGGACCAAACGTTTTTAATAGGGTTGGTTTCCAGTGATTTTTAGGGCAACTCTATTATTTTATCATAGGCCCAAGCGAGCTGCTTCCCGACGTAATTTTCGCCCAGCAAAGGTTTCTTCAACGTGCTGCGTAATTTGAGATCATGAGCACGAAGATACTGTCGAATGGGACACATTCAAACTCGATTTTCTTAATTTCTCCGCTCCTTGACGCAGCGTCAATTTTGGGTCCCGTGAAA
>CM032449.1:108243163-108245476 GCA_019049505.1 Pachyrhynchus sulphureomaculatus | reverse complement strand
TGTATTGTGTGTGCTTAAGATCAAGAATTTCTTTACATGTTTTTGGTGTTTGTTAATAAAGTGTGAAGATCCACATGTACTTTATGTTAACGCCGTGTTTCGTAATGGCTTCATAAGATTCGCTTTTTTTATTAGAGATAATAAAAATCCTCAATTTGTTTTAGATTTGATCATTCTATTTAAAAAATATACTTTGGGTACAGTGGTTTTATTTCTAGGTAATTTCTGATTAGAAATCAAATCTTGTTAATCTTAACAAAAATTAAGTAGGGCCGACCGGATCATGTTTTGATTGTATCCATGTTAAAGTAGAACGTTTCGAAGGAGCTTAGTTTTTTTGATGCAAATGTTTCTTGTCAGTTAAGGTTTGTGATCGGTTAGCTAAGGATTTGGGGTTAGAGAAGAGTTGAGCTAGGTGAGCATTTAGGTATATGTTGGTGTGTGTCGGTTTTCTATATACTTAGCGAGACAAATAACCATCTGATATCCTTTGAAGCAAGACATCTAGAAATGGTAGTTGTTCTGCTACTTCTCTTTCCATTGTAAAATTAGTTTTTGGATGTATATTGTTAAGATCTTTCAGGAACTTGTTTAAGTTGTCTTCACCGTGTTGCCATATCACAAATGTGTCATCCACGTAACGTAGCCATATTTTCGGTTTATGTATAGCAGTTTCTAATGTTTCGAAATGCTCCGTGTACAGATTAGCTAGTGTTGGTGATAATGGGGAAGCCATCGGGGCACCTTCTATTTGTTTGTATCTTCGGCCTGAATAGACGACATATGTATTTGCGAGGCAGTGTTTTGAGAGACTGATGACGTATTCGAGCAGGTTATATTTCGTCTCTATGATAGACAGTACTTCGGTAACTGGAACTTGCGTAAAAAGGGATGTGACATCAAAACTGACAAGTAAATCATTTTCCTCTAGCTGCAAGTTTTTTGATTATTTGTATAAAATGTTGGGAATTTTTTACATAAGATGCGGTTTTTTTCACATAAGGTTGCAGAGTTATGGCAAGGTGTTTAGCTAAAGCTTTAAGCTAACACGGGATAACCGAAAAACCACTACTACATATATATATATATATATATATATATATATATATATATATATATATATATATATATATATATATATATATACATATATAACCAAAGTACTTTGTTGAAATTTGAAACCTCGTCCTCCTTTATAAAGGATATACCAAAATTTAATATTAAAACATAGGAGTACTTGCTTTTTTAAATAGGGCATTTTCAATTTTTTTATGAGTACGGCATAGTGTTCAGGGAAATTTTTAAAGCACTACAGAATCTACCAGTGGGCAGAAATTCACGTTACTCTTGAATCGGTGCAAATTGTACTCGGTGGAAAACACAATCTTGGACAATTCATTCTAAAGGGATGAGGTTGTCAATATTAAATAATTCTTGAAGTACGAGGTCACGCTCATATGGATGTGATGTATTAGCAAGACATGTATTCCTGCCGTGCACTATTCTGGGAGAAATTAAGCGGGGTACGTCCATCGACAACTTTCTTCGATGTTCTGAAGAATCAAGTTTGCTGGAGGGTGGATCTCCAGTGAGGCTCACAGCTCTCTTTTTGGATTTAGTGTTACACGGTCTGTCGAATTTCAACCTTCTACAGGAAATTTGGTTTTGGAAAGCTTTCCTTACTATATATGTAACATATTCATGCCTAAACATATTGAATATTAAGTTAACGCCCAGCAAGTTAAGTGACTATGCTAGAGGAATAGATTGTCCTGATATAAATATGTCGGGTTCTGTAACGTTATTTTAGACGAAAACTGCTGCCTGGATTTTTGCAACCTTAAATTCTACTTGAGTACTGTTACCCCAAGATAGAATTTGTTTCAGGCCTTCGTTAAGTTGAAAAACTCGCAGCTATCTGCATATAAATCACATATAAAAATAAAATTAGAGTGAGACAACAGCATCGTAAAATTCCCTTGATCAATCTAAAATGAATGCTTCTAGTGGAACACGTACGTTGTAATACCCCATAACCCCGGTTAGATTTTTCTAAACACTTTGTCAAAACAGGAAAGAAAAATCACGATACAGCCATCTCATTTAACCTGCAGATATTACACTGAAGTAAAAGGAATACTTACGTTTATAGGTATACATTAAGTTATTTTATAAGAGAAACGTTTTAATTAAAAAGAATTAATCAAGGAATTTTTGTAGTAATTTGTATTCTAAGCACATGGAAGTGTACGAGATTACCCTCCGAAGTAACGTTTTTCCAGATGAAAGAAAATTTGAAAAGTATTTTTAATA
>CM032449.1:108198163-108238163 GCA_019049505.1 Pachyrhynchus sulphureomaculatus | reverse complement strand
TATCCAAATGCCGAAATTGCCATCCTGGGCGACTTTAATGTCCACAACATCAACTGGCTTAAATATTCAAATACTACCGATGAACAAGGTCGTGAAGCCGAATCATTTTCAATCAGTTGTGGCTTAACTCAGCTTATTGACGAACCAACACGGATCCCTGATCGAGACGGGGAGTTCGCCAGTCTTCTTGATCTGTTTTTAACCACCAATCCGGAGATTTACACGATCAGCGTGAATCCGCGATTAGGTTCTTCCGACCATAAACTATTATTGACATCGAGTATCCTACCAATCAGTGACAGAGACACGCCTAAACCGCGCAAGATTTGGCACTATAAATCTGCTAAATGGGAAGATCTCATGGAATATTTTCGAACTTTCCCTTGGTTAGACGTTTGTTTTCGATCCGATGACCCATCTGGCTGCGCCAAGGAGGTTTTCGATGTTATTTTGGCCGGTATGGAGACTTACATCCCTTTTTCGAAGAAATGCCCTTCCAACGGCAAGCCTTGGTTTGAAAGAAAATGCAAAGAAGCTGTTGCTTCTAAACATCTTGCATGCCGACATTGGCGTGAAAATCCTAACACCATAAATCGTAACACCTCTGTTCGTGCCAGGAACAGATGCAAAAAAATTATCGACGAAACCAAGGAGGCACACAATCAACGGATTAGAAACAAACTTCTCGCAGGCAGTTAGTCAAAATTTCACCAAATCCACCATACCACCACTCACACGGCCAGATATTCTATTGCAACGACACCTGTTGAGGAAGCGAACTTGTTGGCTGAACTCTTTGCTTCACATTCTACTGTCGATTTCCAAGGAAAAACACCACCTAATATTCCCATAGTGCAGTCAAGGATGCCAGATATTTTCTTCAGGCAGCGTATCATAAAACGTATTTTGATGAAGCTAGACACCAAAAAGGCTTCTAGCGCTGACGGAATACCTGCCATAGTTCTCAAAAACTGTGCGAGGGAACTAACACCAGTTTTCTGCCCTATCTTACAGAAAGGGAATATTTCCTTCCTGCTGGAAATGTGCCACAGTTCAGCCAATACCTAAAAAAGGCAAGAAGACCTTGCCAAATAACTACCGACCAATCGCATTGCTTTCAATAATATCGAAAGTCATGGAAAAGGCTATCAATCAGCATCTTCTAAAATATCTTGAAGGATTCAACATTATTAGCGATCACCAATATGGCTTTCGTAAAAATAGATCAGCAGGAGATTTCCTGACTTATGTAACACATGTTTGGAACAACGCAATCGAACACTTTGGAGAATCTCGAGCGGTTGCTCTTGACATATCCAAGGCATTCGACCGTGTTTGACACGATGGGCTGTTGGCTAAGCTACGTTCTTATGGCATGTCTGAAAAGTTCTGTTTGTGGCTCTCATGTTTCCTCAGAGAGCGTTCTTTGCTAGTGGCAGTCGACGGATTTCTTTCTAACACCTTCACTATCAACGCCGGTGTACCCCAAGGCTCCATACTATCTCCTACTCTCTTTCTCATTTACATTAACGATCTGCTGGAAAAGACCGAGAATCCAATCTACAGCTTTGCAGACGACAGTACACTTATCTCTTCATTCACTTTGAACGCTCGGACATCATTCTATCTTGGGGTGACAGTAACCAAGTGAAATTTAACGCTACAAAAACCCAGGCGGCAGTTTTTTTCCATAAAAGTTAACGTTGCTGAACCCGACATAGTTATGTCGTGGCACTCCATTCCCCTAACATCGTCACTCAATTTGTTGGGCGTTAATTTGGGAGCAAATATATCCTGGCATCAACATGTTACAGGCATAGCAAGGAGAGCTTCTCAGAAGTTGGGAATATTATTTCGAACCAGAAAGCTTTACACTTCACAACAACTGTTAATTCTTTACAAAGCTCAAATTCGACCAACTATGGAATACTGCTCCCATGTTTGGGGCTCCGCTCCCAAACATACGCTACATTTGTTGGATTCTATTCAGAGAAGAGCTGTTCGTCTGATTGGTGGCCTTGATTCGCTGGAACATCGAAGAACGGTTGGCGACTTGAGCCTATTCTACAAGTATTTTCATGGAAAGTGTTCGAAGGATGTAGCCCGTTTAATTCATCCCAGAGCGGTGCATGTTAGAAGTACACGTTACACTAATACTTCACATCCGTATGAGGTTCAGCTTGTTACTCCTCGTACAACGCTTTTCAAGCAGTCATTTATATGGAGAACATCATCCCTTTGGAATAATTAGCCAAGGACTGTGTTTCCCACCGAGTATAATTTACAGCGATTTATGAACAACGTAAATCGCTTTCTCCGCACACATGTCGCTCCTGTAGCGGTTTAGAGACTTCCCTGTAGCACGTGTGCTAGACCCATAAAAAAAAAAAAAAAAAAACGCCGTGTGCCCCAAAGCTCCATACTGTCTCCTACTCTCTTTCTCATTTACATTAACGATCTGCTGGAAAAGACCGGGAATCCAATCTACAGCTTTGCAGATGACAGTACGCTTATCTCTTCTTTCACTTTGAACGCTCGGACATCGGCTACTCAAGCTAATATTCGCAGACAGCAGAGGTCGTTCAACTTAACAAAGACCTGGAAGAAATTCTATTTTGGGGTGACAGTAACCAAGTGGAATTTAACGCTACAAAAACCCAGGCGGTAGTTTTTTCTAAAAAAGTTCACGTTGCTGAATCCGTCATAGTCATGTCGGGGCATTCCATTGCCCTAGCATCGTCACTCAATTTGTTGGGCGTTAATTTGGGAGCAAATATGTCCTGGCATGAACATGTTGCAGGCATAGCAAGGAGAGCTTCTCAAAAGTTGAGAATATTATTTCGAACCAGAAAGCTTAACACTCCACAACAACTGTTAATTCTTTACAAAGCTCAAATTCGACCAACTATGGAATACTGCTCTCATACACACACTGCATTTATTGGATTCTGTTCAGAGAGAGCTGTTCGTCTGATTGGAGACCCAGACTGGCCTTGATTCGCTGGAACATCGAAAAATGGTTGGCGACTTGAGTCTGTTCTACAAGTATTTTCATGAAAAGTGTTCGAAGGATGTAGCCCGCTTAATTCCTCCCAGAGCGGTGCATGTTAGAAATACACGTCGCGCTAATACTTCACATCCGTATGAGGTTCAGCTGGTTGCTCCACGTACAACGCTTTTCAAGCAGTCTTTTATATGAAGAACATCATCACTTTGGAACAATTTGCCCAGGACTGTGTTTCCCACCGAGTACAATTTACAGCGATTCCAGAACAACGTGAATTGCTTTTTCCGCACACATGCTGCTCCTGAAGCACTTTAGGGAATTCCCTGTAGCACTTATGCTATATATATATATATATATATATATATATATATATATATATATATATATATATATATATATATATCGGAAAAAGAATTAGGGAGTAGAATAAGTAAAGGAAAGCCGGTCATAAGACACCTAAACTCTGTTCTGTGGACGAAGAACATAACATCACGGAGAAAGCATCTCATTTATATTGCAGTATTTAAGAACATCGTATTATACGGTGATAAAACTTGGCAACTGACGAAACGATTGGAATAGAAACTAATGACACTCGAAATGGATTACTGGCGAAGATCGGCTGGAGTGTCAAGAATGGATGGAGTTAGAAATGAAAGAATAAGGGATGAAGTGAAAACCACGATTATTGAGGAAGTTCAACAACGGTAACTTATATGGTACGGACACATGGAAAGAATGGAAGAACAGCGAATACCAAAGATGATTCTAAAATGGGTATCAAGCCAAAGGAGGAGAAGATGGAGACCAAGAGAGACATAGTTTGGGGATGTTCAGAGGGCAATGGATGGAAACTGGAAACCGGAAGGCGAAGAACGCTATAAAAATCCAGATTGATGATGGAATAGTAGATCTGCTATAAAGAGAATTTTTTTTAAAAATATGTATAGTAAATCATAGATTAAACAAAGGCTATATTTGGCTATTCTCTTATCTATCAGTCCATCTCGGAACACGTTTTGCCGTCTCACAGACAGAGAAAGAAAAAAAAATTCAGGGAACTTATCTCAGTTCTAGTTTTTTTCCTAGATTTTAAGACCATGTAATGTTACTGATTTTTCACTTCAAAATGTACTTATTTTCATTTTTGTATCGAACGGTATATTAAACAGAGATTCCAAGACGTTCGGTATATACTGTGCAGTGCGGGTTCCTGACCGAATCTACCGCTACGCCGCGATTGGTGAAATGTGTGTATCCGCAGGATGGTTCCAGCGTCGCCATATTACCGGCAGAGTTTGCACGGTTTATTTAAGGGTCCGAGAAACTACTGTCTAGGCTAATTTCCATCCAGCCGCCGAGTAGGCGGAGTACCATCAAGCCGCAGCCAGGCTAATTTTCATCGGAGCCGCCAAGTAGGCTTCCTTCGACTGAGCTACAGTAAAGGCTCATAACAACCATCATGCGAGCTAAGTAAAGCACCAGTTTCTTAACGAAAAGCCGTAGTGGGCTCTCTAAGTGTTTACTAGAAAAGTGTGAAATCGGTCGTATTCCATCGAAGCCGGAATAAGAACAGTAAGTTACCAAAACATCCTTCAATAGACCTATCCCTGAGTAGTGCCTTAACAGCAATTTAAACTGACTAAAAAGTGAAGTGAAAAGCACTATTTTTCGTCTTCGGGGGTAGTCATAGTTCAGAATTTAAATGTAATAACTACTAGTTAGGCTAGAATTTTTTTGTTGAACTGCAAAGGTTAGAACTTTTTATTTTTAAAAAACATGAATAAATTTTCTTTTTGTTGATTAAAGCTAGTGTCTCACTGAATACCTATTTTTCTTTTCGGGATAAGTTGTACTAGACTAATTCTTTTTAGTAATACCCATAAAACCCTTCAGTATTTTTTCATTTTTTTAACTGAAGTTAGATCCTTTCTATTTTAAAATGAATGGTGCCCAAAAAATTTGTACAGCTAAAGCTTTTTAAAAAAATAGAAAAAAATTCCAAAAAGACGTACAAAAATTATCTCTTACCCATATCTCTCTACCAAAGAAAACTGAGCTAGTGTGTGTTTAATTTCTTTAGTTCTTTTAAAATCAGGATTCACTCAATTCAGTATCAGAAATTAAAGCGGGGCTGCAAGAAAATTGTGCTCAAGCTTGGGGTGTCCAATATTCAAACGGTACAAAATGACGCAGTGTACGTGGGGCGCAATTAAACACTTTTTCATAGGCAACAAAATTGCGCTCAAGCGTGGGACAAACAACTTCTCACAGGGTACAAAAAAAGATGCCTCAAACTGAGGACAGTTAAGCAGGTTACAAAATGACACCACAACGTGCGGGCAAGTTCCAATGTTACAAAATAGCGCTATCAACGCGGGGCTTTTGGAATTTTATTTTTTAAAGGGTTCAGTGTACTAGCTTTCGAACAAAGTAAAAGCTCTAACTTTGCAGATATTTTTATTTCATAATATTTATTAAACGAAACTACACTATAGCAGTAAGACAAAAGCAGGAAATTTGTAGAATTTTTTATTTCAATTTATCTGATGGTGGTATAGATATTTGAATTTTGTTAATTGACTCTAAGATAAGTGATCCCTGCTTTTTCCTTAAAAGCTACCTTTATAGTTCAGATTAGCGGATGTGTTGGTCGACTTTAATTTTTTTGCACTGTTAGATTTATTTTGCGATTAACCGAAGAAAAAAATGTACGTTTTTTTTCTCACCGATGTTTTGCATGAATATTAAAAATACTTTGCTGATACGAAACGGTATTTAGAGATTTTTTTATAGGAAATTCTTAACATATTTAATAAAAGAGTTTTAATACAAGGCGATACTTAGAAATTTTTTTTTGAAATTGTTGAAGATTTTTTAAATGTTTGGTAAAGAAGTTTACACATTTTAGTTGCCTTTATATGATTTTATTTATTTTGACTATTGGGAGCACAGGAGAGATATTTTCACGACTTTTTAAACAATTCTTTTAAATTTTATTCATTTATCATGGAAGCCTTCAATTTTAAAGTCAATCACCTACTGGAAAATGAATTAGACTATGAACTGAAAATCCGTCGTACTTTCTCAGAACGTCCGGTCGCGGATAAAAGAAAGATTCTAAAGAGGATCTTAAGTAAAGAAATATTCCAATAGATCAGATTGGACTTAATAGTTACAAAAAGTTTCTGATTTTTTTAGTCTAATAAAAATTCTCCTCAAGTTAAAACTCCTGCTTCTCCAAATGGTCACATGTCTCCTTTATTCGTGCATAAATATTCAGATAACAGACCGCATATCAAGATAAATCTATTAGGTGTCCATTTCTCGGCTTTATTTGACTCTGGTGCAAATGCCTCCGTTGTAGGTCAGAATGGTATTAAAATTTTAAGTCGTTTAAGTATAAAAATATGCCATGTCAAAAATAGAAGTGTTACCACTGCAGATGGCAGCCGTCTAAAAGTTTTAGGTACGGTTGAGTTGCCGCTAGTCTGCAATGGTCATTGTTTAGTAATCTCTGTTCTAGTAGTACCTTCTCTATCACATACTTTGGTTTTAGGATGTGATTTTGCACAAAAATCCGGAATTTTTGTAAATTTTAAAGATAATTCGTGGTATCCACAGTCCCTAGAAGTCAATTCTCAAACAAGTTTTAAAGATTGTTACTCAGAAAGTTCTTTAGAAAACCTTTTCTCGCGTCTATGTACCCTAGATGGTCTCTCGCGGACGGAACGCTTAAAAGCAGAGAAAGTAATAAGCTCTTTCAATGAAATAAGTAGTAAAGATAGGTTAGGCCGAACGAATAAAATAAGGGGTTAGACGAAATGTTGAAACTCGGAGTGACTTCGTCTAAGCTATGACGGAAGAAAGCTCAACGAGGTCAACAAATTTGATAACTATCCATTACCGAACATCGACAGATGTCTATAGATACGGCTGATGCCAGTCCTGTAAAGACAAGGCCCATCGCCATGTCTCCGTATATGTTAAAAGTATTAAATAAGGGGTTAGACGAAATGTTGAAACTCGGAGTGACATCGTCTAAGCTATGACGGAAGAAAGCTCAACGAGATCAGCAAATTTGATAACTATCCATTACCGAACATCGACAGAATTTTGACATCACTCAGGAATGCTAAGTATGTATCCTCGATAGACTTTAGAAAGGCTTTCTGGCAAATTCCTTTAGACAAATCCTCTAAGGAAAAGACCGCTTTTGCAGTAGTAGGCCGAGGTCTATTTCAGTTCGTCACTATGCCGTTTGGTATAAAGAACGCTGCTCAAACTCAGCAACGTTTAGTGGACGCTATATTTGGTCCGAAATATGAGCCACATATTTTTTACCTATCTCGGAGATATTTTAGTAACATCGGAAGACTTCGAATCGCATATTCGCTTACTTAAAGAAGTAAAAGATAAATTGAAAGAGGCCGGACTGACGATAAATTTGAGCAAATGTGATTTTTTTCAAAACTTCTCTAAAGTTTTTAGGCTATATCGTAGGCTCAAATTCCTTGCGTACCGATCCGGATAAAGTAGCAAACATGGTTAATTATGCGAGACCTACTAATACTACGGAAGTTAAGCGCTTCGTAGGAATGTGTTCATGGTATAGACGTTTTATTGAGAATTTTTCTACCCTGTTGTCGCCTATTAATGATCTTTTGAAAGGACGAAAAAAAAGGACAATCGATAGATTAGACAAAGGCAGCCGAAGAATCTTTTATAAAGATTAAAGAGCTATTGGTTTCAGCTCCAATTTTATCCCAACCAGATTTTTTCCCAACAGTTTTATATTTCTAGTGATGCTTCTAATACCGGTTTAGGGGGCGTCCTAACACAGAAAATCAATGGTGAGGAAAGAGTGATAGCGTATGCCAGTAGAACTTTGTCAAAGGCTGAACGTAACTATTCGGTTGTTGAAAAAGAATGTTTAGCAGTACTCTTTAACATCGAAAAGTTTCGATCTTACATAGAAGGTGTTCCTTTCACGGTCATAACAGATCATTATAGTTTATTGTGGCTTAATTCTATCAAAAACCCTAGTGGCAAACTAGCGCGTTGGGCGATTAGGCTGAGACAACATACGTTTAATTTAATTCATAGAAAAGGAGTCCACAATGTTATTCCTGACGCTTTGTCAAGAATCCCAGATCATAAAGTGGACGAAAACAGTCTTAATGCAGAGATTGGCGTAAGAATTGATACAGTAGACATAGATCGTATAGATCCATGGTACGATAATTTACGGCAGCAAATTAAGGAATTTCCTCAAAATTTTCCGCAGTGGAAGGTGGAAAATGATTTCGTGTACAAGTTTATCCCAAACCAGTTGCCTTTAAAAGTTAATGTACCCGAGTGGAAAATACTAGTTCCTAAACCGCAGAGAGAGGAAATTATAGACATGTGTCACACTCCTCCTACTTCTGGTCATTTTGGTTTTTATAAAACTCTTTACAGGGTTCAGGAACAGTATTATTGGCCAAAAATGCGTTTTGATATCTTAAAGTTTGTGAGGACTTGTGAAGTATGTGGAGCGCAGAAATCTGCAAATGCACTACCTATGGGACTGATGTGAAAAGAGAAAACGGTTAATTACCCTTTTCTAGTCATAGCAGCTGATCTAGTAGGCCCATTCCCACGTTCAAAAAAAAGGGAAATAAATGGCTTCTCGTGGTTTCTTGCTGGTTTACAAAGTATACCATGCTATTTCCTTTGAAAAGCTCTAAAAAGCAGAATATATAGAGAGGATTTTGGAAAATAATGTCTTTCTAATCCACGGTGTTCCATCGCTCTTGATATGCAATAACGGCACTCAGTTTACCTATAAGAGTTTTAAGAGCTTAAGTGAAACTTATGGTTTTAACATCCGTTTTAATCCCGTGTACACTGCAAGACACGAAGTAACAGGGTTCACACCGTCTTTCTTAGTTTACGGCAGACATATACCTCTATCTGGATCATATTATAAAAACTTAGATTTGGATGTCAATGTTGACAGCGAAATAATTCCGGGTAACAGGGGTGCGTACGCCGAAAATTTAAAGGGTTTAAAAGATATTTTCACCGACGTGCGTAGTAGGATACATAAGGCTTATGAACGGAACAGTAAGTCTTACAACCTTAGGAAAAGGGATTTTGCCTTTAATATAGGTGATCACGTTTGGCGAAAAAATAAAATTCTTTCCAGTGCAGCAGATAAATTCACATCTAAGTTGGTACCTAAGTATGTGCATTGCGTGATTAGAGAAAAGATTTCAGATTTATTTTATGGTTTAGTTAATTTAGATGGGACTAAAATAGGACGATGGCATATTAAAGACTTAAAAACCATTCAATGAACCTAACCCTAGTGAAAGTTTGTCAGAAGAAGAATAATTTATATTTACATTATCTTAATTGCTTAAATTTTTTTTGATGTTGCTCTGTAGAGGTGACGACCTCGTTTTTTTTGACTGTTATAAAAGTTGAGCAGAGGATAGCTTACTTTTGTTGTTTAATGCTAAGGTTTTGGGTACTGATCATATCCAAACTTAGGTTGATTGTAGTTGATGTTTAGCATCGACTCAGCTGTTGCGAGCTTGCGAAAGAGTCACACTCAGGATATATCATAAGACTGGTATGTCGGTGGTCGCGGGATTTGATTTGCTTATGACCCCAAATAATATCCGGTTCTTGACACTTGGAAGCGAAATTTTGATTAGAGGCAATCCAAGGTGATCTTGAGTTAGGACAAGCGCAAGATGTAGCTCGTGTAGTGTGATGTAGAGTCAAAATTTTTAAGAGCAATTTCAAAGTTTGTTACCCGAGTGGGTGTATTTTTATTACCTTAGTGGTATATGTTGGGTGCAATTAAGAGTAAATTGATTTTGGTTTATCCAGTAAGTCTAAGACTTGGATTATTTTGGTTTAGATCTTCTTCTGAATTGACAAACTGAGGGTATACTTTATTCTTTTCAGAGCCGTTTAAACGTTACCTTTGAGTCACTAATTTTTTTAAAAATTTTTTTGCATGGACTCATAGGCGTATGTTGAGTTTTTTTTTCGGTTTACTATCAGATTGATAGAAAATTGAAGTTCTGCAGGAGAACTAAAGGCTGATCATTTACAGGAGATGAGAGCAGACTAAGACAGTCGTTTCACAAAGAAATGATCAAAATCTGATACCGAGATGAGAACCTTGTCAAGAGAGGCTAAACGCAGTGAAGGAAGATTCCTAACCGAATTTTTAGATTTCCAAGAGGTAATCTAGGAGTTTGGGCTGACAGAAAACGGTTATGCCTGATACCTGTAGCAGTTTCTTCTAGAGGCTATTGTCTAGGAAGACGATTAACACCATGATCGAATATTTTAGCTGTCAACGATGTTTTCTTCTTGTTTCTGATTAAGCTGGAAAAGCTCTTGTCGTCTTCAACAGTTTTGTTGCGTTGCCACCGAAAAATAGAGAAATTTTTGCTTCATGTAGCTTTTTAAGCTCATTTTCGTTTTTTGGAAATTTCCGTTAGAAGCTTGGTTAAGTTAACCTTGTAAACCTTTTAGGTTGTATCCCATGAGTTATCTGTTTTTACAGGCTGTGATGCACCGGGTGCTAACAGATGCCGTTACGACGTTTGGCAGGGAGTTAGTCTTCCTGAGGAACAGACTGATTGGAAGGGTAGTCTATGGGGGGTGAACGTTTGACCTTTGGGACCTTTAGGGGTTTTGTTACCCAATGGTTATTTCTATTTGAACCAAAGGAGAGCCTAGCTACTGTAGTCGACCTCAGCTCCAATTAGCCTATTAGTGGTGACAGGCTGTTGGCAGTAGTGTGTTTCGGAACGCCCTATTGATTAATTTTTTTGACTTATGGTGGTGTGGTAGACACCGTTTTAGTTTAGTGGATGCTATAATCTACTCCCTTTTGTTGGTGGACACCAGGGTCACCAATTCTGTCTTTTATTGTCTCCACCTTTCAGTATATCGTAGTGAGGTGTTTGTCTCCTGTTATGTGGGACGGATTGTTGTTCGTTGTTGTTTTAGGGCGAGACCAGTACACGAGGGTTCTTCATGCAACTTGGAGAAGCGCAATGCTGGTTAAATTTTATATCTCTGTATAGCCACCCTGAAGAATGACGGAGGGCGTTTTTTTCGGCTCATGTTTCTAGGCAGATTTGTCACTTTGGTGCGATGTGCCGAAGATTTGATTAGCTTTTGCTAAGAGCTTTCACCAAGCTCAGTATGGAGTTATCATAACCAAGAGTTTGGGATTTGAACTCCTGTATATATTTCTGTATATATTTCTGTATATATTTCGGTGTATGTTGGTTGCCTGAGGGCATGTGCTCAAAATGCGAGATTTTGAGTCGTTTTGCTTATGGACTCCTATATTTAGGATTATGACTTTAGGGAGGTCCTATTTCGAGACTTGCTGTCTCATATAGTTATGTTGGGAATGTTTCCTTGAATGTTAGTTGTGCGCAGACTAATCATTCTGTTCTTAGTGAACATTGCTTAGTGAAGCAGGATCATTCAGTTTGGTGAATTTTGGCTTTTATAGCTATTCACTGTGTTTGGAGTGAATTTTGGCTTTTGTAGCTATTCACTGTGCCTATAGTGGTTAGCTTTTGTAGCTGCTCACTATGTTAATGGCGAAATTGTTCTTTTAGAACGCAGGCTTTGTGTAGTCGAGGACTATTTACCGAGTGTTTTCTTGGCGAGGAGCCGATGTTTTTTCCGGCGATATGCCAGAGTGTTTTCTTGGCGAGGAGCCGAGTTTTTTTCTGGCGATATACCAGAGTGTTTTGTTGGCGATAAGCTGACGTGTTTTCTGGCGATCCACCAGAGCGTTTTCCCTAGCGATTTTAGCATGTCTAGATGTCTTAGGATGTCGACATTGCGCGATAGAGTGCGATTATTTTCCGAGTGCGACTAGTAGTGATACTAGATTTAGAATGTTCTCTTAGCGATGAGCTAGAGCATGGATGGCGATTTTTCCCGAGCGTTTGTCTGGATATTTATCCAGATATTTTTTTTTTTGGCTTTGTGCTAAATGGTCTGACAAGACTTTTTCTTTTTAGTGTAAGTGTTTGCACTAGAATCAGTTTTTTATTTTTCTTTATTTAAGAATTTTTATAAATTTCTTTTGCTGAAATAGAAAATTTTCAGACAATCCTTAAAATATTTTAAGGGGGGTGTTCATATTTTGTTTCAGTTCACTTTTTTTGATTTAGACAAGAGTCTAGACAAAGATATAATTTTTTTGTTTTGGTAACAATAATAGAGCTGATTCTTTTATATAAGAAGACCGCGATTGTTACTTTGAACAGGTATTTCTTATGTTCATGCAAGGATTTTTATTTGCTTTTTGATGTACTTAACCTTAGTGTCTAATTAAGTTAAGTCTAGTTATAAGATTCTTGTGATCATGCAAAGATTTTCATTTGGTTCTCATTGTACTTAATATTAGTGCTTAATTGAATTAAGTCTAGTAGTAAGGTCCGAAGTTTGTAATTTTGTTTTAAGTTCTGACCTTAGTATTAAGTGATAGTGTACCACTTTGTACCTTTTCATAAGTAGCCTAAGTTTAATAGACTAGTGTAGTCTATTTCTTTTTGGAAGGGGGTAAATGTAACATTCATTTTTTCCTAGATTTTAAGACCATGTAATGTTACTGATTTTTCACTTCAAAATGTACTTATTTTCATTTTTGTATCGAACGGTATATTAAACAGAGATTCCAAGACGTTCGGTATATACTGTGCAGTGCGGGTTCCTGACCGAATCTACCGCTACGCCGCGATTGGTGAAATGTGTGTATATTACCGGCAGAGTTTGCACGGTTTATTTAAGGGTCCGAGAAACTACTGTCTAGGCTAATTTCCATCCAGCCGCCGAGTAGGCGGAGTACCATCAAGCCGCAGCCAGGCTAATTTTCATCGGAGCCGCCAAGTAGGCTTCCTTCGACTGAGCTACAGTAAAGGCTCATAACAACCATCATGCGAGCTAAGTAAAGCACCAGTTTCTTAACGAAAAGCCGTAGTGGGCTCTCTAAGTGTTTACTAGAAAAGTGTGAAATCGGTCGTATTCCATCGAAGCCGGAATAAGAACAGTAAGTTACCAAAACATCCTTCAATAGACCTATCCCTGAGTAGTGCCTTAACAGCAATTTAAACTGACTAAAAATTGAAGTGAAAAGCACTATTTTTCGTCTTCGGGGGTAGTCATAGTTCAGAATTTAAATGTAATAACTACTAGTTAGGCTAGAATTTTTTTGTAGAACTGCAAAGGTTAGAACTTTTTATTTTTAAAAACATGAATAAATTTTCTTTTTGTTGATTAAAGCTAGTGTCTCACTGAATACCTATTTTTCTTTTCGGGATAAGTTGTACTAGACTAATTTCTTTTTAGTAATACCCATAAAACCCTTCAGTATTTTTTCATTTTTTTAACTGAAGTTAGATCCTTTCTATTTTAAAATGAATGGTGCCCAAAAAATTTGTACAGCTAAAGCTTTTTAAAAAAATAGAAAAAAATTCCAAAAAGACGTACAAAAATTATCTCTTACCCATATCTCTCTACCAAAGAAAACTGAGCTAGTGTGTGTTTAATTTCTTTAGTTCTTTTAAAATCAGGATTCACTCAATTCAGTATCAGAAATTAAAGCGAGGCTGCAAGAAAATTGTGCTCAAGCTTGGGGTGTCCAATATTCAAACGGTACAAAATGACGCAGTGTACGTGGGGCGCAATTAAACACTTTTTCATAGGCAACAAAATTGCGCTCAAGCGTGGGACAAACAACTTCTCACAGGGTACAAAAAAAGATGCCTCAAACTGAGGACAGTTAAGCAGGTTACAAAATGACACCACAACGTGCGGGCAAGTTCCAATGTTACAATCTATCAGTCCATCTCGGAACACGTTTTGCCGTCTCACAGACAGAGAAAGAAAAAAAAATTCAGGGAACTTATCTCAGTTCTAGCGCAAAGAATAAGTAAACTGCAATAATTTGCATCTTTGGCTTGTACTTTGGACAGAACCGTCTCGTAATACGTTATCTAGCTGTAATTATTATCGGTTCGTGGCCTTAAACATCACTCGACTTAATATGCATTTTAACATCATATGTTCAATACTTAATTAAAATATACTATCCAATTTAAGAAGCCTAGCAAAAGTCGTGTGTGACATGAACATTGTATGAGGATGGAGTTGTGCGATATGAATATCCCTCGTAGGGGACCAGAGTAACGAGAAAGCTACTAGTACTCGATAAAATCAAGTTGGGTTTTATGGACAAAAATTTTTTCCAATAATCCATAAGCAAAAATCTCAATTAATATGAACAAGTCCTCCTCAAAACACCTTTTAAAAACAAAAAACAAATTAACAAAAGTCTTGTAAGATCTTGTCGGAAACGACTGAAAAAAAAATAGAATATACACGAGGTTTATTTACTAAGGCAGACCTAATCAAAAATGGGTGCACTAATTCTTAAGGACACCGTATTTATAATAGTTAGAAATGTAAGTAACCTTGTAACTAAACTTTGAACAATAAAGATATTGAAACTGAGTAATGAATTAAAGAGACTTTTATCGACCGTACAACTGAGAAGCTTGAATATTCGTGGACAAGAAAATTTGTTTTTAAAATCTTTAAAAACATCCTTATTAATATTTATTGTGTTGGTAAATTTACATCTATGAAAATATTTAAAGAAACTGTTAATCTTTAATGGATTGTAAATCATACTGAAATTTTAAAACTTAATGATCAGGATTAAATGTGCATTGTAATAAGAGATCTATGTATGTATGCTAAGTGTTGCCCCATAGTATAACAGAAAGTTGGTAAGATCACAATCAGAAATTTTTATATAGACGTATACAAGTCTAACGTCTTACTTGTTTTTACAAAACCTGTAACTGTACGGGTTCTCCTTCTAACAACTAGTCAGCGATAATGTTATAGATTTTTATGGTACATATTGTGCAAAATCATTTTAATCGTACCTTATAGTACTAGTTATGTAATAACTTCAATTAATTGTTGTTGAAATTTCCGTTTCTACTTGTAATTTTAGTGGTAAGCATCTTTTTGGAATCCTTGTATGTTTAAATATAATTATTTAGTTATATTTTAGTTCTGCCTTTACTAATGCAGAAAGTAAACTTGACTTTGGTATATTTTGTTTTAGTTACCATCTACTTTGCATTTGGTTTAAGAAAAGTCAGACAACAAAAATATCTTTGAGGTAGATATGTTTTAGCAAGAGAATTTTAAAAATACAAATTTCTTTTATAATAGACAAAAATTGTGATAACATATAGTATAAAATATCTGTCATAATTTATAAATTGTGAACGTAGTTCTAAGTAATGGACATAAGGTGCTGAACTTTCTTGGAATTCTGTTATATAAAATGTAATAAATATAGAAAAAATACTAATGTACTTCTAAACACATATAGTAATCGACTTGAAATTAATCGAAGCCTCTCAAAAATGTTAATAAATGCATTTTTGTTATTCCCAATTAATTTTAAAGTCTCCAATTGAAAATCTTAGATCAAGTGAATGAAGATTCCATAGGTTAACTTTAAAATGATCTTTTGCAGGTTTTTCCCATCTTTGTCTTAAGTTTGAAGTAGAGAAATGCTGAATAAACAACTATAACACCAAAGGGCGAGATTCAAATAGAAATTCTCATCCGCAGCACTTGAGAGAATTTATTTTTACCCTGGGGGCCGCTCGAAGTTAACTGGGAATCCAGTTAGCTTCGAGCAGCAGCAGCAGCAAGATCACAGTATGGAGCAGCAGCAGCAGCAAAAGCACTTGAAAATGCCAAATTGGATTTTGGCGAAACGTCGTATAAATTCATTGTTAGACGAACGGATTGAAACCCGGAATTTTAATGTATATATATGTATATTCATACATATATATATATATATATATATATATATATATATATATATATATATATATATATATATGTATATAGGTATATACATATATATATATATATATATATATATATATATATATATATATATATATATATATATATTATGTTGAGAGAACTATTTGTTGCCTGTACATGCGTTCTAAAGATTAGCTTTTGAAAAACAAACTTGGTTGCCTCTAGTAACCCTAAAATCTTTTATGAAGAAATCAACAAAATAAACAAGTACATATATCAGGGCCACGAAATAAACGTCCTCGACTGAAACCCAACATCTGAAATTAGAAGAAGAATTGGTCTAGCTTCGGCAGCGTATGGAATTCCAAAGGATATATTTAAGAACGACATTCCAATTAATCTGAAGAGGAAAACATTCAATCAGTATCTTTACCTATGGAACTAAGATGTGTGCACTTACTATAGAGTCTCGACACAAACTAAGGATTGCGCAAAAGCGCATGGAGGTATCAATGTTTAGTGTGACTCTTAATGATAGAATACGCAACGAAGATTTGTGTAGACGCACTGGAGTTACATACGTATATATATATATATATATATACGTACATCATCATCATCATCATTAGCTTATTTCATCCATAGTCGGATGTAGTCCTCCCAGTTGTCTCCAATGAGCTTTGTTGTTTGCTTTTTGCATCCAATCGTGTCTTGCTAACCTTTTTATGTCGTCTATCCGTCTTGTCTGTGGTCTACCTCTGCATCTTTTGTATTCTCTAGGCCTCCATTCAATTATACGGCGTGTCGATTTGCTATCATTGTGCCTTGAGATATGCCCCACCCAATTCCACCTTAATATACATATTCGTTGTATTACATCTGTCACTTTTGATCTTCTTCGTATCTCGATGTTAGGAATACGATCTTGGAGTCTAATATTTAGCATTCTCCTCTCCATTGCCCTTTGGGTTACCTGGAGTTTATTTATTATACTTTTATTTAAAGCCCACGTTTCAGTGCCATACGTTAATGCCGGCAGTACATTTTGATCGAATACTCTGGCTTTTATTATATCTGGGATGTCCAATTTAAATGTAGATTGTAACCTTCCGAACGCAGACTGAGCTAACAAGACTCTTCTATCCAAGTCAGCCTTTAAATTATTTTTCGATATTTCGATTTTTTGTCCTAAATATATGAATGTTTGTACCTTTCCTATTCTTTCACCTTCTATTAATAGTTCCTGGCTGTTATATTCATTTTCGTTGATCAAATATTTGATTTTGGTGAAGTTTATTTTTAGACCTATTTCTCGAGACTTGTTATTTAATTCCATCAGCATTTCTTGTAATTTTTCTTTTGTGTTGGCGATCAGATAGACATCATCTGCGAACTTTAAGTGATTCAATCGTTCACCGTCTCTTAGTATTCCTTTATTTTCCCACTTTAGTGATTTGATCATGTCTTCTAGAGTCAAAGTGAACAGCTTAGGGGATATCAAGTTGCCTTGTTTAATTCCTCTTTTAATTTTAATTTTATTTGTTTTTTCTTCAAGCATTATTTGTGATGTGATATTTTTATATATGTATTCAAGAAGAGTTGTGTACCTTTCATCGACTCTGCGGTTACTAAAGGCGTTAAAGATTGCCCATACGCTACTAAATCAAATGCTTTTTCGTAGTCAACCAATGTTATCCACAAGGTGACCTTGTATTCATTTGCTTTTTCCACTATTAATCTAATTGTTTGAAGATGGTCGCAAGTGCTGTATCCCCGTCTAAATCCTGCTAGTTCACGTAGTTGAATTCTAGTGAGGATTTAGTACCCTACCGATAACAGGCTGATGGGTCTGTAATTCCCCAATTTAATTTATTTCCCTTTTCAAATATAAGCACAATCAAAGCGTTTACCCAAGGTGTTAGTATTTTACTTTCTATGAGGCACCTGTTAAATAGAGTTTGTAGAGCTCCCATACTTTATCATTTCTATAGTTATTTCATCGTTCCCTGGTTCTTTGTTGTTGTGCATATATTGTAGGGCGTTCATTATTTCATCAGTTGTTATATCGGGAATTTCTTCAGATCCCACATTTCTTACAATCACTCCATTTCCTTCTTCTTTCCCGGGCGGTGGCGATATTTTCGTGTTTGATAATATTTCTCTGTAGCTTCCTTTATCTCTTTGATTTGTACTATCTCTTGGTTATCGTTATTTATAAAGTTTTATTATGTATGTCTCCCTTCATTCATTTGTTTTATTTCAAACTTTTTCCCTCTTTCAAAGTTGCTCCTAACTTCAAGTTTTTGTACTGTCTGACGTCTCCTCTGATCTTTTTCTTTATTTTTTTAATCTATTTCTGCCAATTCTAATATGCAATTTGTAGGATCATTTCTTAATAATCGTCTCTGTTTCATGAAATTTTGTGTCTCTTTAATTAATTTTTGTGTTTTTTCTTTTTTCGATTTTGCTATTTGTCTGTCATAAGTAAGCTGTTGGTTATTTGTGCTTAGCTACTTTAAAATATAAATTTTCAGGACACATTGCCAGACATGAGATGGACGCCAAAATATTGGAATGGAGACCAAGGGCAGATAAGCGCAGCAGAGAGAGAGACCACCGACACGTTAGTAGGTCAGATGATATTAAAAGGGCCAGGATAGACAGAGAAAGAATGCTACAGGGGAGGTCTATGTCCAGCAGGGGTCGCAGAGGGCTGGTTGATGATGTACTTTTTTTATTTTTATTTTTCAATTTTCTTGGATTTGGAGGTAAATTATAGAATGAGACTTCCCAAAATTTATTGTGATTCTTTCTTCTTGTTATTGTTATATATATATATATATATATATATATATATATATATATATATATATATATATATATATATACATATGAATTTTTCCAAAAAAGGCTCTTTTTTTTCAAATTGCCATAACTTTGTGAAAAATTGGCCGATCGAAACGTTTTTTTTTAAAAAAAAATTTAAATGAACTTTTTAAAAAAAAAATACAAAAAATTTTTAGATAGTAAAATCTATGAGATTTTTGCCATTTTTGAGAAAAAACCGTCAATTTTTTAAAGTTCGCCATTTTTTATTTTTTTTTTCTTAAAAAAAACTTCAGTCAACTCTGCAGTTATCCCCGCCAATCCCAGACTGGGCCGAATTTTTGTTTCTATTTCTTTCTTTAAAAAAAAAATTCAGTTTTTCACAATTTTTTAATTTTGTTTTTTTAAGAAACTTTGTTTATATAATAAAATAAATGCAAGTAAATGATTTTACGGTATATTATACTTAATTTATAGTCTAAACTTACAACTAATGACTAGGATTCTACGTTTGATACGATTAACATTCACTGTTTTTAATACTAATTCAACAAATAATTTATTGCATTTTTCTTTGGCGTTTGAATAATTTTGTTCACTATAATTGTGTTTCACATTATAAAATAATTTCCTAAGCATATTGTAATAAATTTTAATCTGACATAAATAGTATTCAAATTCAGCACATTAATTAGATCGATAAGCTAGAGCATGACAATCACAGACTTACCTACGGCCAATTCACTAGATCCACGCGAATCTATTCTATTACATAAGCCTACCACCACTTTATATTGAGATCCAAAACATAACCTATGTATCTGACATGTGTTTTGTTATCACGTGTGTTGAAAAAGAACAATTTATAGATAAAATGATTTTCAACAAACGTGATAACAAAACACTTTCAATAAACATTGAAACACATGACAGATACATAGGTTATGTTTTGGATCTCAATATAAAGTGGTGGTAGGCTTATGAAATAGAATAGATTCGCATTTATCTAGTAAATTGGCCGTACGTAAGCCTGTGATTGTCATGCCATAGCTTATCGATCTAATTAATGTGCTGAATTTGAATACTATTTATGTCAGATTAAAATTTATTACAATATACTTAGGAAATTATTTTATAATGTGAAACACAATTATAGTGAACAAAATTATTCAAACGCCAAAGAAAAATGAAATAAATTATTTGTTGAAATAGTATTAAAAACAGTGAATGCTAATCGTATCAAACGTAGAATCCTAATCATTAGTTGTAAGTTTAGACTATAAATTAAGTATAATATACCGTGAAATCATTTACTTGCATTTATTTTATTATATAAACAAAGTTTCTAAAAAAAAAAAAATAAAAAATTGTGAAAAACTGAAAATTTTTTTTTTCAATTAAAAAAAAAATAGAAAAAATTCGGCCCACTCTGAAAAAAAAATAAAGAATAAAAAATGGCCAACTTCAAAAAATTGACGGTTTTCTCAAAAAATGCAAAAATCTCATAGATTTTATTATCTAAAAATTTTTTGTCTTTTTTTTAAAAAGTACATTTAATTACGAAAATTTTGAAAAAAAAAAAAACGTCTCGATCGGCCAATTTTTGACAAAGTTATGGCAATTTAACAAAAAAAAGAGCCATTTTTTTGAAAAATTCATAACTTTTTTTTAATAAATATAATAAATTTGAAAAAATTCTGAGAACCGTTTTTCATAGGGTAGAAAAAGATAAAAAAAACTTTCAGTCAAATCGAAAAGGGTCGGGGTCAAAAGCGGTCGATTTGGCATGGAATGACCCATATATATATATATATATATATATATATATATATATATATATATATATATATATATATATATATCTGTATATATATATATATATATATCTGTATATATATATATATATATATATATATATATATATATATATATATATATATATATATATATATATATATAAATATATATATATATATATATATATATATATATATATATATATATATATATATATATATATTTTATGTATGTACTTAAAATACAGTACAATTTTAATGTCGAAACAATACTGATCATTATTTGGTTACTTCCTAACTTCTTCTTTTTTGGTTCAGTGAACTATAGAGAAGTTGTGACGAACTAACAAAGGTGAGTGTTCGTTAGTTTGGACATAGTCAATTAATTATAATAATTTTATATTAAAGTCATTTTAACTAATTTGTAACAGGGTTCAATTACTTACTTTACCTTATTTATATTGCAATAAAAAAACAGTGCACTAAAAGTATTTTTTTGTTTATTTGTAGTACCCAGCCCAAAAACAACGTGGTCTGTTTTGTAGATTTGACGGCAGTGTTGCGTACCTGATTGATGAAATTTCTTGACGATATTCAGTGGTATACTGGTATTTAGTGAACATAATTTTATCAAAACTATGTTTGTTTATTACTTGTATAGTAGAAATGGAGTGAAAAATCTTCGCGTCACGTACATATCTGCTTTAAAAATCCATGTTTTAGAGTATGTGATATTGAGAAAAATTTAAGTGCTTAAGTGTATAAAAGGTTAAAGTACATGTGTTTCTCATAAAAGTCTTAGTTTTTAAAAATGAAACCTCGCTTTATGGCTATAGTCGAATGTGATCTCACTACTTGGAAATTTGTTTTAGAAGAAGGAAAGCTAAGTAATGGATGAACAGCGTCATGCAGAGTATCTAATTATCTAAGGTTATTCAGGTGTTGTAAGTGTACAAGTTTTGTCAGAAAGAAGATTATGAGGTAGCTGTTTCATGTATAAACTGTGGCGTAGAAGATCACACAAAAGCTGACTGTAAATCTAAAGACGTGAAATGTGTTAACTGTCTGGATTAAAATCGCAAGTTAAATCTGTCACTTGACGTTTGCCATTCCCAGTTTGATGCAAAAAATTGCCGATTTTTGCAGCGACGCCTAAATTCAAAAAGACATAGAACTAAATTTAATATGCAATAACTAGCAACTAAAGTACCATACGCAGGTTGGTACAGATGTACGTAGTCTTGTTACAGTGTGTCATCAGAATATACAGGGTTTAGCGTATAAGTTCGACGTTTTGGAGGTGGGTCTGGGGCAAGAGCTTGTAGATGTTTTATGTATTTCAAAATATAAGATGATAGATGATAACTTTGATATGATAGGTCTTAAAAATTTTACTTTAAATACAAGATTTTGTCGATCGAGGAGTATTCGTGGCTGAGTTGCAATAGTCTGCAGAAGTGAACTTGCTCATGAAAGTAATAAGTTGAAAAATCTTGTTAGTATTGAAAATATTCTTAAAGTTTGTGAAATTAGCATATTATTGCTGAATAGTGTAGCTCTTAAGATTTATTGCATTTATCGATCTCCCTGTGTAAATGATAAGATTTTCCTTTGTGAACCTACAAAATTTCTAGAAGATAATGTAAAAGTAACAAAAAAGAGCAGGTGTTCCTATGCAGTGATCTAACTATTGATTTCCTTAATAATTCCTTCGGAAAACTTAGATTAGTTATTTTACTGGCTGCATCCTACAGTGCGTGACATGATGATTTACCTACAACACTGAATTCTTCCTTAGATTATATTTTTACCAATTTTTTAATGCTGAGCATAAGGCCTTGACTGATAATAACGGTCCATCAGGTCATTCTGCTCAAATAATAGAAATCACTTTGACGCGTTCTGTAATGCACGATTCACGATTTATTTACAAACTTCTCTTCAATGTTGCAAACTATAATACACCTTACTATTACTTACGTAAAGAGACTTGGTTGTGAGTGGTTCTGTGGTAATGACCTGTTTCCTATGCAATGTACCTTACTCTTATGAAATAGAAGCTTATTTATTTATTTATAGACATTTTATATGATTCTCCTCAAAAGTCGATTTTCACCACATTCACCGTTTTCCTACTTTTCACCGATAGTTGCCAACATTCGGAACCGTACTTTATAATTGATTCTTCAATTGCTTATAGATTTTTCAGTTCAGATTTACTTCGTTTGAAAATAGTATCGAATTTAGTGTTCGTACACATTTCTGACTCTGTTGTATTTTACGTTCTATATATATCTGTTTGATTTGTTGCCTCGGTACTGTGCTTCCTGAATTTCTAATTTTACATGCTTCCATCTTTCATTTTTAATTTTTTTTCCTATTCGTTGGTATTCTGTCTTCTACAAATTCATCTTAATTCCCTACTCTTTTCATTCACCTCTGAGTTTTCTAAGAATATAATTGATATCCTCATCATAATTGGCCACAATTACCTAATCGTCAGCAAAGAAAAGTGTTGTTAAGTAGCAAACGCATTTTAAAAAGAGTACTTTAGTCTTTGTTGGAGACTTCAAAAGGCTTGCATATTTTATTTCCAATCCTTGGAAGATTTTTAAGGTTCTTATAGGTATTATAAATTACTCGAGCATATGTTTTGTTGAGTTCAGTCAATAAGTTTGATTAAACAAACTACGCCGCAAATTTTTGGAAGATCTACAGATGAGTAGAACAAACAGACATTTCTTTCCTCTGTGATTTCTTGAAGATTAAATATGTTATTTAAACATAGTTGTCTTGTGCTAAAACCGCTTAGTGTGTTTGCTTTTGTGTATATTGTAATTCAATTCGTTGTTCTAAAATCCAACTATACAGCCTTCCCATCCAAGTACTTTTGTTTTTGAAAACTATTCCATTTCCTTTCTTACACATTGAACTAATAAAATCAATATTTCAATCTCATGAAAGCTTTTGTCATCTTATTATATAATCTTGAAAGAGATGTGACAAATTTTGTGGCAGTATATCTGATACATAATTAATTAGTTCAATAGGGATGTTTCCTGGTTCTGAAGCCATACCATTTTTCATATTCTTGTTTATTTTTTTTGTATCAGTTGTTCTGGTTTATTCTCTTTTTTTTTTTTCATTTGTGTTTATCTCTCCTACTTTCTCTAGTTTCCGTTTTTACTGCCTTTAATGCTCATGATACTCTTGATGCTCCTAGGATATATCTCGATCTCTTTATATTTGTCATTAAATATTTCATATATCTTGTACTTTCTCTAGTTTTCGTTAATAAAGATCTACAATACTCTTCCCATTCTGTTCCTTTTATTAAATTTTTGCCTTCAATGCTCATAATACTCTTGATCCTCCAAGATATATCTCGATCTCTTTACATTTATCATTACATATTTCATATTTCGTGTACTTTCTCTAGTTTTCATTAATAAAGATCTATAATTCTCTTCCCATTCTGTACATTTTATTAAATTTATGTTTAATGTTTCCTTTCGGTTTTTTACTGCCTTGAATGCTCGTTATACTCTTGATCCTTACATGATATATCTTGATCTCTTTACATTTTTCATAACACATTTGATAAGCTTTTTCCCTCTTTTCAATTAACTCTTGTTGTTCTTTGTCTACAACCAGGAGTTCTGGTTTTAATATGATGCTTTGCATCTTAGAATATCTCTGGCTGTTTCATGTACACATTACTTATTGACCTGATGTTTATAGTGGGGATTATTGTTTCTAATTTTATAGCCAACATTATTTCATAGATGTACTGCATGGATTCTTGTGTCAAGCTATCCAAATTGTAGTTTTCTATGTTTTTTCATTTTCTCATAGTTCAAAATGGATTTCCCTATTACCGAAAAATGATCTGACTCACATCTTCATCCGTAAGTTTTATCGTAAAATAAAATAATCTATTATTGACTTCAAGCATTTAGTAGATTGTATACATGTGAATTTATATATATTTTTGTGATGCAAAAAGTCATTCATATTTTTCAAAGATTGACACTATTGTTTGTTTTCCGTATTTTCCACGAACAATTATAGTTTTTCGTCATCTAGTATTTGAATTACCTAAGGTGTAGATTTTGTTTCGATTGTTTACTTTCTTTAATATGCTTTCCATTTCATTTCACTTTGAACGTGTACCCCCATTGGTATTAAAGGCTCCTTATTTTTTTCTAATTCTGACACAAGAATTTGCTCTTTTGGCTCTTACGCTATTATCTACTCTACTGTATAGATATATCCTATCCTATCCTCTCGTTTCACCTTCTTTCCTTTTTATTTCAGAGAGGATAACGTAATCCATCGTTTTTTCACTTTAGTTCTTTGAATACTTCTCTTTGTATTGTATTCAAACCCTGGATTTTTCATGTATCCAATCTCATCGTCCTTTTTTGTATCGTTCATAGTAATTCAGCTCCATTCTGTTTCCACGATAAAGTTATTTTTTCCAAAATATCTGTTGCTGTAACATTGTATAAACACTTCGGTGTCTGTCCGGCTGTCCGTCTGTCCGTCTATCCGTCTGTCCGCCTGTCTGTCTGTCTGTCACATCCGATTTTCTCTCAAAACTATTTGACATAGGAACTTGAAATTTGGTACTAATATAGGATTTGATGGCCTCACCAGAGCCGTGTAGTTTTGAAAGTTAAATTTTGACTTAACTTGAGTTTAGTTTGGGGGGGGGGGTGAAATTGGAAGTGAAAAAAAATACCAGGTCATCGAGTGGGGTGTCAAATGAAAGCCTGTAAAAACATGAGTTCAAAAATATATATAATGTAATACTTGTGCGCACTTTTCTTTATATTATTTTTAAAAAATCGCGAAAAATCGCTGTCCTTTATCTCGAAAAATACTGATCAAAAAATTTTGAAAAAATTCTGGAATATTCTCGACAGGGTGTAGACTGAACAACAATTATTACGAATGCATTATCTTGTATATAAAAAAAAACCAACCTTTGAAGGTCATCAGTGTTCAGTAAAGATCGAAAAAAACTTTGTTGAGAACTCATCTGTGGTGTATTTTGTGAAGTTATTCATTTTATACCTCCGTAACAAAAAATTTTATTTTAAAAGCAATCAAAGTACGAAACATTAATTGCGCAAGTCCAACTTGCACTTGACCGATTATTTTGATTTATTAATGAAGGTACCGTCGTATTTGCCTTTTCTACTGTCATACGCTATATTAAGCGTTAGTTTGTAAATTCGTCACAAGTCGTTTGAAATGAGCTTCGAAATTCTGAAACGGTTGCAAACGCTGTTAATGGTAGGTTGGCTATAGATACAAAGACAGCTAAGTGCACGATGTTTGTAGAACCGACAAAGTTACCTAGGAAAAGTTACCTGCAGTAAAATGTACCGTTGTAGAAGTCGCTGTGTGCTTTTAATTTTTATTGTATTTTCAAAGCTTTCAAATGTTCTTGTTTTTTGGATGGAAGTATCTGACAAGAGGTAGATTCATATTGGCAGCACTGAAGAAATAAAATTTAGGCTGGTTGCCTTCCAGCAACGGAACAGTCGCCACTGCCACTACGAAACAATCGTAGTTTGCCCTTCATTTGGAGTTGTTTACGTCTCGGGTGAATTTAAAACCATACTAAACTAGACTCATCTGGTGACGCCAAACTAAGAAGTAATACACTAACGTTGACGGTTACAGTGCCTGAAACAATATAAAATCGAGTCAGTTTGATGAAAAATGTAGTATTCTCAAATAACAATTTTCTAAATGACGACGTACTTATCTTATGCTTAGTCCGTGCAAGAATAATATGATATTTCGGTATACACATTTTCTACAAGAGTACAAAACAAAAATCCAGAGAAGAGGGAAGCAGCAAACGCATAGTATGGAAAAACGTATTTGAATGTGGAATTGATAGAAGCAAATGATACTGGAGAAGTAACTGAAAATGTGGAAACCGGTGAAACAGTGGAACTGTATAAACTAAAGCGAGTAGATAATACAAGAGAGAAGATTCGAAAAAAAAAAATATTTCAAACAGTATGATTGAGAAGACAGAAGTGAAAAAGACGCCCTAAAGATTGGAAAAGGAGTCTTTTGGAGAAAGAAAGCTAAAATTAAAAATTTTTACGGAAATTTTTAGAGAAATAGCGAGTTTTGGATAACATTTATGTAGAACAGGAGGGGGAACGAACAGATTTTGAACCGATGGACGGAATCGAAGAGGACATCGCTACTTAGGCAGCTCGATTCCAAAAGTTCACCACCCTTTAAGTGCTACGTAAAAATTAAATTTTACAAATAATTAGAATTCTTGAATTAATGTAAATTTCAACACAGATTCACATTAAATGTATTTTCGAAAGTATTTTTAATCACATGTGTATTAAAATTTTCGTCTATATATCGTGCACTTATGTTTGCGTGCATAACTGTCTGTTTTTCTTTAAAGATGGTGATCAACAATCATAACAAGAATAAGTAAATATTCAAGTCTAATATAGTTTCCCAACTTAGGCGTTTACATTTTGGTTACTCAAATATAAAACAGTATGTTATATTTCGATTATATTTCGTGAAAATTTAGAAAAAATAGAGAAAGAAGGCAATTCATAGTAAGTAAATTTAGAATAACTAATTAATAATATATTCTGCTGCAGTGTAAAAAAAAATTTCCGTTACTCGGTTACAGAATCAATAAAAGAGACATGTATGGAAAATTTACTCTAAATAAATCTAAAATTTTAGTAACTAAATTACATTTCAAGACATAGAATTCACACTACCCTCGTCAACTGTCGAAACATCATATAATAGATCTCAATAACAGTCACCTACAAGAATTTTCTTATTATTGAGGATTTCAACAACCTGTATACTTTTATTAGGCTTGAAGACGTAACGTAGCATTTACGGTAAGGTTTACGAGGTTGAAATTGTAGCCTAATATAAAAAAGAAAGACCTCTTAAAAGGAAATGTATATCCAATCTTAGAATTGGAAAACAAAAAAAATATGATATAAAATTTTTTACAGCAAATATCAGAAATGTTCCGATATATCCACCAAATTTATTGCAAAATAAAATTATTACTCCAAAGGTATTAAAAAAAAATGTAAGAATTTTTTTATTTATGTAAATAAAAAAAAACTGAAACGAAACGAATGCTTGTGATAATATATAAAAGATAACACGTCGCACGAAGAGAATTAAAAATATTTTTCTCTGTAGGCGTAACTGGAAATCGCGATTCCTTGCATTGAGCTCCCACCACTTTTAAATACAAGCGTCCGCCAGTAATTCGGCCAACACGAAAATAGATACTTATAAAATATGTTACTTTCATAACAACAAATTATTCCTGGCCAATAGGAATATCCCATGAATATTTAGTTACAATTTTCATCGTCTTAACAACTCAAGTTATGTATAGATTACTGGTACTAGTAATTAAAACATTCCTCAAATAAAACTTAAAAGTTGGCCAAAATGTTATTTACTTTTTTTCACTCATACTCGATAGCTGACAAGAGGTGTAAGTTTACCATGAGCAACAGCACTAATAGGAAAAATGTAATTTTTGTCAACTTTTATAGTAGTTTCCTCTGTTTCTTCCCGTTTTTGGACTTTTTAATTACTAAGATTCAAAGGATATTATAATAACAAATTTTTAATTGTTTTCATTAGGACTTGATAACAATTGGTTTCTCATACAGCCAGAAACCTAATCAATATTTTCCATTAAAAATGTGTATTTAAAATGTTTAAACAAAAATTGAAAGAAGGTAAAATAAACAAGTTTTAATAAATACATATCTCAAGTAAATTATAATTAGACGAGAGAGGAAACTGTTTTATTTATTTTATATATTTTCCATTCATAAGTTGTCCTTAGCTACAAGTTTTCTCTAGAACATTCGATAATTGCATTTTAACCAAATTAATAAAAATAAAATAAAAGTAATGGAAACATGGAAAAATATGACAACTGTCTTGTTATTCTTATTCTTTTTATTGCGAGTGGGACATATTGCAAAATATAAGTTAAAAATATTAGAAAATTTAGTGGTAACATATATCTTACAAGTTTTATTGCATATAAATACAATGAATAGTAGTTTAATTTAAGTTATATATATATATATATATATATATATATATATATATATATATATATATATATATATATATATACATATATATATATATATATTATATATATATATATATATATATATATATATATATATATATATATTATTGCTTGTTGTTGACCAGTTTCTGACCTTACGAGTGATGTGCTGTTGTTTGTTTTTCCACTTAAGCGTTTGATAATATTACATAATTCACGTGTATGATATTGTTCTGTTGCGACTTATGCCTATTTTGCTAGGTCTTCTACGTAGGTTCTTTTATATTTTCTAGCAGTTTGGTGATGTATTAGGTTATCTTCTTTTTCGTCTGTCCTTCTTGATGCTAATATTACAACTTTAATGCGCTTTCTTTGTTGTATGAGCTCCCATGTTTCTTGTGATATCCATTCTCTCCCCTCAGCCAACTTCGCCGTGCTTTTTCGGAGGCGTTATCCATCATTTCTACTATTTCGTACCAGAAGTTGACATTGATAGTTTGATTTTGCTTTTCCCTCAAGTATCCTTGGAATTTTCTTCCTGTCTCAGGTATATTAAAAGATTGTGTGTTATATTTCTTCCGAACGATAATATTACGTTTGTTTATTTTGGCCAGCTTGATTCTTAAGGTTCCTACTACTAGATGGTGATCACTGCCAACATCTTTTCCTCTTTTGTTCCGCACATCTAGTAGCGAGCTTCTCCATTTTTTTGTCATCTATTTGATGTTCTGTTTTCTTATCGGGCGATGTCCACGTTACTTTATGTATGTGTTTGTGTGGAAATATAGTTCCTCCAATGACAAATAACTTGAACAAAAGTTTGTTAGAAGTTTCCCCCATTGTTATTCATATTTTCCAGATAGTGCTTATCCAAAATATTTTTCTAGGTTTTGGTTATTGTTTCCATTTTTGCGTTCATATCTCCCATTATAATAGTAATGTCTCCACTTGGAATCTGGCATAAGGTGGAAGCAGTTGTTCGGTTTTCCTATATCTGTCTTGGACGGGTTGGGGCATAGCACTATATGTATGTGACCTTTTTATACCTGATGTAGAATCTGGCTGTTGTTATTCTAACTGATATAGGATTGGCTTAATAATAGTGCCACTCCATTTTCGTGTTTGTCCTAAAAAGAGGATTTCATCATAATTAAAAGTTTAGCAACATGAATAGACAAAACACTTTCAAAACAAAATCACATTTTTCTTACTGAAATCAGTTTAAAAATCATATTTATTCTCTGCAGGACTGCTGCACAGAGAATGTAACAGAACAGTTTTGTTACATTCATCACATCATATATATATATATATATATATATATATATATATATATATATATATATATATATATATATATATCTATATATATATATATATATATATATATATATATATATATATATATATATATATATGTATATGTAATATCATTAAGTTGAAAATAATTTTGTTTCAAGAAAACCCTATTCTGTTGTAATAATTTCTCTACCTGTTTAATCGCGTTAATGGAAGGTGCACTAGGAAATATATTTCTGACAAGAAAACTTTGGAATTATTAGGTATCTTTCATATAAAATGATGTGGATCATAAGATAAATTCTTAATTCTGTCATCATTTTTTTGTCCTATTTAAGTAATATTTATTTCCATGCAACGTGTACGTACATATACAGGGTGTTATGGAATTCACTGCATATATTGACACCAGTGACTCGTTGGGTTCTGTAGAAGCACATTCAATATTCTTTTTAAACAAATTCGAAAATTTATGAATAATGAAGAAAATGGCAAAACTGGATTTTTCCCGCCAAACCGACTCGCATACACACATACATATATATATATATATATATATATATATATATATATATATATATATATATATATATATTATTAAGTTGAAAATATTTTGTTTTAAGTAAACCCTATTCTATTGTAATAATTTCTCTACCCGTTTAATCGCGTTAATGGAAGGTGCACTAGGAAACAAATTTCTGACATGACAACTTTAGAATTATTAGGTATCTTACATATAAAATGACGTGGATCATAAGATAAATTCTGTCATAGTCTTTTTGTCCTATTTAAGTAATATTTATTTCCATTCCATTAATCCAAATATGACATCTGATTTGCTCGTGTAACTATTGATTTCGAATTATGGTCCAAAAACGACCTCAAAATGGTCAAAAGTGGTTGAGTAAGGAAACATATTTCGAAGTATTTTCGGTCGGTGAACCTAAAGATTATACAAATAGCCAGATATGTTATATTGGTTACTAAATTCAAAACTAACGTCTGATTTACACGTGTATCTATACGATTTCAAGGTCATAAAGGAGCATAATCAAATATATAACGAACCTTAAGCCTAATATAACCAAACGGATTAAATCATAAAAAAGGAGAAGAGGAGAGACATTTTATATCTGGTTGTGATATAAAACTTTATTGTAGGTGAAGTGCTAAGATATAAATTAGTGAAGTAAAAAATTTGACGTAGTTTTTGGACCATCACTCGAATTGAATAGGGTTTATTAGTAAATCGGATATCATATTTGGATTCAGTCAAAAATACGTAGGAATACATATGTCTGGTCAATAGTAAATCAATAGTAAAATCAATAGTACTTTTTTTTCTCGAATTGTTCAATTTTTTATCACAGTATTTGCCTAAAATGGCCATTTAATATATATATATATATATATATATATATATATATATATATATATATATACACATATATATATATATATATATATATATATATATATATATATATATATATATATATATATATATATATAATATGGCTCTACAGTTCTTTTCTAAATTTTCTTACGGTGATAAAAAAAAAAATCTATGATGATCCGATGAAATGTAAGGTCTGTAGGGATTTTTGAGCGGTAATGTTTTTTTTCTACCCACTGTACGCCGTACGCTGCATTTTAACGCTGTATCATATAAAATAGCACCAAATCAATAAATTAAATCACCTTTAAAGTTAGGGACAGTTATTTATGGGACATAAAATCTGAAAATTTCAGTTTTAACTTTCACAGGTATTTTATAACCTAAAACACAGCTAGGTTATTCACCCGTTTATACGTTAATTTTGATACCGACATTTGATATTTCAGGACCTAAGCTTTGTTTTCCTACTAAACGTTATAATTTTTCCACATTGGAGACACTAACGTATGTGCTAATAGCTCCCCCTACTAGCTGTCATTTGGTGATGGCGTTCGGCAAATATTTTTGATTTGAGTGAAATAAATTATTTTGGCTGGTGTTTTACCATAATTTTGGTGTGTGAATAGAAGGACATAACTCTCTCAAAAAAGGTAAGTGATGTAAAAACAATTCAATTTACTACAATTCTGCAAGAAAACGGCTCCCTTGAATTTATTTGGTCAGTTTGATAACTTATACCACAGGAAGTTCGGTAAATTGTACTGGTACAATTTACCCGACTATAATTATTGCAAATTTTTCCGTTACTGACACTTATTGTAAAGCATTTTAGATAATCTATTGTTTATTTCGTCAGATGGCATATAAGAGAAAATAATATAAAAGAGGAGATAGAAAAGTAAAGCTTAAATAATATTTAGAAAATTTATGGTGTGCTGAAACCCAAAATTTTGCGACATCATAGGAAAAGAAATAAGATGGCTAATAATGCAACAGTTCAGAATGGAAGACCGACTACTTTTGACTTGGGTTTTGAGGAGATATTACTAAGACATATTTTGGAATAGGATAACATCATGTTTAAGCTCACAATAAGAGATGTTCGAAATATGGCATTGTTGAAAAAAATCACATAGATTTAATAAAGATTGGTTTTCTACCTTTAAAAAAACTTCAAAACTCGGCATTAGACAATCCAAAAGCACATCCTTAAATAGAGTAAGAGAGTTTAATAGAGAAAATGTTAACGATTTTTATGATCTGTTTGAAAAAATCGTAGATAAAAATGCATTAACGTCCACGTCCACTAGAATATTTAACTTTGAACCTAGAATTGAATTTTCTACATTTCAAAAAAAAAAACCACAAGAAGTCTTAGGATTACATGGACAGTTTGTGCTACCAATGCTTATATTCAAAGGCAAACTCCTCAATTGGGGAATGGCGCGCTTCTGAGAGTGAAGTAACCATTTCAGACACTCCCTATATTAACTCAAAGTTGTTTGCAGAATGGATGAAACATTTTATAAGCGCAATAAAGCCAACTCCTGAAAATAAAATGTTACTTCTGTCTGTTGAAAACACAACACATTCGAATAACCTGGAAGCGTTAAACATAGTAAAGGCTAATGGGATAATAATGTTACAACTACCAGGCTATACTACTCACCGGCTTCACCCATAATATGTCTCTTTTTTTTTAACATATGAGCCGTTATTATATTCAAGCAACAGAAAAATGGTTGAGGACAATTCCAGGTCATCAAGTAATGCAATATTAAGTCGAAAGTTTATTTATAAAAGCTTACCAGAGAGCTGCTATTATTGGCATTATTGTAAATGCTGAAGCAGCTGAAAATATGCTCTCTCTCAAACAAACTCAAGTAAAGAAAGCACGTTAATCTCACAAGACGTCTCTATTATTATCAGTAATGAAAACACGCAAAGTTACCTTCGCAGTATCCGAATAGATTGTCACATTAAAATAGTGAACCGTCTACTTAGGGATGTAACGCTAAAACCTTAAATAAAACTTTGAACTCTTTATGACCAAAACATAAAAATACTTTAGGGAGAAAAAGTACTGTACAAAAAGCGGTGGAAATTGCATCAAATCATTACAAAAATATGTTGCAAGAATCATTAGCAACCAAACAGCAGAAAAAAAAACAACTAAAAATCAATAAACGAATAAAAAAAAGGGAAGACGCTAAACACAAATAATACACGGAAAAAAGGCTGCCAAATTTAAAAGAATAAGATCGTCTTCTATTACGTCAAGAAGTGAAGAGAAATGGTAATTGATGATGACGAGATTTATGACGATTTAGCTAATGAAGAAAATATTTGTGAACTATTCAATGGGCATTATTATGGTAAAAAAGGGCCGAATATTGACTGGATTCAGTGAGTACGTTCTTATAGTGCACGAAACCTATACTTCTAATCCTGATATTTGCGACAACTGCTTGAACTGAAAATGAGAAATGTTGTGATAAAGATTCTATTAAAGACAGAAGTAATACCAAATTATATATGAAAGAGAGCATAAGAAGAAATTAGTCATATTTTTGTTACGTTTTTCGCACTACCGGAAAGATTTTTGCGATTTGACTGAATGGTTGTTATCTTTTTTTTATTGTGGATGATTATTTTAGGCTTTTAGGACATTTTTTTTATTTTTGAATTAGTATTTTTTCTGTTAGTATCATTAAATGTGCCATAATTATCTCATCTTTGCAGTTGAAATATTTATTTTAGTGGCAAGTGACAAGCATTTTGATTTTGTATAGCTATAAATATAAGTTCATAGGCTAGACGGATTCTGATGTATATTAGAAATATTTTAAATTTTTCAGTAACATAAAAAGTGGAAAGTAATAAGAAGAAACTGACGGGATCACAATACACTGTAAAATGAGGTTATATTCTTACTTGAAAAATAAATGCTACTTTAACATTTGAAGAACACAAATAAATAGCAAAGTGGCGTTCTTTTTTCTCAGAAGTGGCTTGAAAAAAAAAAAGGACCTCGTTCTTTTTGTCTGTTGCAAAATTTCAATTCTGGAATATCACTTAAGAAAAGTAAAACATTTAAATATTTTTGTTCATTCTTCGCACAAATTATTACTTTCTAATATTTTTTTTTATTCTAGAACATTGGTTCTCAATCGATAGGTCGCGACCCACAAGGGGGTCGCCTTTGGCTTGCCGGTTATCAATTTTAAAAACCAAAATTAAATTTTAAAAATTAAAGGTAAGTATTAAAATGTTAATAATTTATTTATGTTTGGCAACACACGAGATATGCGACGTAATCACTGGACGACTGACGTACGCACTTCTATTTATGCCTAGCGAAATCCGACTGAGGTAAGCTAGCGATCGCCACATTCCGTTGCCTCTCGAAGAAACCTGTAAAAGAGAGAAGTTTCGAGACGGAGAGCTTGATTTTCCGCCGTGCTGAGAATAATCAGGAAAGTACTCCCAACTGATATATAAGCAACGAGCAGAGCCGTAAGGGGGCAATGTTCAGTTATTCAGCTGCGAGTCTACACTTTCGAATATAAATATAAGTGTAGAAAAAAATTGTCGCGCTCAGTAAACTTGCTACCTAGTGTTAAATCATTATATTGTTCTTTTTGTCGTTTGTATGTTAGTGTCTTGTTTGATCCAAAAAGCGATACAATACTAGGATAGCTCACAAATTCGTCTTCGATAGGCACGCATAGAAACAGACTCTTCTGTTATTTACCATTTTGGTAAGCAAAAAATAATGTTATTTCAAAATTTTTAAATATTTTTTAAAATTACAATGAAGTATTTTATTTTCCAGATATCAACGTCATAGAGAAAAAAAGGAAATATTTAGAAAACTATTTAAAATTTGGACTTTCAACTGTTATTAATAACGACATAAAGAAGCCACAGTGTGTTTTATCCAATGCTGTTCTAAGTGCTGAATCTATGCAACCCTCAAAGCGCAAACGTCACTTAGAAACAATGCATTCCGAACATATTACAAAAGACTTGGATTTTTTTAAACTACATAAGGCTGCCTTGAAAAAACAAAAGTTGAATTTTACTCGGACGTTTCAACAACAAAGCCAAGCTGTAGTTCAGGCACCATATGAAATTACTCTGAAAATTGCAAAAAGTTAAAAACCCAGTACAATTGCAGAAACCCTTATCAAACTCTGTTTATTAAAGTCGGTTAAGCTAATTCTTGGCAAAAAAGATTGAGATTAAAATGCGTAATATATCATTGTTCAAGAACACAATTCAGAAAGGTATTTGAGACATGTCCATAGACGTCATGGAACAAATTTTATCTAAAATAATTACATCTCCTGTCTTTTCCTTTCAACTTGACGAGTCTACCGATGTTAGTTCATGTTCCCAGTTACTTTTTTTCACTTGGAGGACATCAAAGAAAAGTTTCTGTTTTGTAAAGCACTAAAAACTACTATGAAAAGTGAAGACGTCATGAAGATGATAAGTTCATTCTTTGAAAGTAATGACTTACAATGGAAAAACTTGTGTATGTACCAATGGAGTTCTAGCCATGCTTGGATCGAGGTCGGGCTTTCAGTCAAAAGTTAAAGAACTTGCACCCCGAGCAAAGGGACTGCACTGCATGATTCACCGATTTGCCTTTGCTGCCAAGACTCTTCCAAAACTTTTGCGAGACGTGCTCGACTTTTTGGTGACAATTGTCAATTATATAAAATCTAGTACTCTCAGTACTCGTCTTTTCAAAGAACTATGCAAAAACATGAACTCTAATCACGAAGTCCTTCTTTTCTACACTGCTGTTCGTTGGTTAAGAAAATATTGTTGGCCAAGTTTTTAAATTGAAATATGAAATAAAACAGTTTTTAGAAATGAAAGGAAAACATGAGTTTATGACACACTTTAATGATGAGACCTGGATCCAAAGAGTAGCTTATTTATCTGGTACCTTAGATCAGTTAAATAAGCTAAATTTGAAACTACAGGGTAAGGCAACGCAGATTATTCACTTCAGAGATAATATCCAGGCATTCGTATTAAAGCTAAACTAGCGCCGTGGAAACTTTGCACCAAGAATGAAGAATCAGAGACGGGAATTATAAATAATCTAAGAGAGGAAAATAATAACCACCACTTGAATTTGAAATACAACTTAATTTCCCGGAGATCTCTGAACAAGAAGCTGCATTAGTACGAACCCATTTCATCTATCTTTGAATGTTACCGACATTCTCGATGAAGCACAGGATGAATTTTTGGAGCTGCGAAATGATTCTTCAGCGCGTGATTTATGTTCGAATATTACTACCATTTGCTTCTACTTACCTCTGCGAAAGTGGATTTTCAACTGTTCTGCAGATCAAGACAAGAGCTAGGAATAAGCTGGATGTTCATATATATATATATATATATATATATATATATATATATATATATATATATATATATATATATATATATATATATATATATAAAGGGTGTTATGGAATTCAGTGTATATATTGGAACTGCTGGATCCTTGTAGTAAGACAGATTGCATAAAGTTCACCTTAAATAGCGGAACTTAATAATAAAGGAAAAAATCGACCCTCAAGAAATGATGTCGTGGGTATTTTTTCACGCTGCCACTAGTCAACTCTAGAACTCGCCAATATCGAAAATCGTTAGACAGACGTAAGGTTGAGATTTGGGTCGACTTTCCTAAATTTAATAAAAAAAAATTAAAATTATTATTTTATACTTCTAAAACCGAGAAAGGAATTGCGGGAGTCCACATTCCACGCGGACATGAAAGGCTTTATATCGCAAGTGGCCGCTTTCTAGGGAAACTTCAAATTCAGGTTTAATTTATTTGCTTTCTTGTCAGTGAATGTTTACAAATTTTGCAATATGTCGTGGGTAAGGCGAGGTAATGATCAATGTCATTGCAATTTTTTTTAAAGATGTGTAAATTTGTAGAAAGTGTAGAATATAGCAGCAAATATGATAAATTGTGTCATTCGATACGGTTATTTAGGTATAATTGTATTGCTAACAATTTAAGATACCTTATATGGGGATCGACGATTGTACATTTAAGGTACATTTATTTATTTATTTCGTATGGATGTCATTTATTTATTTATTTTCTTTGTATTGTTTTTAAAAAATCGGGAAAAAAAAAATCGCTGCCCCCCACCTTATCTCGAAAAGTACTGATCAAAAAATTTTGAAAAAATTCTGGAATATTCTCCAGGGGGTGTAGATTAAACGAAATTATCACGAGTGCATTACCTTTAATAATTTATCTGGTATATAAAAAAAAAAAAATTCAAGGTCATCAATTTTCAGTAAAGATTGGAGACAAACTTTGTTGAAAACTTATTTGGGGTGTTTTATGAAGTCACTGATCATTTTATACCACCGTAACAACACTTTTTATTTTAAAAGCAATCAACGTACGAAACACTAATTGTGCAAGTTCAACTTGCAGTTGGTAGGTTATTTCACTTAAAACTAAAAAATCTTACTTTTCTTACAAGAAAATCGTTTAACATTTAGTTAAATAAAAAAGAATATTATAAAAACTGTTGATAGGTTATTTCACTTAAAACTAAAAAATCTTACTTTTCTTACAAGAAAATCGTTTAACATTTAGTTAAATAAAAAAGAATATTATAAAAACTGTTATCTTTTAAAATAATTCTTCAATTTTATATTTCATTATTTTTTATAAGGAAAAATTTTAACACATGAAATCCGCAAAATTTTTATTTGCGTTATTTTAAAGAGAGGTAGCCTAATAAATAAATTATTTAGCTCGGTTCTTAAAGTTATTCCTCGTTGCCTCGCACAGTTGCTTGAAGTAGTACTAACGTAGACAAAATTATATCTACCCTTTAATTTTTTTCGTTTTGTAATAATTTTTTTTAAATGCTCATAATATTTATTATATAACAATATTTATTATTATTTTTTTAAATGTACCTGATAGTTTCTTGTTTTATTTTTTTTATTATTATTTTTTTTTAATATAAACTGATTATAGATTTTCCATAAAATAGATATTTGGATAGTTACGGATCCTGTACATTTACGTGGACATGAAATTTTCCAACGTTATAATAGGTTTTTGGGGTCGCAGATTACGAAAAAGTAACTGTTTTTTTTTTAATGTGTAAGATTTTCATCTTTTTCGAGATTGTTTAATGAATATGAGAATGGACATTACATTTGAGATATTCGACAATTATTTAGAGTTTAAAAATATTCAGACCTAAAAAAATTGACCAAATTTGGATATTTGTCAACATTTTGCGAGTTTTTTTTTAGGGAATATATGAATTTAAACTACTTTTTAGCTATTCCCATATCATCTCAAGAATGTAGACTAGAAATGTAACAAGAATATTGATCCAAAATGGTCTAATCTTAAAAATCACGCCAATTTCGGCCATTTACCACCTTTTTCTACTGCTATGTTCTAGTCAATATATTAAAAATTCGCATTACCTTTGTTGTATGGGAAAATTATTTAAATTTACAATTATCTTATGGATAAACTCTTTTCAATTACCCTCAACCTAACATAACCTAATCGAGGAACTTTGCACCAAAAACTCCAAACTAAATGTGAAAAAATTCATATATTCACTTGAAAAAGGTAAAAAACATGTCCAAAACTGGTAATTACTTGAAAATCTTACACATTTAAAAAAACAGCTACTTTTATCGTAATCTGCAACCCCAAAACTTATTATAACGTCGGAAAATTTCATGTCCACGTAATTGTACAGGATCCGTAACCAACCAGATATTTATTTTAAGAAAAATTTATAATTTTTTCATAAAAAATCAGTTTTGATTAAAAAATAAAAAACTTGTAAGTACTATTCATTATGAGCATTTTAAAAATTAAGACAGAATTTTGTACAAGTTAGTAGTACTTCAGCCAACTCTGTCTCGGTGTCATCTACCTAGCATTTTTTTCCAAGGTTGAAAACAACCGTACGCAATCATCATACGCCGTACCAATTGGTACGGCGTATGATGATTCAAAGGGTGTTCCCACTTCACAGTTTACGTTTGGGAAAAGTGGTGAAAATGGTATTATTTGAAACTGCCATTTTCTTTTTTTATTGATGCCATTACCTTATTTTTCTCAGCTTAGTTGGTGATAAGATGGTTCCACCATATTTTTGTAAGGACTGGATGTAATTTTAACATTTTTTTGTAGTATTGGGCATAAAGATTTTACAATTTTTATTTTAATGCTTTAGCGCTAAATTCCAAAGTAGAGGAACATTTAAATATGGTAATCTGTTTCATTAATTAACAGAAGCATCTTGTAAGTTCGATATGCTTTCATTACTTGAGTTTGTTTGAGAGAGAGAGAACATTTATATTTCTAAACTGCTTTAAATAAATGTTCGGGAAAGATGTTTTTGTCCACGGGCCATAGCAGCTCTCGGTAAGCTTCTGCAAATAAACTTGCAACTTGATATTACGTTACTTGACGACGTAGATTTGTCCCCAACCATTTTTCTGTTGAATATAATAATTGCTCATAGGTTTAAAGAAAGATACGTTCAGTGGCTGAAGCCGATGTGTAGTAAGGTCTGGCAGTTGTAACAATGGGCTTCGCTATGGTT
>CM032449.1:108122373-108198063 GCA_019049505.1 Pachyrhynchus sulphureomaculatus | reverse complement strand
AAGCTAGGAAAGTATCGGAAGATGAACTTTTCAGCTCTGCTGTTGAATTTTTCACTGGCGATGCCTTCATTTGGTTTAGAAGCATAAAATCAAGTGTCAACGACTGGCATTCTTTGGTAGATAGGCTAAAGAAGGACTTCTTGCACTGTGATGATGATGAAGAATTGTGGTCGGAAATAAAGAGGAGGCGACAAAAGAAGAATGAGTCCACTGTGATTTTTATTGCCCACATGGAATCTTTATTTGGTAGGTTATCCACCAAGCCTTTGGAAAGTACCAAAGTTAAATTTATACGTAGGAATATTCTGCCTAGCTTCGTCAATCGGTTAGCTCTACTAGATATTAATTCGGTAGCCGAACTCGCCGGGTTATGTAGAAAACTTGAAGAGTCCGATTATTTGTTGGAAAAGAGCAGACCAAAAGGCGAAACTAATATACATCAAGTAGAGTATAATCCAAATGGCCGAAGTGGAGTCTCGACAAATAAAGTTGGGAATGTAAATCGGAACCCTAGGAGTAACCAGAAAACGGGTAAAAGAAAAGATAGTGATCCTAAAATTAGCGACACTGCGGCTAAAGTGAATGACAGGTCGGTTTCACCTAAGGCAATTTTCACGTGTTGGAATTGCAAAGGTCCGAATCACACTTACCAAAATTGTACAGCACCGAAGAGGGTATTTTGTTTCAAATGTGGAGCAACTGGTGTGAGACTAGCATCATGCCCCAAGTGTACAAAAAACGAGTAAGGACGGTATATTACCGAGGCGGATACATTAAGTCCAACAAAAAGCCTCTAAACATTCGGCTAAGTTACAAGCTCACGTAAGCAGTATAGCCCCTAATCCAAAACGTTCTAGAAACACGGATGGACAAAAAATATTCCAATAGATCAGATTAGACTAAATGGTTACAAAAAGTTTCTGATTTTTTTTAAGTCTAATAAAAATTCTCCTTCTCAAGTTAAAACTCCTGCTTCTCCAAATGGTCACATGTCTCCTTTATTCGTGCATAAATATTCAGATAACAGACCGCATATCAAGATAAATCTATTAGGTGCCCATTTCTCGGCTTTATTTGACTCTGGTGCAAATGCCTCCGTTGTAGGTCAGAATGGTATTAAAATTTTAAGTCGTTTAAGTATAAAAAAATATGCCATGTCAAAAATAGAAGTGTTACCACTGCAGATGGCAGCCGTCTAAAAGTTTTAGGTACGGTTGAGTTGCCGCTAGTCTGCAATGGTCATTGTTTAGTAATCTCTGCTCTAGTAGTACCTTCTCTATCACATACTTTGGTTTTAGGATGTGATTTTGCACAAAAATTCGGAATTTTAGTAAATTTTAAAGAAAATTCGTGGTATCCACAGTCCCTAGAAGTCAATTCTCATACAAGTTTTAAAGATTGTTATTCAGAAAGTTCATTAGAAAACCTTTTCTCGCGTCTATGTACCCTAGATGATCTCTCGCGGACGGAACGCTTAAAGGCAGAAAACGTAATAAGCTCTTTCAATGAAATAAGTAGTAAAGATAGGTTAGGCCGAACGAATAAAATCACCATGTCTATAGATACAGCTGATGCCAGTCCTGTAAAGACAAGGCCCTTCGCCATGTCTCCGTACATGTCAAAAGTATTAAATAAAGAGTTAGACGAAATGTTGAAACTCGGAGTGATTGAAGAATCAAACAGTCCCTGGTGTTCTCCAATCTTATTGGTGAAAAAGGCCGATGGACAGTATCGTCTATGCTTTGACGGAAGAAAGCTCAACGAGGTCAGCAAATTTGATAACTATCCATTACCGAACATCGGCAGAATTTTGACATCACTCAGGAATGCTAAGTATGTATCTTCGATAGACCTTAGAAAGGCTTTCTGGCAAATTCCTTTGGACAAATCCTCTAAGGAAAAGACCGCTTTTGCAGTAGTAGGCCGAGGTCTATTTCAGTTCGTCACTATGCCGTTTGGTCTAAAGAACGCTGCTCAAACTCAGCAACGTTTAGTGGACGCTATATTTGGTCCGAAATATGAGCCACATATTTTTACCTATCTCGATGATATTTTAGTAACATCGGAAGACTTCGAATCGCATATTCGCTTACTTAAAGAAGTAAAAAATAAATTGAAAGAGGCCGGACTGACGATAAATTTGAGCAAATGTGATTTTTTCAAAACTTCTCTAAAGTTTTTAGGCTATATAGTAGGCTCAAATTCCTTGCGTACCGATCCGGATAAAGTAGCAAGCATGGTTAATTATGCGAGACCTACTAATACTACGGAAGTTAAGCGTTTCGTAGGAATGTGTTCATGGTATAGGCGTTTTATTGAGAATTTTTCTACCTTGTTGTCACCTATTAATGATCTTTTGAAAGGACGAAAAAAAGGACAATCGATAGACTGGACAAAAGCAGCAGAAGAATCTTTTATCAAGATTAAAGAGCTATTGGTTTCAGCTCCAATTTTAGGGTTAACACCGTCTTTCTTAGTTTACGGCAGACATATACCTCTATCTGGATCGTATTATAAAAATTTGGATTTGGATGTCAATGTTGACAGCGAAATAATTCCGGGTAACAGGGGTGCGTATGCCGAAAATTTAAAGGGTTTAAAAGATATTTTCACCGACGTGCGTAGTAGGATACATAAGGCTTATGAAAGGAAGAGTAAGTCTTACAACCTTAGAAAAAGGGATTTTTCCTTTAATATAGGTGATCACGTTTGGCGAAAAAATAAAATTCTTTCCCGTGCAGCTGATAAATTCACATCTAAGTTAGTACCTAAGTATGTGCATTGCGTGATAAGAGAAAAGATTTCAGATTTAGTTTATGGTTTGGTTAATTTAGATGGGACTAAAGTAGGACAATGGCATATTAAAGACTTAAAACCATTCAATGAACCTAACCCTAATGAAAGTTTGTCAGAAGAAGAATAATTTATATTTACATTATCTTAATTGCTTAATTTATTTTTTTTGATGTTGCTCTGTAGAGGACCTCGTTTTTTTTGACTGTTGTAAAAGTTGAGCAGAGAATAGCTTACTTTTGTTGTTTAATGCTAAGGTTTTGGGTACTGATCATATCCAAACTTAGGTTGATTGTAGTTGATGTTTAGCATCGACTCAGCTGTTGCGAGCTTGCGAAAGAGTCACACTCAGGATATATCATAAGACTGGTATGTCGGTGGTCGCGGGATTTGATTTGCTTATGACCCCAAATAATATCCAGTTCTTGACACTTGGAAGCGAAATTTGATTAGAGGCAATCCAAGGTGATCTTGAGTTAGGACAAGCGCAAGATGTAGCTCGTGTAGTGTGATGTAGAGTCAAAATTTTTATGAGCAATTTCAAAGTTTGTTAACCGAGGGGGGTGTATTTCTATTACCTTAGTGGTATATGTTGGGTGCAATTAAGAGTAAATTGATTTTGGTTTATCCAGTAAGTCTAAGACTTGGATTATTTTGATTTAGATCTTCTTCTGAATTGACAAACTGAGAGTATACTTTTTTCTTTTCAGAGCCGTTTAAACGTTACCTTTGAGTCACTAATTTTTTTTAAATTTTTTTTGCATGGACTCATAGGCTTATGTTGAGTTTTTTCGGTATACTATCAGATTGATAGGAAATTGAAGTCCTGCAGGAGAACTAAAGGCTGATCATTTACAAGAGATGAGAGCAGAGTAAGACAGTCGTTTCACAAAGAAATGATCAAAATCTGATACCGAGATGAGAACCTTGTCAAGAGAGGCTAAGCGCAGTGAAGGAAGATTCCTAACCGAATTTTTAGATTTCCAAGAGGTAATCTAGAAGTTTGGGCTGACAGAAAACGGTTATGCCTGATACCTGTAGCAGTTTCTTCTAGAGGCTATTGTCTAGGGAGACGATTAACACCATGATCGAATATTTTAGCTGTCAATGATGTTTTCTTCTTGTTTCTGATTAAGCTGGAAAAGCTCTTGTCGTCTTCGAAAGTTTTGTTGCGTTGCCACCGAAAAATGGAGAAATTTTTACTTCAAGTAGCTTTTTAAGCTCATTTTCGTTTTTTGGAAATTTCCGTTAGAAGCTTGGTTAAGTCAACCTTGTAAACCTTTTAGGTTGTATCCCATGAGTTATCTGTTTTTACAGGCTGTGATGCACCGGGTGCTAACAGATGCCGTTACGACGTCTGGCAGGAAGTTAGTCTTCCTGAGGAACAGACTGATTGGAAGGGTAGTCTATGGGGGGTGAACGTTTGACCTTTGGGACCTTTAGGGGTTTTGTTACCCAATGGTTATTTCTATTTGAACCAAAGGAGAGCCTAGCTACTGTAGTCGACCTCAGCTCCAATTAGCCTATTAGTGGTGACAGGCTGTTGGCAGTAGTGTGTTTCGGAACACCCTATTGATTAAATTCCTTTTTGACTTATGGTGGTGTGGTAGACACCGTTTTAGTTTAGTGGATGCTATAATCTACTCCCTTTTGTTGGTGGACACCAGGGTCACCATTTCCGTATTTTATTGTCTCCACCTTTCAGTATATCGTGGTGAGGTGTTTGTCTCCTGTTATGTGGGATGGATTGAATGTTTTTCGTTGTTGTTCTAGGGCGAGACCAGTACACGAGGGTTCTTCATGCAACTTGAAGAAGCGCAATGCTGGTTAAGTTTTATATCTCTGTGTAGCCACCCTGAAGGATGACGGAGGGCGTTTTTTTTGGCTCATGTTTCTAGGCAGATTTGTCACTTTGGTGCGATGTGCCGAAGATTTGATTAGCTTTTGCTAAGAGCTTTCACCAAGCTCAGTATGGAGTTATCATAACCAAGAGTTTGGGATTTGAACTCCTGTATATATTTCTGTATATATTTTCTGTATATATTTCGGTGTATGTTGGTTGCCTGAGGGCATGTGCTCAAAATGCGTGATTTTGAGTCGTTTTGCTTATGGACTCCTATATATAGGGTTATGACTTTAGGGAGGTCCTATTTCGAGACTTGCTGTCTCATACAGTTATATTGGGAATGTTTTCCTAGAATGTTAGTTGTGCGCAGACTAATCATTCTGTTCTTAGTGAACATTGCTTTTGAAGCAGGATCATTCAGTTTGGTGAATTTTAGCTTTTATAGCTATTCACTGTGTTTAGGGTGAATTTTAGCTTTTATAGCTATTCACTGTGCCTATAGTGATATTGTTAGCTTTTATAGCTGCTCACTATGTTAATGGCGAGATTGTTCTTTTAGAACGCAGACTTTGTGTAGTCGAGGACTATTTACAGAGTGTTTTCTTGGCGAGGAGCCGAGGCTTTTTTCTGGCGATATACCAGAGTGTTTTCTTGGCGAGGAGCCGAGTTTTTTTTCTGGCGATATACCAGAGTGTTTTGTTGGCGATGAGCTGACGTGTTTTCTGGCGATTAACCAGAGCGTTTTCCCTGGCGATTTTTGCATGTCTGGATGTCTCAGGACGTCGACATTGCGATGTAGAGTGCGATTATTTTCTGAGTGCGACTAGTAGTGATACTAGATTTGGAATGTTCTCTTAGCGATGAGCTAGAGCATTGATAGCGATTTTTCCCGAACGTTTGTCTGGATATTTATCCAGATATTATTTTTTTTTTGGCCTTGTGCTAAATGGTCTGACAAGACTTTTTCTTTTTAGTGTAAGTGTTTGCACTAGAATCAGTTTTTTATTTTTCTTTATTTAAGAATTTTTCTAAATTTCTTTTGCTGAAATAGAAATTTTCTGACAATCCTTAAACTATTTTAAGGGGGGTGTTCATATTTTGTTTCAGTTCACTTCTTTTGATTTAGACAAGAGTCTAGACAAGGTTATATTTTTTTTGTTTTGGTAACAATAACAGAGCTGATTCTTTTATAAGAAGACCGCGATTGTTACTTTAGAAAGGTATTTCTTATGATCATGCAAGGATTTTTATTTACTTTTTGATGTACTTAACCTTAGTGCTTAATTAAGTTAAGTCTAGTTATAAGATTCTTGTGTACATGCAAAGATTTTCATTTGGTTTTCATTGTACTTAATATTAGTGCTTAATTGAATTAAGTCTAGTAGTAAGGTCCGAAGTTTGTAATTTTGTTTTAAGTTCTGACCTTAGTATTAAGTGATAGTGTACCACTTTGTACCTTTTCATAAGTAGCCTTAGTTTAATAGACTAGTGTAGTCTATTTCTTTTTGGAAGGGGGTAAATGTAACATTCATTTTTTCCTAGATTTTAAGACCATATAATGTTACTGATTTTTCTCTTAATAATGTACTTCTTTCCATTTTTGTATCGAGCAGTGTATTACTCTGGAATTTTCTAGCCGCGTGGTACAGTGTGCAGTGCGGGTTGCCGACCGAATCCATCGAATTTGTGGTACGCCGGGATTGGTCAAATATTTGTATCCGGAGTTTTGGTTCCGGCGTAGCCATATTACCGAGAGAGTGCCCACGGCTTATTTAAGGGTCCGGAGGACAGGAATCTCGGCTAATTTCCATCAAGCCGCCGTGAAGGCTGACGATCACCGAGCCGCAGCCAAGCTTACTTCGACCGAGCCGCAGTAGAGGCTCATGACAATGTTTACGAGAGCCAAGTAAAGCACGAGTTTTTTTTACGTAAAGCCGTAGTGGGCTCTGAGTGTTTTCTACATGGGGTAGCCAAAGTAGGCTCTTCTTAAAAGTGTGAAATCGGCTTTGTGTTCCATCGAAGGCCTAGAAGCCCATATGAAAACAGTAAGTTACCAGAACATTCCTCAATAGACCTATTCCCGCAAATAAGTGTTTTTACAGCAATTTGATCTGACAAAACGTGAAGTGAAAATCACGATTCTTCGATTTCGGGTGTAGTCAGGTTTTAGAAGTAAAATGTCTGATTTAGAGACTCTAATAATAATAACTACCTGTTAGGCTAGAAATTTTTTTTTTTGTAATCCTTAAAACCACAAAGGTTAGAACTTTTATTTTAAAATCATGAATAAATTTTCTTTTTGTTGATTAAAGCTAGTGTCTCACTGAATACCTATCTTACTTTTCAGGATAATGACGGCTGTACCAAACTGTTTTTTTATTTAACAACTGTACACCCTTTCAGTATTTTTTCATTTTTTTAGCTGAAGTTAGATCCTTTCTATTTTAAAATGAATGGTGCCCAAAAGTCGTACAGCTGAGGCTTTTTAAAAATAAAAAAATAATTCCAAAAAGACGTACAAAAATTATCTCTTACCCATATCTCTCTACCAAGGAAAACTGAGCTAGTGTGTGATTAATTTCTCTAGTTCTTTTAAAATCAGGATTCACTCAATTCATTATCAGAAATTAAAAAGAGGTTGCAAGAAAATTGCGCCCAAGCGTGGGAAAAACAATTTTCACAGGGTATAAAAAGACGCCGCAAAAAGCGGGCGAGTTAACACCGTACAAAAAGACGCAGTCTACGTGGGGCGCAATTTAAACACCTTTTCATAGGCTACAAAATGACACCACAACGTGCGGGCAAGTTAAAAAGCTACAACATATATATATATATATATATATATATATATATATATATATATATATATATATATATATATATATAATTTTATCAAGACTATGTCTGTTTATTACTCATATTGTAGAAATGGAGTGAAAAATCTTCGCGTCACGTACATACCTGCTTTAAAAATCCATGTTTTAAAGTATGTGATATTGAGAAAAATTTAAGTGCTTAAGTGTACAAAAGGTTAAAGTACATGTGTTTCTCATAAAAGTCTTAGTTTTTAAAAATGAAACCTCGCTTTATGGCTATAGTCGAATGTGATCTCACTACTTGGAAATTTGTTTTAGAAGAAGGAAAGCTAAGTAATGGATGAACAGCGTCATGCAGAGTATCTAATTATCTAAGGTTATTCAGGTGTTGTAAGTGTACAAGTTTTGTCATAAGAAAGAAGATTATGAGGTAGCTGTTTCATGTATAAACTGTGGCGTAGAAGATCACACAAAGGCTGACTGTAAATCTAAAGACGTGAAATGTGTTAACTGTCTGGATTAAAATCGCAAGTTAAATCTGTCACTTGACGTTTGCCATTCCCAGTTCGATGCAAAAAATTGCTGATTTTTGCAGCGACGGCTAAATTCAACAAGACATAGAACTAAATTTAATACGCAATAAATAGCAACTAAAGTAGTACAGATGTACATAGTCTTGTTACAGTGTGTCATCAGAATATACAGGGTTTAGCGTATAAGTTCGACGTTTTGGAGGTGGGTCTTGGGCAAGAGCTTGTAGACGTTTTATGCATTTCAAAATATAAGATGATAGATGATAACTTTGATATGATAGGTCTTAAAAATTTTACTTTAAATACAAGATTTTGTCGATCGACGAGTATTCGTGGCGGAGTTGCAATAGTCTGCAGAAGTGAACTTGCTCATGAAAGTAATAAGTTGAAAAATCTTGTTAGTATTGAAAATATTCTTAAAGTTTGTGAACTTAGCATATTATTGCTGAATAGTGTAGCTCTTAAGATTTATTGCATTTATCGATCTCCCTGTGTAAATGATAAGATTTTCCTTTGTGAACCTACAAAATTTCTAGAAGATAATGTAAAAGTAATAAAAAAAGAGCAGGTGTTCCTATCAGTGATCTAACTATTGATTTCCTTAATAATTCCTTCGGAAAACTTAGATTAGTTAATTTACTGGCTGCATCCTACTGTGCGTGACATGATGATTTACCTACAAGACTGAATTCTTCCTTAGATTATATTTTTACCAATTTTTTAATGCTGAGCATAAGGCCTTGACTGATAATAACGGTTCATCAGGTCATTCTGCTTAAATAATAGAAATCACTTTGACGCGTTCTGTAATGCACGATTCACGATTTATTTACAAACTTCTCTTCAATGTTAAAAACTATAATACACTTTACTATTACTTACGTAAAGAGACTTGGTTGTGAGTGGTTCCGTGGTAATGACCTGTTTCCTATGCAATATACCTTACTCTTATGAAATAGAAGCTTATTTATTTATTGATAGACATTTTATATGATTCTCCTCAAAAGTCGATTTTCACCACATTCGCCGTTTTCCTACTTTTCACCGATAGCTGCCAACATTCGGAACCATACTTTATAATTGATTCTTCAATTGCTTATAGATTTTTCAGTTCAGATTTACTTCGTTTGAAAATAGTATCGAATTTAGTGTTCGTACACATTTCTGACTCTGTTGTATTTTACGTTCTATATATATATATATATATATATATATATATATATATATATATATATATCTGTTTGATTTGTTCCCTCGGTACTGTGCTTCCTGAATTTTACATGCTTTCATCTTTCATTTTTAATTTTTTTTCCTATTCGTTGGTATTCTGTCTTCTACAAATTCATCTTAATTCCCTACTCTTTTCATTCACCTCTGAGTTTTCTAAGAATATAATTAATATCCTCATCATAATTGGCCACAATTACCTAATCGTCAGCAAAGAAAAGTGTTTTTAAGTAGCAAACGCATTTTAAAAAGAGTACTTTAGTCTTTGTTGGAGACTTCAAAAGGCTTGCATATTTTATTTCCAATCCTTGGAAGATTTTTAAGGTTCTTATAGGTATTATAAATTACTCGAGCATATGTTTTGTTGAGTTCAGTCAATAAGTTTGATTAGACAAACTACGCCGCAAATTTTTCGAAGATCTACAGATGAGTAGAGCAAACAGACATTTCTTTTCTCTATGATTTCTTGACGATTAAATATGTTATTTAAACATAGTTGTCCTGTGCTAAAACCGCTTAGTGTGTTTGCTTATGTGTATATTGTAATTCAATTCGTTGTTCTAAAATCCAACTATACAGCCTTCCCATCCAAGTACTTTTGTTTTTGAAAACTATTCCATTTCCTTTCTTACACATTGAACTAATAGAATCAATATTTCAATCTCATGAAAGCTTTTGTCATCTTATTATATAATCTTGAAAGAGATGTGACAAATTTTGTGGCAGTATATCTGATACATAATTAATTAGTTCAATAGAGATGTTTCCTGGTTCTGAAGCCATACCATTTTTTATATTCTTGTTTTATTTTTTTTTGTATCAGTTGTTCTGGTTTATTCTATTTTTTTTTTTTTCATTTGTGTTTATCTCTCCTACTTTCTCTAGTTTCCGTTTTTACGGCCTTTAATGCTCATGATACTCTTAATGCTCCTAGGATATATCTCGATCTCTTTATATTTGTCATTAAACATTTCATATCTCTTGTACTTTCTCTAGTTTTCGTTAATAAAGATCTACAATACTCTTCCCATTCTGTTCCTTTTATTAAATTTTTGCCTTCAATGCTCATAATACTCTTGATCCTCCAAGATATATCTCGATCTCTTTACATTTATCATTACACATTTCATATTTCGTGTACTTTCTCTAGTTTTCGTTAATAAAGATCTATAATTCTCTTCCCATTCTGTTCATTTTATTAAATTTATGTTTAATGTTTCCTTTCGGTTTTTTACTGCCTTGAATGCTCGTTATACTCTTGATCCTTATATGATATATATTGATTTCTTTACATTTATCATAACACATTTGATAAGCTTTTTTCTTCTTTTCAATTAACTCTTGTTGTTCTTTGTCTACCACCAGGAGTTCTGGTTTTTATATGATGCTTTGCACCTTAGAATCATTCATGCACACATTACTTATTGACCTGATGTTTATAGTGGGGATTATTGTTTCTAATTTTATAGCCAACATCATTTCATAGATGTACTGCATGGATTCTTGTGTCAAGCTATCCAAATTGTAGTTTTCTGTGTTTTTCATTTTCTCATAGTTCAAAATAAATTTCCCTATTACCGAAAAATTATCTGACTCACATCTTCATCCGTAAGTTTTATCGTAAAATAAAATAATCTATTATTGACTTCAAGCATTTAGTAGATTGTATACATGTGAATTTATATATATTTTTGTGATGCAAAAAGTCATTCATATTTTTCAAAGATTGACACTATTGTTTATAGTTTTTCGTCATATAGTATTTAAATTACCTAGGGTGTAGATTTTGTTTCGATTGTTTACTTTCTTTATTATGCTTTCCATTTCATTTCACTTTGAACGTATACCCCCATTGGTATTAAAGGCTCCTCATTTTTTTTCTAATTCTGACACAAGAATTTGCTCTTTTGGCTCTTACGCTATTATCTACTCTACTGTATAGATATATCCTATCCTATCCCCTCGTTTCACCTTCTTTCCTTTTTATTTCAGAGAGGATAACGTAATCCATCGTTTTTTTACTTTAGTTCTTTGAATACTTCTCTTTGTATTGTATTCAAACCCTGGATTTTTCATGTATCCAATCTCATCGTCCTTTTTTGTATCGTTCATAATAATTCAGCTCCATTCTGGCTCCACGATAAAGTTATTTTTTCCAAAATATCTGTTGCTGTAACATTGTATAAAACACTTCGGTGTCTGTCTGGCTGTCCGTCTGTCCGTCTATCCGTCTGTCCGCCTGTCTGTCTGTCTGTCACATCCGATTTTCTCTCAAAACTATTTGACATAGGAACTTGAAATTTGGTACTAATATAGGATTTGATGGCCTCACCAGAGCCGTGTAGTTTTGAAAGTTAAATTTTGACTTAAGGGGTTTAGTTTGGGGGGGGGTGAAATTGGAAGTGAAAAAAATACCAGGTCATCGAGTGGGGTGTCAAATGAAAGCCTGTAAAAACATGAGCTCAAAAATGTATATAATGTAATACTTGTGCACACTTTTCTTATATTATTTTTAAAAAATCGCGAAAAATCGCTGTCCTTTATCTCGAAAAGTACTGATCAAAAAATTTTGAAAAAATTCTGGAATATTCTCGACAGGGTGTAGACTGAACAACAATTATTACGAATGCATTATCTTTAATAATTTATCTTGTATATAAAAAAAAAACAACCTTTGAAGGTCATCAGTGTTCAGTAAAGACCGAAAAAAACTTTGTTGAAAACTCATCTGTGGTGTATTTTGTGAAGTTATTCATTTTATACCTCCGTAACAAAAAATTTTATTTTAAAAGCAATCAACGTACGAAACATTAATTGCGCAAGTCCAACTTGCACTTGACCGATTATTTTGATTTAGTAATGAAGGTACCGTCGTATTTGCCTTTTCTACTGTCATACGCTATATTAAGCGTTACTTTGTAAATTCGTCACAAGTCGTTTGAAATGAGCTTCGAAATTCTGAGACGGTTGCAAACGCTGTTAATGGTAGGTTGGCTATAGATACAAAGACAGCTAAGTGTACGATGTTTATAGTTACCTAGGAAAAGTTAGCTGCAGTAAAATGTACCGTTGTAGAAGTCGCTGAGTGCTTTTAATTTTTATCGTATTTTCAAAGCTTTCAAATGTTCTTGTTTTTTGGATGGAAGTATTTGACAAGAGGTAGATTCATATTGGCAGCACTGAAGAAATAAAGTTTAGGCTGGTTGCCTTCCAGCAACGGAACAGTCGCCACTGCCACTGCGAAACAATCGTAGTTTGCCCTTAATTTGGAGTTGTTTACGTCTCGGGTGAATTTAAAACCATACTAAACTAGACTCATCTGGTGACACCAAACTAAGAAGTAATACACTAACGTTGACGGTTACAGTGCCTGAAACAATATAAAATCGAGTCAGTTTGATGAAAAATGTAGTATTCTCAAATAACAATTTTCTAAATGACGACGTACTTATCTTATGCTTGGTCCGTACAAGAATAATATGATATTTGGGTATACACATTTTCTACAAGAGTACAAAACAAAAATCCAGAGAAGAGGGAAGCAGCAAACGCATAGTATGGAAAAACGTATTTGAATGTGGAATTGATAGAAGCAAATGATACTGGTGAAGTAACTGAAAATGTGGAAACCGGTGATGTGTGAAACAGTGGAACTGTATAAACTAAAGCGAGTAGATAATACAGGAGAGAAGATTCGAAAAAAAAAAAATATTTCAAACAGTATGATTGAGAAGACAGAAGTGAAAAAGACGCCCTAAAGATTGGAAAAGGAGTCTTTTGGAGAAAGAAAGCTAAAATTAAAAATTTTTACGGAAATTTTAGAGAAATAGCGAGTTTTGGATAACATTTATGTAGAACAGGAGGGGGAAAGAGTCAGATTTTGAACCGATGGACGGAATCGAAGAGGCAGTTCGATTCCAAAAGTTCACCACCCTTTAAGTGCTGCGTAAAAATTAAATTTTACCAATAATTAGAATTCTTGAATTAATGTAAATTTCAACACAGATTCACATTAAATGTATTTTCGAAAGTATTTTTAATCAGATGTGTATTAAAATTTTCGTCTATATATCGTGCACTTATGTTTGCGTGCATAACTGTCTGTTTTTCTTTAAAGATGGTGATCAACAATCATAACAAGAATAAGTAAATATTCAATTCTAATATAGTTTCCCAACTTAGGCGTTTACATTTTGGTTACTCAAATATAAAACAGTATGTCATATTTCGTTTATATTTCGTGAAAATTTAGGAAAAATAGAGAAAGAAGGCAATTCATAGTAAATAAATTTAGAATAACTAATTAATAATATATTCTGCTGCAGTGTAAAAAAAAAACTTCCGTTACTCGGTTACAGAATCAATAAAAGAGACATGTATGGAAAATTTACTCTAAATAAATCTAAAATTTTAGTAACTAAATTACATTTCAAGACATAGAATTCACACTACCCTCGTCAACTGTCGAAACATCATATAATAGATCTCAATAACAGTCACCTACAAGAATTTTCTTATTATTGAGGATTTCAACAACCTGTATACTTTTATTAGGCTTGAAGACGTAACGTAGCATTTACGGTAAGGTTTACGAGGTTGAAATTGTAGCCTAATATAAAAAAGAAAGACCTCTTAAAAGGAAATGTATATCCAATCTTAGAATTGGAAAACAAAAAAAATATGATATAAAATTTTTTACAGCAAATATCAGAAATGTTCCGATATATCCACCAAATTTATTGCATAATAAAATTATTACTCCAAAGTTATTAAAAAAAATGTAAGAATTTTTTTATTTATGTAAATAAAAAAAAACTGAAACGAAACGAATGCTTGTGATAATATATAAAAGATAACACGTCGCACGAAGAGAATTAAAAATATTTTTCTGTGTAGGCGTAACTGGAAATCGCGATTTCTTGCATTGAGCTCCCACCACTTTTAAATTCAAGCGTCCGCCAGTAATTCGGCCAACGCGAAAATAGATACTTATAAAATATGTTACTTTCATAACAACAAATTATTCCTGGCCAATAGGAATATCCCATGAATCTTTAGTTACAATTTTCAGCGTCTTAACAAATCAAGTTATGTATAGATTATTGGTACTAGTAATTAAAACATTCCTCAAATAAAACTTAAAAGTTGGCCAAAATGTTATTTACTTTTTTTGACTCATACTCGATAGCTGACAAGAGGTATAAGTTTACCATGAGCAACAGCACTAATAGGAAAAATGTAATTTTTGTCAACTTTTATGGTAGTTTCCTCTGTTTCTTCCCGTTTTTGGACTTTTTAATTACTAAGATTCAAAGAATATTATAATAACAAATTTTTAATTGTTTTCATTAGGACTTGATAACAATTGGTTTCTCATACAGCTAGAAACCTAATCAATATTTTCCATTAAAAATGTGTATTTAAAATGTTTAAACAAAAATTGAAAGAAGGTAAAATAAACAAGTTTTAATAAATACATATCTCAAGTAAATAATAATTAGACGAGAGAGAAAACTGTTTTATTTATTTTATATATTTTCCATTCATAAGTTGTCCTTAGCTACAAGTTTTCTCTAGAACATTCGATAATTGCATTTTAACCAAAATTAATAAAAATAAAATAAAAGTAATGGAAACATGGAAAAATATGACAACTGTCTTGTTATTCTTATTATTTTTATTGCGAGTGGGACATATTGCAAAATATAAGTTAAAAATATTAGAAAATTTAGTGGTAACATATATCTTACAAGTTTTATTGCATATACTCGTAAATACAATGAATAGTAGTTTAATTTAAGTTATATATATATATATATATATATATATATATATATATATATATATATATATATATATATATATATATACATATATATATATATATATATATATATATATATATATATATATATATGTATATATATATATATATATATATATATATATATATATATATATATATATATATATAGCTTGTTGTTGACCAGTTTCTGACCTTACGAGTAATGTGCTGTTGTTTGTTTTTCCACTTAAGCGTTTGATACTATTATATAATTCACGTGGACAATGTTGTTCTGATGCGACTTATGCCTATTTTGCTAGGTCTTCTGCGTAGGTTCTTTTATATTTTCTAGCAGTTTGGTGATGTATTAGGTTATCTTCTTTTTCGTCTGTCCTTCTTGATGCTAATATTACAACTTTAATGCTCTTTCTTTGTTGTATGAGCTCCCATGTTTCTTGCGATATCCATTCTCTCCCCTCAGCCAACTTCGCACCCAGTGCTTTTTCGGAAGCGTTATCCATCATTTCTACTATTTCGTACCAGAAGTTGACATTGATAGTTTGATTTTGCTTTTCCCTCAAGTATTCTTGGAATTTTCTTCCTGTCTCAGGTATATTAAGAGATTGTGTTATATTTCTTCCGAACGATAATATTAGGTTGGTTTATTTTGGCCAGTTTGATTCTTAAGGCTCCTACTACTAGATGGTTAACACTGCCAACATCTTCTCCTCTTTTGTTCCGCACATCTAGTAGCGAGCCTCTCCATTTTTTGTCATCTATTTGATCTTCTGTTTTCTTATCGGGCGATGTCCACGTTACTTTATGTATGTGTTTGTGTAGAAATATAGTTCCTCCAATGACAAATAACTTGAGCAAAAGTTTGTTAGAAGTTTCCTCCCCATTGTTATTCATATTTCCCAGATAGTGCTTATCCAAAATATTTTCTAGGCTTTCGTTATTGCTTCTCATTTTTGCGTTCATATCTCCCATTATAATAGTAATGTCTCCACTTGGAATCTGGCATAAGGTGGAGGCAGTTTTTCGTTTTTTCCTCTATCGGTGTTGGATCGGTTGGGGCATAGCACTATATGTATGTGATCTTTCTATACCTGGTGTAAAATCTGGCTGTTGTAGGATTCTATAACATCAATAAGTTCTCAGCACGTTGGCTTAATAATAGTGCCACTCCATTTTCGTGTGACTCATTTGCCTTTTTTCCACTGTACAGTAATAGCTCTCCTGATAGTGCTGTATATTATATATATGTGCATTCTATCCTGCCTCAGATATCCCAAGAATGTCTAAACAATAGAACATTTCTTTAGTGAGCTGAGCTAGTTTGGAGGCATAAAATAAAGTGTTCCATATACCAAATCGTACCTTGATTTCATGTTTGCAAGAGTCGTCAGCATGTGATCAATCCTAATCAGAGACCTCACTGAAGTTTCAGTAATAGTCAAATTTAAGGTTCTGCAAGTTACTAGCGCACATAACCCGATCCTGGCGATGGAGTTGCCACCGTCAGGTTGCCAGGATTCTCTGGCGTGTTCAGGTTACGTTCTCTAGGCCATCTGCTTTCACTACAGCTGTCGAGCTCGGCCCTGGTCGTTATCTACTGTAGCAGTCAATTAATCAGTCGTTTCTAACTTGGAAAACAGAAGCTGTTTAAAGCCGCTCCACTGGCGACAGGCGCTTTTGTTGTGCTAGTTTTGGTCCACCCTTCACATTTGATTTCTCCAGTACCAGGGAGGGGGCGTTCCCCTATCCGCATCCTGGGGAGGCGTCTCATGGAGGATTAGTTTAGTATAGTATAGTATAGTATGGTATATATATATATATATATATATATATATATATATATATATATATATATATCTATTTCTTAGTATAGTCCAAGTTGGAGTGTCGTTCTTTGGTTTGTTTCTCTATATATATCTAGTGCATATCTTGGCCCTTGAAAGTGTTCAGAGAATGTTTTTAAGGTTTTTCCAGAGAAAGTTTTTAAGGTTTTTTGGCATTCCACGTAATATTTCTTTTATTTTCAGTCCACGGTCACTAATATTATGAAATTACTGATTTATGTCATGAGTCAACATCATGACTCTTCTATGTTATATACATGAATAATCTACAAAACAATTAAATACTGTTGCTAGGACTATTTTCCCCCAACTAGTTATATAATATGTTTATAAGTAAAGAGTATTTCTAATAAGGTTACTGTTTATATTTTTAGTTTGAGGGTGTTCATTTTTGCGTTATTATTTATATCTCGGTTTTATGTAAATATATTTTGTTTGGACAATAAACAAGACAAAACGTTCATTAGCGGAACATTCCAGTGCTTGAAGATAAAAATTTTCTTAAGTTATCAGTTCTTATGAACTAAACATCAAATAGTCAATAATAACTTTTTCTCTTAATTTTTACTGTAATATGTAAGAAATGACGATGGTTCGGGTTCGAATTTAAAATTTTTCGAGTTCGTAGCTACTGATACATATTTATTAATTTTAGACTGATATCAGATATTAAACCTGGAAAATATTTTTCTGCTGATTTTTTTTGAAATTCTATCTGTTTTAAATGTTAACGCGAAGCGAAAATGCCATCTTTTGGCATTTGTTTCGAAACTTGCAACTTAACAAATGAAAAACATATAAACCTGTCTTGCAAAGTAAATACAACTTGTAAATAGAACTTCTGTATTAATTTAAATATATATATATATATATTTAAATATTTTACAATAGTATAGACTATTGTAAAATAAGCACATTAAGGGTAGGTTAATTGAGGCTTAAATTTTAAATACAAATTAAGTTATACGTTAATTATAGATTGATTAGCTCTTGTAAAGCAAATATTCTTATTTTTTCCCTCTTTAATTAAACAAGTTCGTACATAATATGTTTTAAGTCTGTTAGATATTCGAAATATTTTTTCATTTCTGTATTTTGGTGACCATTTAATATTTATCTTGTAAGTGGAAAGTATTGTATTAGTGAGAAAATCACATCCCGAGATTTTTTTTCATTTCTCCATTTTATGGTTCTCAAATCACAAAAAATATACATATTTCCCCATTTCCGTCAGGCTATCGGTCTATCTGACTGTCTGTCGGTCTCTTGACACGATAACTCTCGAACGAAATGAAATATCAGTTTTAAATATTGTACACATGTAATACTTTGCATAGGAGTAGAACCTACAGTTTTATTTATATCGTTAGGGAAACGGGGTGTGTGTCGGTACTTTTTGTAATTTTTTTTTTTTGATTTTGGCTGAGATAATGCTCAATTTTTAAGCATAATTGTTTAAACGGTTCAAATAATGAGGAGTATTAGAGGGATTGCTGCGTTTATATCATGTCATGTATTTTCAAGGTTATTGGAATCGAAGTATCTGAAAACTGTTGTGTTATTTTTCAATTATTTTTAATCAATTATTCATATTTATATACCATGATATACGTCCTTTTAAGGGTTCTTAAAATCGAAGGGTCTAAAGATTGTGTTATTTTTTACTTATTTTAAATTATTTATGGTCAAATATATAAGGTCGAGGGGTCCAGGAATCTGGAAATTGTACTATTTTATCATTATTTTTAATTTTCATAGAAATAGTATGTAGAGAAAAATATCAGATTTCAGCTCTAAATATCTGTAAAACACCTACTCTGTTCAACTCTTTGGTATAATAATCTTACCATAATAATTTAGCCAAAAATTGATTATGATAAAATTATATTTTCTGTCCAATTTGTGTTTGTTCATTACAATAAACGTTTCGACCACACTTGGTCTTCATCAGTACTAGTTTAGTTTTTACTTATCCTGAAAAGAGGATTTCATCATAATTAAAAGTTTAGCAACATGAATAGACAAAACACTTTCAAAACAAAATCATATTTTTCTCACTAAAATCAGCTTAAAAATCATATTTATTCTCTGCAGGACTTAGCTGCACAGAACAGTATTGTTACATTCATCACATCATATATATATATATATATATATATATATATATATATATATATATATATATATATACATATATATATATATATATATATATATATATATATATATATATATATATATATATATCATTAAGTTGAAAATAATTTTGTTTCAAGTAAACCCTATTCTGTTGTAATAATTTCTCTACCCGTTTTAATCGCATTAATGGAAGGTGCCCTAGGAAATAAATTTCTGATATGAAAATTTTGGAATTATTAGGTATCTTTCATATAAAATGATGTGGATCATAAGATAAATTCTTAATTCTGTCATCATTTTTTGGTCTTATTTAAGTAATACTTATTTCCATGCAACGTGTACGTACATATACAGGGTATTATGGAATTCACTGCATATATTGACATGGGTGACTCGTTAAGTTCTCTAGAAGCACATTCAATACTCTTTTTATTCAAATTCGAAAATTTATGAATAATGAAGAAAATGGCAAAACTGGATTTTTCCGCCAAACCGACTCGCTTCAGAAAGGCTGTGTTGCCAACAATGCCATTGTCTTCAACAGTTATAGAGTTTCAAATTTTAGGTACAATTAAACTAATAACAAATCAAAATAATAATAGATAATACACTGCACACCTAGTAAAAATAATATTTAATCATAATTAAGAATATTTCTTGTCTATTATTTTGAAAGAAATTGCTTGGTAACGCACAAGAACAAGTGCCTTTTTCTCTTGCCTCTTGAGAGCTGGCATTGGCCTTGAAGCCAAACTTAGCTGTTTGAGCAAAATAAAAACAGAATTTCAAATAGGTTTTTCGATTAACTTTTCCAAGATTATTACCGTAAAGGTAAACGATTTTCATGTAATAAATCTAAGGTTTTTTAGTATTAAATTAAAATAAAAAGTGTGCGCCACATTTAAACTTGACTTCCCCCACAGTATAAAATAATATCAGTTAATGCAGCCACCGCACAGTGGGGGTAGAATAAAACATTACCGTTCAAGAATCTTTACAGACCCCAAACTTCACCGGATCACCATATTTTTTTTTTTTTAATCATCATAAGAAAATTTAGAAAAGAACTGTAGAGCCATATTTTGGAAATATATATTTTAAATGACCATTTTAAGCAAATGCTGTGATAAAAAATTGATCAGTCCGAGAAAAAAATACTATTTACTTTATTATTGACCAGGCATATGTATGTATGTATTTATTTAATAATAAACCTATTGAATTCGAGTAATAGTCCAAAAACGACCTCAAAGTGGTCAAAGTTAACAATAATAACGAGACATATATATTCCAATGTATTTTTAGTCACTGAATCCAAATATGATATCTGAGTTGCTCGTGTACCTATTGATTTCGAATTATCATCCAAAAATGGCCTCAAAATGGTCAAAAGTAGTTGCGTAAGGAAACATATTTCGAAGTATTTTCGGTCAGTGAACCTAAATATTATAAAAATAGCCAGATATGTTATATTGGTTACTAAATTCAAATCTAACGTCTGATTTACACGTGTATCTATATAATTTTAAGGTCATAAAGGAGCATAATCAAATATATAACGAACCTTAAGCCTAACATAACCTAACGGATTAAATCATAAAAAAGGAGAAGAGGAGAGACATTTTATATCTGGTTGTGATATAAAACTTTATGGTGGTGCTAAGATATAAATTAGTAAAGTAAAAATTTGACGTAGTTTTTGGACCATCACTCGAATTGAATAGGGTTTATTAGCAAATCGGATATCATATTTGGATTCAGTCAAAAATACATAGGAATACATATGTCAATAGTAAATCAATAGTAAATCAATAGTAAAATCAATAGTATTTTTTTTTCTCAGATGGATCAATTTTTTATCACAGTATTTGCCTAAAATGGCCATTTATATATATATATATATATATATATATATATATATATATATATATATATATATATATATATATATATATATATATATATATATATATATATATATATATATATATATATATATATATAATATATATATATATATATATATATATATATATATATATATATATATATATATATAATATATATATATATATATATATATATATATATATATATATATATATATATATATATATATATATATATATAATATATATATATATATATATATATATATATATATATATATATATATATATCTAAAATGTACAGTTCTATCTTACGATGATTAAAAAAAAAATGGTAAGGTCTGTAGGGATTTTTCAACGATAATGTTTTTTTTCTACCCATTGTACGCCGCGCAGTACGCTGCATTTTAACGCTGTATCATATAAAATAGCACCAAATCTATAAATTAAATCACCTTTAAAGTTAGGGACACTTATTTAAGGGACATAAAATCTGAATTGCAGTTTTAACTTGCACAGGTATTTTTAACCTAAAACACAGCTAGGTTATTCACCCGTTTATACGTTAATTTTGATACCGACATTTGATATTTCAGGACCTAAGCTTTGTTTTGCTACTAAACGTTATAATTTTTCCACATTGGAGACACTAACGTATGTGCTAATACCTCCCCCTAGTAGCTGCCATTTGGTGATGGCGTTCGGCAAATATTTTTGGTTTTAGTGAAATAAATAATTTTAGCTGGTGTTTTACCATAATTTTGGTGTGTGAATGGAAGGATATAACTCTCTCAGAAAAGGTAAGTGTTGTAAAAACAATTTAATTTACTACAATTCTACAAGAAAACGGCTCTCTTGAATTTATGGGTTTTGATAATATGAGTAGTTTATTTTTATTTGGTCAGTTGCTTATATTAAAAGGAATGAGACAAACTCCTCAATTGGGGAATGGTGCGCTTCTGAGAGTGAAGTAACCATTTCAGACACTGCCTATATTAACTCAAATTTGTTTGCAGAATCGATGAAACATTTTATAAGCGCAATAAAGCCAACTCCTGAAAATAAAGTGTTACTTCTGTCTGTTGAAAATATAACCCATTCGAATAACCGGGAAGCGTTAAACATAGGAAAGGCTAATAGGATAATAATGTTACAACTACCAGGCCATACTATTCACCGGCTTGAGCCATAATATGTGTCTTTTTTTAACGTATGAACCGTTATTATATTCAAACAACAGAAAAATGGTTGAGGACAACTCCAGGTCGTCAAGTAATGCAATATCAAGTCGCATGTTTATTTATAAAAGCTTAGCAGAGAGCTGCTATTATTGGCACTATTGTAAAGGAACTTAAATCGGCTGGAGTTTGGCCCGTGGATAGAAACTTCTTTCCCGAACATTTGTTTGAAGCAGCTGAAAATATGCTCTCTCTCAAACAAACTCAAGTAAAGAAAGCACGTTGATCTTACAAGACGCCTCTATTATTATCAGTAATGAAAACATACAAAGTTACGTTCGCAGTCTCCGAATAGATTGTCACATTTAAATAGTGAACTTAGGAATGTAACGCTAAACCCGTAAAGAAAACTTTAAACTTTTTATGACTAAAACATAAAAATAGTTTAGGGAGAAAAAGTGCTGTACAAAGTACACTTACATCAAATCATTACAAAAATATGTTGGAAGAATCATTAGCAACCAAACAATTTGCAGAAAAAACAACTAAAAAAGAAAAAGACATCGGTAAACAAATAAAAAAAGGGAAGACGCCAAACACAAAGATAATACACGGAAATATGGTGTGAAGATAAAATGGTAATTAATGATGACGAGATTGATGATGATTTAGCTAATGAAGAAAAATATATGTGAACTATTCAATGAGCATTATTATAGCAAAAAAGGGCCAAATATTGACTGGATTCAGTGAGTACGTTCTTATAGCGCACGAAACCTATACTTGTAATCCTTTGGGGCATTTTTTTTATTTTTGAAGTAGTATTTTTTTGTTAGTAACATTACAAGTGTCATAATTATCTCATTTCATTTTGCAGTTGAAATATTTATTTTAGTAGCAAGTGACAAGTATTTTGATTTTGTATAGCTATAAATATAAGCTCCTAGGCTAGACGGATTCTGATGTATATTAGAAATATTTTAAATTTTTCAGTAAGATAAAAAGTGGAAAGTAATAAGAAAATATATAAACTGACGGGATCACAATACACTATAAAAAGAGGTTATATTCTTACTTAAAAAATAAATGCTACTTTAACATTTGAAGAATACAAATAAATAGCAAAGTGGCGTTCCCTTTTTTCAGAAGTAGCTTGAAAAAAAGGGGACTCGTTTTTTGTTTGTTGCAAATTTCAATTCTGGAATATCACTTAAGAAAATTAAAACATTTAAATATTTCTGTTCATTCTTCGCACAAGTCATTACTTTCTAATATATTTTTTTTTATTCTAGAAAGTTGATTCTCAATCGATGAGTCGCGACAAACAAGGGGGTCGCCTTTGTCTCGCCGCTTATCGATTTTAAAAACCAAAATTAAATTGTAAAATTTAAAGGTAGGTGTTAAAATGTTAATAATTTATTTATGTTTGGCAACACACGAGATATGCGACGTAATTACTAGACGACTGTCATACGCACTTCTATTTATGCCTGGCGAAATCCGACTGAGGTAAGCTAGCCGGGTAGTCCGCAGCGATCACCACATGCCGTTGCCTCTCGAAGAAACGTGTAAAAAAGAGCAGTTTCGAGACAGAGAGCATGACTTTCCGCCGTGCTGAAAATAATCAGGAAAGTACTCCTAACTGATATATAAGCAACGAGCAGAGCCGTAAGGGACAATGTTCAGTTATTCAGCCGCAAATCTACACTTTTGAATATAAATATAAGTGTAGAAAAATTGTCGCGCTCAGTAAACTTGCTACCTAGTGTTAAATCGTTACAATGTTCTTTTTGTCGTTTGTATGTGAATAGTACGTTGTTAGTTAGTAGCTTGTTTGATCCAAAAAACGATACAATACTAGGATAGCTCACAAATTCATCTTCGCTAGGCACGCCTAGAAACAGACTCTTCTGTTATTTATCATTTTGGTAAGCAAAAAATAATATTAATTCAAAATTTTTAAATATTTTTTAAAATTGCAATGAATTATTTTATTTTCCAGATATCAACGTCATAGAGAAAAAAGAAAATATTTAGAGCACTATTTAAAATTTGGATTTTCAACTGTTATTAATAACGACATAGAGAAGCCACAGTGTGTTTTATCCAATGCTGTTCTTAGTGCTGAATCTATGCAACCCTCAAAGCTCAAACGTCACTTAACAATGCATTCCGAACATATTACAAAAGACTTGGACATTGTTAAACTACATAAGGCTGCCTTGAAAAAACAAAAGTTGAATTTTACTTGGACGTTTCAATAACAAAGCCAAGCTGTAGTTCAGGCACCATATGAAATTGCTCTGAAAACTGCAAAAAGTTAAAAACCCCGTACAATTGCAGAAACCTTTATCAAATTCTGTTTATTAAAGTCGGTTCAGCTAATTCTTGGGGAAACGATTGAGATTAAAATGCGTAATATATCATTGTCCAACAACACAATGCAGAGAGGCATTTTAGACATGTCCATAGACGTGATGGGACACATTTTATCTGAAATAACTGCATCTCCTGTATTTTCCTTTCAACTTGACGACTCTACCGATGTTAGTTCATGTTCCCAGTTATTCCTTTTCACTTGGAGGACATCAAAGGAAAGTTTCTGTTTTGTAAAGCACTAAAAACTACTATGAAAAGTGAAGACGTCATGAAGATGATAAGTTCATTCTTTGAAAGTAATGACTTACAATGGAAAAACTTGTGTGGAGTATGTACCAATGGAACTCTAGCCATGCTTGGATCGAGGTCGGGCTTTCAGTCAAAAGTTAAAGAACTGGCACCCCAAGCAAAGGGATTGCACTGCATGATTCACCGATTTGCCTTTGCTGCCAAGACTCTTCCAAAGTTTTTGTGAGAAGTGCTCGACTCTTTAGTGATAATTGTCAATTATATAAAATCTAGTGCCCTCAGTACTCGTCTGTTCAAAGATCTATGCAAAAACATGAACTTTAATCATGAAGTTCTTCTTTTCTACACTGCGGTTCGTTGGTTAAGAAAATATTGTTGGCCGAGTTTTTAAATTGAAATATGAAATAAAACAGTCTTTAGAAATGACAGGAAAACATGAGTTTATGACATACTTTAATGATGAGACCGGGATCCAAAGTGTAGCTTATTTATCTGATACCTTAGATCAGCTAAACAAGCTAAATTTGAAACTACAGGGTAAGGCAACGCAGATTATTCACTTCAGAGATAATATCCAGGCGTTCGTATTAAAGCTAAACTGGCGCCGTAAAGTAAATCTTGGAAACTTTACCACGTTTGAACCTTTGCACCAAGAATGAAGAATCAGAGACGGATATTGTAAATAATCTAAGAGAGGAAAATAATAACCACCCTCAAGCCCTTGAATTTGAAATACAACTATTCTGCAGATCAAGACAAGAGCTAGAAATAAGCTGGATGTTCATATATATATATATATATATATATATATATATATATATATATATATATATATATATATATATATACATATATATATACAAAGGGTGTTATGGAATTCAGTGCACATATTGAAACTGCTGAATGCTTGTAGCAAGACAGATTGCATAAAGTTCACCTTAAATAGCGGGACTCAATAATAAAGGAAAAAATCGACCCTCAAGAAATGGATATTTTTTTCACGCTGCCACTAGTCAACTCTAGAACTCGCCAATATCGAAAATCGTTGGACAGACGTAAGGTTGAGATTTGAGTCGACTTTCCCAAATTTAAAAAAAAAATTAAAATATTTTTATTATTTTATTCTTCTAAAACCGAGAAAGGATTTGCGGGAGTCCACATTCCACGCGGACATGAAAGGCGTTATACCGCAAGTGGCCGCTTTCTAGGGAAACTTCAAATTCAGGTTTAGTTTATTTGCTTTCTTGTCAGTGAATGTTTACAAATATTGCAATATGTCGTGGGTAAGGCGAAGTAATGATCAATGTCATTGCAATTTTTTTTAAAAATGTGTGTAAATTTGTAGAAAGTGTAGATTATAGCAGCAAGTATGATAAATTGTGTCATTCGATACAGTTATTTAGGTATAATTGTATTACTTACAACTTAAGATACTTTATATGGGGATCGACGATTGTACATTTCAGGTACATTTATTTATTTCGTATGGATGTACATTGCACACAGCAAAATTGAAACTGAATAAAATTACCTAACTAATTATACAAAAATAGAAATAATGATACAACACGTCAACAATAAAGTTCCGATTTAAGGTGGATAACTAATCCGTTTTTTCACTTAAGACTAAAAAATCTTACTTTTCTTACAAGAAAATCGTTTACCGTTTAGTTAAATAAAAAAAAATATTATAAAAACTCTTATCTTTTAAAATAATTCCTCAATTTTATATTTCATTATTTTTTATAAGGAAAAATTTTAACGCATGTAATCCGCAAAATTTTTATTTGCGTTATTTTAAAGAGGGGTAGCTTAATTAATAAATTATTCAGTTCGGTTTTTAAAGTTATTCCTCATTGCCTCGCACAGTTGCATGAAGTAGTACTAACTTAGGCAAAATTATATCTACCCTTTAATTTTCTTCGTTTTGTAATAAATTTTTTTAAATGCTCATAATATTTATCATATAACAATATTTATTTATTTTTTAAATGTACCTGAAAGTTTCTTATTTTATTTTTCTTATTATTATTTTTTTTTAATATAAACTGATTAGAAATTTTCCATAAAATAGATATTTGAGTAGTTACGGATCCTGTACATTTACATGGACATGAAATTTTCCAACGTTATAATAGGTTTTTGGGGTCGCAGATTACGAAAAAGTAACGGTTTTTTTTTAATGTGTAAGGTTTTCAAATATTTACTAATTGTGACTATTTTTCACCTTTTTCGAGATTGTTTAATGAATATGAGAATGGACATTACATTTGAGATATTCGACAATTATTTAGAGTTTAAAAATAGTCAGACCTAAAAAAATTGACCAAATTTGGCTATTTGTCAACATTTTGCGAGTTTTTTTAGTGAATATATGAATTTAATCTACTTTTTAGCTATTCTCATATCATCTCAAGAATGTAGACTAAAAATATAACAAGAACGTTGATCCGAAATGGTCTAATCTTAAAAATTAGGCCAATTTCGGCCATTTACCACCTTTTTCTACTGCTATGTTCTAGTCAATATATTAAAAATTCGCATAACTTTTGTGGTATGGGAAAATTATTTAAATTTACAATTATCTTATGGATAAACTCTTTTCAATTACCCTCAACCTAACATAACTTAATGGAAGAACTTTGACCGAGAACTCCAAACTAAATATGAAAAATTCATATATTCACTTGAAAAAGGTAAAACATAGCCGAGACTGGTAATAACTTGAAAATCTTACACATTTAAAAAAAAACAGCGACTTTTATCGTAATTTGCGACCCCAAAACTTATTATAACGTTGGAAAATTTCATGTCCACGTAATTGTACAGGATCCGTAACCAACTAGATACCTATTTTACGAAAAATTTATAATTTTTTTCATAAAAAATCGATTTTTTACTAAAAAATAAATAAAAAAATCAAAAAACTTTGTACGAGCATTTTAAAAATTAAAGAGCAGACAGAATTTTGTACAAGTTAGTAATACTTCAGCCAACTGTGTCTCGATGTCATCTACCTAGCATTTTTTTTCCAAGGCTGAAAACAAATACTTCCCTTGGTAGGGCGTATGATGATTCTAAGGGTGTTCCCACTTCACAGTTTGTCGTTTTCTTTTTTTTTTATTGATGCCATTACCTTTTCTTAATTGTATTTTTGTCAGCTTAGTTGGTGATAAGATAGTTCCACCATATTTTTGTAAGGACTGGATGTAATTTCATCAGTTTTTTGTAGTATTGAGCATAAAGATTTTACCATTTTTATTTTAAAGCTTTAGCGTTAAATCCCGAAGTAGACGGTTCACTATTTAAATATGGTAATCTGTTTCATTAATTAACAGAAGCATCTTGTAAGTTCGATATGCTTTCATTACTTGAGTTTGTTTGAAAAATAGAAAATTTATATTTCCAGCTGCTGTTCGGGAAAGATGTTTTTGTCTACGGGCTATAGCAGCTCTCGGTAATCTTCTGCAAATAAACTTGCAACTTCATATTGCGTTACTTTACGACCTGGATTTGTCCTCAACCATTTTTCTGTTACTTGAATATAATAATTTGTCATAGGTTTAAAGAAAGATACGTTCAGTGGCTGAGGCCGATGTGTAGTAAGGTTTGGCAGTTGTAACATTAGGCTTCGCTATGGTTAACGCCTCCAGGATCTTCGAATGCTTTACATTTCCATCAAGCTGAAGTAACACGATATTTTCAGAAGTTGCCTTTACGATGCTTATAAAATATTTTATCCATTTTACAAATAAGTTTCATTTAATACAGTCAGTATCTGGAATGGTGACAACACCCTGAGAAGGTGTGCCATTCCCCAATTCAATCTCATTCTTTTGAATATAAGCATTGGTGGCACAAACTGTCCAGGCACACCGGCACAACACAAGGCCTATTGTCCCGCTTGTGATTGCGCCGATTTGTTTCTTCCTTTTTAATCTTAAAATTCTTTGCATTTTTTTCTGAACGGTGGAAAATCCACTTTCATCATTAAATATGTATTTTTAGTGGGTCGATTTCTCTACTCTCCTCTACTTTGAAAAATCACCTGTTAAGGGACAACGATCGGTTGTTCTTCGACCTTCCAAGGAATTATTGCTTTTCAATGTCGGTATTTCATAGACAGGTTAAATTTATAAATAATTTGGTAAAAGAAAGTTTTGCCCCTTTTTTTTAACTTTTCAAAAATTTTCGAATTTGAAAAAAAGAGAATTGAATGCGCTTCTACATGACCCCATGAGTCACCCATTCTAATATATGTAGTGAATTTCAGAACACCTTATATATATATATATATATATATATATATATATATATATATATATATATATATATATATATATATATATATATATATATATATATATATATATATATATATATATATATATGTATATATATATATATATATATATATATATATATATATATATATATATATGATTATTGTTTCCACATATAAATTTCTTACTTAAAGTAACCTTACTTTTAATTAAAAATATCTTTATATATTAATGGGCTTTTCGAGTTAAAGAATCAAAAAACTGCTAATATACTATTAATAATGGTTAATATTTACCCCAAGCATGTATAAAGTAACTACATCAACGACATTATTACACCTAAATTACGTACGATATTAAAAATTTACGAAAAGAAAATGCAAGATACAACTTAGGCCGTACATGTACTATTCACAATAAATAAATCATCGATAGGGTATAAATAAAATTTATATTTAATTGTTCGTTTCTAATTTCGGTTAATAACCAAAATGAAAAATCATCTTCTTGAAGTACCATATCCGTTACGAATATAGGCGACCCTCTCGCCTTTGCCTGTGGCTGGTGCCTTTTTAAGTGTTCCACAGACAAAGGGGACCTACACTTTAATGCCTGTCCCAGACTTTACTAGATATGATACTACGAGTGGTTTGTCATTGCCTTTCCGAGAGAGACGACCAGCACGTTGTATTTTTTTTTTAATTTAGTATTTTCCAAGCCGAGATTCGAACCATAACATAACCAAAACTAAAGAAGCATTAACACTTAATAAATAACCAATGTACCTTATAAACAAAGTCTTCAAACAACGAATACATAACTTTTACAATACCATAATAAGTAAAAAACCAACTAACAACAACCATAATATATATATTGCGTTACCATTTCTAAATGGACTATCCCAACCACTCAAAAAACTTTTTGAAAACTACAAAATTCGGTTATGTCACAAATCATATATTCTGCTCTCATCCAATTTTTCTAGGCTTAAAACCAAAACCCCAAATAATAAAAAAAGTAACATAGTCTACGAAATCAAATGTAAGAACTGCGAAGGAATATACGGCGGGCAAACAAGCCAATACCTAGAAAATAGAATCAAAGGCCATAAATATGACAAAAAAATAGTGTGTTTGTGTTTATTAATATAATAATAATTTAAGTTAGGCTTGCTTTGTCAACAAATATGTTGTATTTTAGGACAATAAAGCATATTTCTATTCTATTATGCAGTACGCTCTCTGCAGGTGGGGCCTTCAGAACCCAATATCTCGCCCAATTTTCGCAAGTGCTACCCACAGATACATTTCATCAGGATCACCCGAGTTACAACATACTATATTTTCAATCAATTTGACTGGGGCCACTCTTCCATATGTTGTGTGTGGGGTCCTTTGTTATTTATTACTATTATATTTTCCTATAGGTATCTAAATATAATTGTATATAAACACTTAGGCCGAAGTAAGGAACAGACAAACAATGGGAATAAATGAGCTTAATTCAATATTTAATTTAAAAACAACAGCGCGTTTTGCTGTATCGTAGCTAGTCAGTCGATCTAGGATCGATAGAAAAGGAGAAAAATCTCGTAGTATTTCTCACAGTACTAGCTCAAAGGATAAAGAAGATACAATCATTTCCCTCTGGCTAATATAAGCCTAGTTTTGGAGGTATACCTGCCCTCTGTCGGGGTCTGTTTGAGGCCACATATGGGTAGAGGAATTATTCAATGAGTTGCCAACAACTACTGTTAGACAGTGTTTGTGTCAGGATTTTATCCCACATATATAAAAATGAATATTAACTACTAAAATTGAATAAAGTTCATATTTCAGTAGTTGCTCACTGTTCTTTCATCTAGCAATCCATCTCGGAACTCCTTTTGCCATATCACGGCTCATCAGCCGAGCAAGGATTGACTGAAAAAGAGAACCAACTTTATCTATATCGCAAAACGCGTCCCCCGTTGGTTTCACAGATAAGAAAATTATGAATACCTACTAAAATATATACTTGGTTCCATTTTATTACCTGATCTTGCTAATTCAATGCTTTGTTCGCATCTGTTTATATTTTTCAGATATTACATATTATATAATTAGAAATAGTTATCATCACGCAGACAATTAGATCATTATATTTATATCTTTTCATTTTTTCCTTTACGGAAAAAATTAATAACAATGGTTTTTTGTGTATTTTGACAAAAATGACTGATCGTATGATTTAAAACTGACTGATAAATTACAACCTTAACAAATAATCATTCTTAAGATCTCTAAAAACATTTTTGATAAATTATGATATTTAATTACTGACACAAGTTTTTTTTATCTTGACAATTGTAAGTCATTTCTCTGTTCTTCGTTCATATTTTTCAAATACATCAATATAGGACTTTCGGTTCCCTGGTACTACCAAAAATGTATGTTAGTAAGGGTACAGTAATATAATATATAATAAACAATAATATTGATAGTTGCATTTTCTCCTTCAGAAATTCTAGTTAGTAAAATTAGCGTTCGTATATTTTTTACTCTTATAGTAACTCGAGGAAATTTTGCTAAATGAATTTAGAATTCTTGATTAAAATCTAATATCACTATAGTACGTAATATTCAGTCCATTACTGTCATCAGAACATTGAAAATCATTTTAATACCTCAACTTTTTTCATCCTTAAGATAATTAACCAAATGTATGCCGGCGGGTAATTTTTCAAACTGTATAAATTCTTTTAAAACTCATAAGGTATTATTTTTCGTTCACTGCCAGAGATCTTCAATAACCTAACAGAGACATGCAAAGATGATTTTGAAGTATAAATATGAGCGAAATACCAGGAGAGAAAAGACCAGGAAATACAGCAAGAGATAGAGCAGATGAGAACATGGACTAAGGCAAAGACTGAACACATCTTATTGTAATTAGGAGTATGCCGAATTTTCACATATTTTAAGCCTCAATATTCCAAAAAAAAGTGTCGAAGATAAATATAAAATTTGCTGATAAAAGTGGTAATGTAAGGTGTATTTCTAACCTTACTGGAATCCTTTCTCTATTTGTTTTTTAAATTACAACTATGCATTATATATAACTTGATTCACATATTAAATATCGTTATTTATTTTAAAAAGTTTAAGTAGTATCATTGTCACAACATATAGCACTTGATAATAACTTTTTTTAATTACCCGGCTAAACTGTAAACCATCATTATCCTTTTACTTCACTCCTATATCTTATTAAAAGTTTTAAATAGTATCAGGTTGCAAGAGTATTATTTTACAAGGAGAAGACTTAAAATAAATTTTCTCCTATACGGGAAAAGGCCTTTGATTGACTATTTTAAAGTTTTCGAATGCAAAATAGTTGCTTGTTGCTCGTTACCATCAACCTGTAAGAAGGACAACCCGCAAGTTTAGTCAATACAAGGGATTTAATTTATATTACACTCTCATTTATAGAGGGAAACCGAGAAAAATAGAAAAAGGTATACAAATATAAAAGCTTCATGAATCACTTACCTAAGCTATCAGAATATTAATAGGAAAATAAATATTGAAGGAACGAAATATTCAATAAAATATAAAACTGAATTTTTTTAATGGAACCACCGGTAGATATTGCTGAAAAATGGTAGACTGTCACTAAGAGCTGCTATTAAAAGCTTATGGCGTAGAAACTGCAGAATCTTAATGTTTACAGAGTATATTGTTTTCAAATTGTCATTTCAATATTATTATTAGAATATTTAGGGTTCATTTCCTCAGTAGTTATTGAGACGCGATATTTTTTAATAATTTTTAATAATTTTTGTGCACTTGCTTTTGATGCAATGATGTGCTGGTTTCAATGTATTAAACGCTAACACCTCACATATACATATGTATATATATATATATATATATATATATATATATATATATATATATATATATATATATATATATATATATATATATATATATATATATATATATATATATATATATATATATATATATATATATATATATATATATATATATATATATATATATATATATATATATACATATGTATATGTGAGGTGTTAACGTTTAATACATTAAAACCAGCATATCATTACATCAAAAGCAAGTGCACAAAAATTATTAAAAATATCGCGTCTTAATAACTACTGAGAAAATGAACCCTAAATATTCTAATAATAATATTGAAATGACAATTTGAAAACAATATACCCTGTAAACATTAAGATTCTGCAGTTTCTACACCATAAGCTTTTAATAGCAGCTCTTAGTGACAGTCTACCATTTTTCAGCAATATCTACCGGTGGTTCCATTAAAAAAATCAGTTTTATATTTTATTGAATATTTCGTTCCTTGAATATTTATTTTCCTATTAATATTCTGATAGCTTAGGTAAGTGATTCATGAAGCTTTTTTATTTGTATACCTTTTTCTATTTTTCTCGGTTTCCCTCTATAAATGAGGGTGTAATATAAATTAAATTCCTTGTATTGACTAAACTTGCGGGTTGTCCTTCTTACAGGTTGATGGTAACGAGCAACAAGCAACTATTTTGCATTCTAAAACTTTAAAATAGTCAATCAAAGGCCTTTTCCCGTATAGGAGAAAATTCATTTTAAGTCTTCTCCTTGTAAAATAATACTCTTGCAACCTGATACTATTTAAAACTTTTAATAAGATATAGAAGGAGTGAAGTAAAAGGATAATGATGGTTTACAGTTTAGCCGGGTAATTAAAAAAAGTTCTTATCAAGTGCTATATGTTGTGACAATGATACTACTTAAACTTTTTAAATTAAATAACGATATTTAATATGTGAATAAAGTTATATATAATGCATAGTTGTAGTTTAAAAAAAAAAAAAGAGAACGGATTCCAATAAGGTTAGAAAAGATATTTCTGTTAATTTAAAAATACACCTGACATTACCACGTTTATCAACAAATTTTATATTTATCTTCGTCACTTTTTTTTGGAATATTGAGGCTTAAAATATGTGAAAATTCGGCATACTCCTAATTACAATAAGATGTGTTCAGTCTTTGCCTTAGTCCATGTTCTTATCTGCTCTATCTCTTGCTGTATTTCCTGGTCTTTTCTCTCCTGGTATTTTGCTCATATTGATACTTCAAAATCATCTTCGCGTGTCTCTGTTAGGTTATTGAAGATCTCTGGCAGTGAACGAAAAATAATACCTTATGAGTTTTAAAAGAATTTACACAGTTTGAAAAATTACCCACCAGCATACATTTGGTTAATTGTCTTAAGGATGAACAAAGTTGAGGTATTACAATGATTTTCAATGTTCTGATGACAGTAATGGACTATAAATTATTTGAGAGATATTTTCGAAGATTAGGTTGACCGCTTATTTAGCTATAATCTTCAGATATCTCGGTAGAGGGACGAGAAGAATCTAAAATCAAATATAAAAATTGAATTTTTAAACTTTTTCAGCACGTATACTTTTTTCTCAAAGGTATAATTAAATATAAGACAAAGCTGATACTGAATATTACGTACTATCGTGATATTAGATTTTAATCAAGAATTCTAAATTCATTTAGCAAAATTTCCTCGAGTTACTATAAGAGTAAAAAATGTACGAACTCTACTTTTACTATCTAGAATTTCTGAAGGAGAAAATGCAACTATCAATATTATTGTTTATTATATATTTTATATTACTGTACCCTTACTAACATACATTTTTGGTAGTACCAGGGAACCGAAAGCCCTATATTGATGTATTTGAAAAATCTGAACGAAGAACAGAGAAATGACTTACAATTGTCAAGATAAAAAAACTTGTGTCAGTAATTAAATATCATAATTTATCAAAAATGTTTTTAGAGATCTTAAGAATGATTATTTGTTAAGGTTGTAATTTATCTGTCAGTTTTAAATCATACGATCAGTCATTTTTGATAAAATACACAAAAAAAATCATTGTTTTAAATTTTTTCCGTAAAGGAAAAAATGAAAAGATATAAATATAATGTTCTAATTGTCTGCGCGATGATAACTATTTCTAATTATATAATATGTAATATCTGAAAAATATAAACAGATGCGAACAAAGCATTGAATTAGCAAGATCAGGTAATAAAATGGAACCAAGTATATATTTTAGTAGGTATTCATAATTTTCTTACCTGTCAAACCAACGGGGGACGCGTTTTGCGATAGAGATAAAGTTGGTTCTCTTTTTCAATCAATCCTTGCTCGGCTGATGAGCCGTGATATGGCAAAAGGAGTTCCGAGATGGATTGCCAGGTGAAAGAACAGTGAGCAACTACTGAAATATGAACTTTATATAATTTTAGTAGTTAATATTCATTTTTATATACGTGGGATAAAATCCTGACACAAACACTGCCTAACAGTAGTTGTTAGCAACTCATTGAATAATTCCTCTACCCATATGTGGCCTTAAACAGACCCCGACAGAGGGCAGGTATACCTCCAAAACTAGGCTTATAGTAGCCAGAGAGAAATGATGGTATCTTCTTTATTCTTTGAGCTAGTACTGTGAGAAATACTACGAGATTTTTCTCCTTTTCTATCGATCCTAGATCGACTGACTAGCCGTAGCTAGCAAAACGCGCTGTTGTTTTTAAATTAAATATTGAATTAAGCTCATTTATTCCCATTGTTTGTCTGTTCCTTACTTCGGCCTAAGTGTTTATATATAGTTATATTTAGATACCTATAGGAAAATATAATAGTAATAAATAACAAAGAACCCCACACACAACATATGGAAGAGTGGTCCCAGTCAAATTGATTGAAAATATAGTATGTTGTAACTCGGGTGATCCTGATGAGAAGTATCTGTGGGTAGAACTTGCGAAAATTGGGCGAGATATTGGGTTTTGAAGGCCCCATCTGCAGAGAGCGTACTGCAGGGTCTGGAACTGTCAGGAATATCTTACACATACACGCACGCACGCATGCATACACACGTACGTATATATATATATATATATATATATATATTATATATATATATATATATATATATATATATATATATATATATATATATATATATATATATATATATATATATATATATATATATAATAGAATAGAAATATGCTTTATTGTCCTAAAATACAACATATTTGTTGACAAAGCAAGCCTAACTTAAATTATTATTATATTAATAAACACAAACACAAATTCAAAAAAAGGAAAAAAAAAAAAAAGGAACAAGAATACTAGTCAGTGCAGTAAATCCAAAATAAAAGAAATAAAATTTACACATAAGTCAACCCAAATGCCAACCACTCAACCACTGTTATATGCTTATTCCAGTCTATCATTGTAGAATTCCTCTAGTGCATAGTACGCCTTTTTTATAAGTAGAGCCCTAGTTTTCGTCTAAAGACCTTCTCGCAATCCAATCCTCTCAATTTGAGAGGCAGATAATTGTAAATTTTTTTACCATTATAAACAATTGCAGATTTGATCAACTCCGATTTCGGAACCGGCAATGGCAGGACGAATGTTCGCCTAGTGCCGTGCCGGCTGACTGGCATTGCCTCAAGACGATGTTTTTTAAAGATCATGATAGCAGTTTCCAGGATAAATAGGGCACAAAGAGTAAGAATCCCTAACCTCGGAAAAAATGGTCGACATGACTCTTACAACCCAGCTCCTGAAATATATCTAATAGCTCTCTTTTGCAATACAAAAACAGAACTAAAGTGAACTCAAGAGCAGAAAGCCCAAAAACAGATCCCATACCTCAAATGAGCCTCAACTAGTGAAAAATAAAAGGTTCTAGCCACATCCAGCCCCAGGCTGCTTGCAATAACCCTAAGGACATAGCAGCCTGAAGAAATTTTGCTGCAGATGTTGCCAATGTGATCCTCAAACCGCAGAGATGAGTCAATTATTAGAGCGAGAAATGAATTCTTATCAGCTGCAGAGATGATCTCATTTTTAATATTAACATTCTCTATATTGCAACTAAAGCTAAGAATTCTTGTCTTGGCTATATTGAAGGACAGTTTATTATCATCACACCAAGCCTTCATCTTAGACAAATCTGTTTGAACATCAGCCCGAAGTCTCCCCACATCCTTATTGTGCCACAAAATTGTGGTGTCATCAGCAAAGATTGTAAACCTGCCAGTCACTGTCAAACGGGGCAGGTCATTAACATAGATCAAAAACAATAGTGCTCCAAGTACAGAGCCTTGAGGGATACCCACACTGATCCCAACCCCCTCCGAGCACTGACAGACAGACAAATACGACCGAAACCAATCCCAAGTTAACCCCCTGAACCCATAAATGTCCAGCCTTGACAGAAAGATCCCAGGATCAACACAAACGAAAGCTTTTGTCAAATCACAAAACACCGCCGCGGCATGCTCACCAGAATTCAATTGGAGATAAAGTCGTTCAAGTAGATCAAAAATTGCATCGTTCGTGCTCCTCGAGGTTCTGAACCCGAATTGCTGCGCACTAAGAAGGTCATGTTTGTTCAAAAAATCAGCCATTTTCTTCCCGACCAGTCTCTCCACCACTTTCGCCAATGCCGGGAGTAAAGAAATGGGTCTAAAATTCGAAGGGATATCACAATCTCCGCCTTTATGCAATGGCACAATCAGAGCCCTCTTCAAACATGACGGAAAAGTACCACTGGAAAACGAGCCGTTAATTGTGTCTGCCAGGGCCCCTACGGCTCTCTGCGGCATTGCCAGGCGGACCCTCAGAGAGACACCGTCCCAGCCAAAGGAATTCTTATTTCTCATTTCCCCTAAAAGCTCACTTATTTCAATGGTGGAAGTTGGGGACAAGAAAAAAGTATCAGAAACTGAGACATGACTGAGTTATTTTTTGGATCCCCTGGATTAACAATTTTTGTTGATAAGTTATGTGCAATATTACTGTAGTAATCATTAATTTGACCTGCGTCAAGAGTACAAGAAGAAATCGGTTCGATACCAGAGCCTCCTCTATGTTTATTAATAATTTTTCAGGCTTCCCTAGATCTATTTTTTGCATTCAAGTTTCTCAAATGATAATAATTTCGTTTGGCGATTTTTATGATTTTCCTATATATGTTACGATAACTATTAAAGTATTCTATAAAAGCAACATTATCTAAATTGAATTCCTTATAAGATGCAAGGATTTCCTATTTTTTGCTGGAACTCGGAGAGCCGGTGTTATCCAAGGTTTTCTCTTTTTATTTTTAATAATAACCACGGGAAAGGCACTATTAAATGCATTAACCAAAGCAGTGTGGAATCCATGTAGGAGATCATCAGTGCATGAAACTTTCTCCCACTCCGTTCGCTCAAAATTAGCCATAAACCTATCGAAGTTTCGCTTTAAATACAGACTGTCGCGCCTTATTTCATCTGTAGAAATAGATTGAAGCAGCGGTACACATGCAACAACAGCTCCATGGTCATCATTAACAATCTCACACCTGACATCGTCATTATCAAAAGTGTGTGGCGAAAGTCGAGTCTGCCCAGAAACGTGCATAGACTGATTAAATGAAGATATTAAATTATTCAGTGCTCGTGCAGACGAATTTGATACATTAGAAAAATCAATATTCAAATCACCAGCCAACACTATAGATGCACCTATCGAAATTTCACTCAACAATTGTTCAAGCTTCTCCAAAAACATACTTACATCTGCTATAAACAGCAATAATAAACAGATTATGTTCACTGCAATTACATATTTTCCTGTTTGCAAGAAAAATCACTAAATGGAAAAAATATTTTTTCAACATCACCTAACTCTTTCAAGAAGCTTATACGGTATAAGCAGATTTAGATAGAAATATATGCATTATTTTATAGAAATAATTTTTGGCAGTTTTATTTGCATTTTTATGCGTCGTCTTTATCGAAAACCAACTGTATACTAAATAAAAATTACATATGATTAAGTTTCTTTGGACCATAACGGCACTACCAAAATTAAAAAAAAAAAAAAACTAATTTTTAGTAGTTGTGCCTACTATAACTTGGCCTTATCCGGAACTATTTCCTCATTTTTTAGGCTAAAGCACAAAAATTTGACAATCTACGAATTTTTTTAATGGCGGATTCATGTCTACATAAGAATATCAAAGTCGCATTTACGAATCAGAACCATTTCATTTTGTAGGGCTGTGTAATCTGTATTTGGTCGGTGTGAAATCAAATACATCATTTCAAGTCATAGCAGTGAAAAAAATATTTTGAAAAAATTTATGTACTTGCTATAGACAGCAATTGCTATAAGTTTAAAACGTATTTTCATCGATTCAATAGCTGAGATTAACGTTTGGCAGCTGTCAAATTTCAATTCCATATCACATTTGCAGCTAGCGATCCCAAAAATATTAAATATATGAATGACAAAATTAAGAATAAAATCGCTTTTTATCGTTTAACACCTTAATTTCGTTGTTTTACAGCTAATTATACAGTTGGCAGCTGTAACATTTAAAATCTGATATTACATTTGTAATTGATGAACACAGAAAAACCATGTATCCTTTTGAAAATCCCGCAAGAAGAATTTATTATGTCGACGTAAAATACCCCAGCTAGCAGCTGACAAAATATCTTTTTGACATCAGATTCGTATTCAGTGACCTCGAAAACATAAGGGTCAATGTTTAAATAGTGTTTTAATGAGATGAAATAATGATTAAATGGCATTTTGAGTAAATCTACACCTCGTTTGACAGCTGTCAACTACTAAAATATGTTTTTTGTATCTGGATCGTACTCAGCAACCTCGAAAACATAAGGGTCAATGTTCGAATAGTATTTTAATGTGGTGAAATAATGATTAAATAGCATTTTGGGTAAATCGACAGCTCGTCTAACAGCTGTCAACTACCAATTTTTTTTTTTGGATCAGAATCGCCGTTTGACAGCTGTCAACTACTAAAATATTTTCAGTAACCTCGAAAATATATAGGAGCCAATGTTTGAATAGTATTTTAATCCGATGAAATAACGATTAAACTGCGTTTTGATTAAATTGACAGCTTGTTTGACAACTGTTAACTACTAAAATATTTTTTTTAATCAGGATGTATTCAGCAACCTCGAAAACATAAGGGCTAATATTTGAAGTGTTTTAGTGTGAAGAAATAATGATTAAATAGCATTTTGAGTAAATTGACAGCTCGTTTGACACCTGTCAATTACTTAAATATTTATTTTCTATCAGAATCGTATTCAGCAACGTCAAAAACCCCTACTTATGTATTTAGAAGTATTTGTTCATTTAATATGGTCTTAAAATTGAAAAATATGTGAAAAGTTTTTCAAGCTTCACTTGTATTTGACACTGTCACTGTCAAAGAATTAAGAATTTCAAAAAGTACCACACGGCATTCGATTCTACATAAAAAAAGCTAAAATTTGAGCCCTGATACTTTACGAAATCATTTAACCAGCCACGGCAGCCATTTGCGTTCTCGTATAGAATGACCCATATATACATATATATATATATATATATATATATATATATATATATATATATATATATATATATATATATATATATATATATACATACATATATATATATATATATATATATATATATATATATATATATATATATATATATATATATATATATATATATCCGTTCGTCTAACAATGAATTTGCACGACGTTTCACCCAAAATCTCATTTGGCATTTACAAGTGCTCCCGCTGCCGCTGCTACTCGATACTGTGATCTTCCTGCTGCTCCCGCTCAAAGCTAACTAAGTGCGGTCGCGTCTTTTTTATGTCGGTGTTTACGCAGATTGTAAGGGGGGGGGGGGGTCGGAAGTATTCGTCCGAGCATCGGTATTTGCCTGCTGGGTGGTAATTACGGGTTCCGGCGCTATGCTGACTGTTGTCTTCTCGATGTTTGGGTTATTCCTCGGTTTAGCTGGTAGACCCTTCCATGTAGTGGAGATATTCAGCGCATCATTTCGCTTATTTAGCTGTCCATTCTTTTCGATTTCCAAGGCTTCTCTGACTATGCGTGTTTTATAATGTGAAATCGAGGCTATTCGTTTAGATCCCTCAAAATTGATGTTGTGACCAGTATCATGAGTGCTGAAAAAGAGCTGATGTTGTTTGTTTGTTTTAGATACTTATCTTATGTTCTTGGATCCGGGTAGAGGTTCTTCCAATTTTTTCTTGTCCTTGGGGTTACCCAGGATGTTTGCCAGAGTGTTTTGTGGTTTGTATGCTGTGCTTATGTTATGTATTCTTAGGACTCTTCCAATCCTATCTGTAACTCCTTTCACATACGCGTTCTTCTTTACTTGTCTGTGGATCCCGCTGCCTTTCTAATGATTTTCGTATGGACTGGTCTTTTTATCCATTTTACTTAAGGGTCCTAGTGATTTGTGTAATTTCTTGATGTCTCGTGTCTGGTTCGGTGAGTCGGTATGATCTCGATACGAGGGTGTTGGCTAGCGACTGGATTTGGGATGGATGGTGGTATGAGCCAGCGTTTAGATATCTATTGGTGCGGGTGGGCTTCCGGCAAATTGAGTATTGAAGCTGACCGCTGTTTTTCCGAGTTATGACCATATCAAGGAAAGGGAGGCTTTTTTCTTCTTCTTCTTATTCCAAAGTGAACTGTATCCGGTGGTGAATTCCATTTAAATAGGTCAGGAAGTTGTCTTTTCGTCTATGGGGCAAAATTATAAAGATGTCCTCAACACATCGTTTACAAAGTGTGGGTTTGAGTGGTAAGTTTTTAAAGGCCTCTGCTTCAAAATACACTATATACAGATTGGCTATTACTGGTGAAAGGGAAGATCCCATGGGCGCTCCATCTGTTTGTTTGTATATCTGACTGTTGAAGATAAAGTAGGTATTTTTTAGACAGTGTTCTGATAGGTCTATAACATGAGCTGGAAAATTCTTGTTCATTGCTATTTTATTTAGTGCTTCATCCGCTGGAATACTGGGATAAAGTGAAACAACATCTAGACTTACCAGAATGTCATTTTCTTCTAGTTGAATGCCTCATGTTCGTGTGGTGTTGTTTGCAATTTTTGATGTATGAATCAGCACTTTCAACGGTTGGTTGCATGATCTTTGACAGATGTTTTTCTAAGTTTTGTGTAAGTGAGGCCACCGTGCTAACAATGGGTCTAAGGGGGACGTTGAGCTTGTTTATCTTTGGTCAGCCATACAACTTTAGACATCGGCTTGATTTCTCTCTTAGAATTCTGAGTCTTTCAGCCTCTGGTCCCAAGTTTGCACCTTTTATCTTGGCCTTTGTAGTTTTCTCCAGATATGTTGTAGGGTCCCTGGTAACTGGCTTATAGGTGTCGTCTTGTAGAATGGTTTCCATTTTTGTCATGTAGTCTTCGGTATTTAGGACCACTGTGGCATTGCCCTTGTCTGTTGGTAATAAGGTGATGTTTTTGTTTTTCTTGAGTACTTGAAGAGCTTTCCATTCTTCAAATTTGAGATTTGGCTCGGAGGCTTCGGGCCTGGTATCTAGGGCAACCCATTTGAGATTACATCTTCAACTGGGATTGATTTTGGTGTTACGGTGTAATTCCGCGCGGTCAACCTTTTCTTAGTATTGATTCTTCGTGGTCTATAAGAGGATGTGTTGAGCGGTTATGCACGACTTTTTTTGTTTCTAGTTATGGATAATTGTGTCACGTATCTTTTCCTCCGAGGTTTTCTAGTTTGTTTTTTTTTCGTTTATTTATATATATATATATATATATATATATATATATATATATATATATATATATATATATATATATATAAATATATATATATATATACATATATATTTATTACATATATATATATATATATATATATATATATATATATATATATATATATATATATATATATATATATATATATGCATGTGCGTAACATCGCTTCTCAGGGTACCGGGGGCAATACCTCTATATGTACATAGGCAGAACTGCAATCTCTCAGGAAATAATCCTTTTTTCGAAATGTTTACTACAAAACAACCTGCAAGTCTTGAGATTTTTCATATCATTGAAATGATGCAAATCATGTCAGGAGCATTTACCCGTATATTATTTTGTAAAACCTTCATCTTTAGCCAGAAATATAACTGTTGCCCGACTCTCGCGACGTGGACATGATGGTGGGTACTTGAAAACAAGCTTTTTGAGAGTCTTATCATTAACACACATTCATATTTCTAAAACCACTCTGTCAAGCAATACATCTATAACTTTTGTTTTCGCTTATTGTTTTTTTTCTATATATTATATATTATTTTATATTTTTTATTTCATTTTAATTATATTTTGAAATTTTTCTATAAACGCAATTATTACCACCATAGTTTTATTCCATTGTCCGGCGGTCTGGTTATCCGGTTGCCCGGTTTGCTCTTTTGCCCGGTGGCCCGGTCGTCTGCTCAAAGGGCTCGTTCTCAAGTACTTGTCATCACGTCCACGTCGCAAGAGTCGGGCAGCAGTTATATTTCTGGCCAAAGACCGAGGTTTTACAAAATAGTATACGGGGGTAAACGCTCCGTACGAAAAATCTCAAGACTGGGAGGGTATTTTGTAGTAGCTTTTCGAAAAAAAGCTTTATTTCGTGAAAGATAGCAGTTTGTATTTACACATATATAGAGGTATTGCTCCCGGGACCCTGAGAAGCCATATTATGTACATATATATATATATATATATATATATATATATATATATATATATATATATATATATATATATATATGTATATACGTACCTGTGTATGCATGCGTGCGTGCGTGTTTGTGTAAAACATGCCTGACAGTTCCAGAAGACTCTGCAGTACGTTATCTTCAGATGGGGCCTTCGGATCCTATTGATTTTTGCAGAACATTTTAATCAGGATCACCCGAGTTACAACATACTACATTTTCATCCAATTGGCCGGGGACCACTTTTCCATATGTTGTTGCGGTCCTTTGTCGATATATCTAGCAGGCAAAAAAATTCAGAAAATGATACTGCGAATGAAATGTCCTCATTTAAAAATATTTTATAAGTTAATATAGAAATTCCCAAAATAAGTTTTGATTTGATAGGCACATAAGATAACCACGGAGCTATTTTTATCACTCTTTTAAAAGCATCTAAATTCGTTATTATTATGATTTCTAATTTAGCCCCAAGGTATTTGCACTCTATATATATATGCTTAGATACTATCACGATTGAGCTTTGAGGAGGCTCTTTTCTTTTTATTGAACCCTGTCTAACAAAGCGCATGGTCTATGTGTTCTCGGAGAGTCCATGCCATTGCAAGTAGAACTGTCTTTTGCATGATTTTCTTTAACTATTTATTATAGTTCAGGTACTTAACATATAGAATAAAGCTCTTTGGTATTACGCCGGAGTTGCTGGAATTATAGAAATCGTTTGAATACTCTTTGCTTCCGATCATCCTCCTAATTGTGCTTCTAAATCGCTATATTTGGTAACATTTTCATTGTATTCCTTCCTTAAATTTTAATTATCTAGAAAGGCAATGTCGATCAATGTCGGCTGTCTTGAATAGTTATCCACTAATTTGTATATAACTAGTAGTTCTTTTCAGGAACTAGCTCCGAAGCATATTTGTAACCAGGCACCATGTCAACTCGGTGCAGAATTTTATTTCCTTATATTCCAAAGCGGCAAATGCCTGACAATACCCCGCCGCATCCTGTATTTTCTTCTAATTTTGACGTTCATGTCTATATTGAATATTCTGTAGAGGATTTTTAGTCGGAATGATCTATCCCTGTAGGGCCAGCAAGAAACCTTCCGTCTCTTGAAACATCTACCTTGACGATAGGTAGTAGTTCAGCTTAGCTATGTCGGCATTTATCTGAGTGACCTTAATTTGGTATTGTGATAGTAACAATACATTTTATATATAATCTCACATCCATTGGTTGAGTTTTTATATTTTCTTGGTGTTTAAATCTTAAATTTCATAGATTACTATTACCATGAACCACAGAATTATGTTATTATGTCCTATAAGACTATGTCTCTCAATGTAAAGTTTAGACAAACACAACAGTGGACAGCTGGAGCAACAGAAGCATCCTTGGGTGAAAGACGTGCTAATGAAATAGGCGCCTTTGCAGTTTTTACGCCTTCTAAGGATTTTTATTTCCTATTGAGTTGCCGCTGTTTGAGTAAACATTCGCTATAACATAAATTTCAGTTTATACTATTACTATAATAATTTTTATAGTAATACATATTGGTAGCCCAGCTCTAACCTGCAAGTTGTAAATATAAAAACATACGTGTTTTCTTAAAGTAAAATAAACTTTATTAATGGGAAATATTTCCAAAAACTTAAGAAAATATTAATTAAGAAAGTAAGAAAATTCGAATTAATGCCTCTACTGCATATAAATTAAATAATTTTATAAATTTTGCATGCGATATACACTGCACTAATTTAACTAATTTAAGTTGGGTCGATGGGTTTAGATGATGCGATTAAATTCTCTAAAGTTTCTTCTCTAACCATTATTATGCAAAATAATGTTTTTAATTGTTATGGATGGTGGCTTTCATTGAACTTTTTGTTTTTCCATAGTAATACGGACATCAATAAAATATGAAACTTACCTTATGTTCACAAATTAAGAGAACTGATTAAATAAAACACAAACTATTTACTTATTTATTTGAATCTATTGGATCTTCTTCGAAGTAATCTCCCACCACTCTAACATATTTATGCCAAAGTTTTTTCCAACCTTTAAAACTGTAATGGGAACAAACAAACCCTTCATCTATGTTCAAGAAACTTGTTGAACTTGATTTTCGATACTGCTTTAGACCCGGCCAGCGAATTCTCGTTTAAAGCTTTTATTGAGTGGCTGAGTATCATATCTGGTGAATACGATATTACGTCACGTTCATCTTTTAATTTTTAATTAAAAAGCTATGAATAAATATTGCATTATGGGATAGTGTGTCCATGAATTATATTATATATATATATATGGGACGATCCGCGTCAACCGGATCAGAGCTATGACCAAAATTAGAAGCAACCAAAAAACTTGATTAAGGCTCATTTTAAAGCTTGGAGCATCTACCTTCAAATGCCGAGTGCGCCTTTGAAAAATCCAATATGGGGGCTCCAATATGGCGGCCGGTAGCCGGAGAAAAATCAAGTGTCCAGCAAAAAAAGCTTGTAAAAATAAAAATTCGCAACTGTTTTTTGGCTCAAATTGTAGCTGATAGACGCCCCAAGAAATTGTGGTGGTAAGTTGACAAAATCCAACATGGCGGATCCAATATGGCGGTCAAAAATCCAATATGGTGGCCGAATTTTCGCAAATGAACCGATTTGCACTAAATTTGGTAAACGGGGGTTTTTAGGGTCGCTGATCACGAATCCATGGTCTGATTTGCCAAATTCAAGATGGCGGATCCAAGATGGCGGATCCAAGATGGCGGATGAAATTTTCGAAAATCTATCGATTTGTACCAAATTTGTTATACGGGGTTTTTGGGGTCCCTGATAACGAATCTGAGATCAAATTTCTAAAATTCTTAAATTCAATATGGCGGATCTAAAATGGCTGATTCAATATGGCGGCGATATATTCGAAAATCAACCAATTGACACCAAATTTTATGTATAGGGGTTTTTGAGGTCGCTAATCATATATCTGTGATAAGAATTTAAAAATTTTGACAGATTGAAGGTCGAGGCTCATCCATGGCTCAAAATTCAATTAGTTATTGCTCAACAGTATTGACATTTTAGCAAATCACTGAAGCATATGTGTTGTAATGATTATTTTTTTGAGGAGTGTTTTTTTATTACCTATGAAGTAATTAATATAGCGTAAAACTAGCATCTTTTGCATTAGAGAACCTCTTAACTTTAAGTTTATTTCCAGCACAGGGAATAAATGCATGACTGCTTTGAATTTTAGGCACAGCAGGTGGATCAGGAAATAGTCTATTAAGCTTTTGTAAAATTTTTCGATGTTCTTCTTTGGTATAGTGAAAAAAATGTATGTTTTGGAATCTTGACTTTGCCCAATTGAAGAGTGAAACTGAATTTAAAATGGCATCACTTGGATGAGCTTGTAAGCTATAACGAGTCGCTGCAGATTTCAGGCATACTCCAGCTCCATCACATGAACATTTGCTATGTGCAGTAGCATTAAAGTGCCATTCAGCATCTATACCAAAATCTTGCTTATGATGCATCAAAAAGTTCATTTGAGTCCTATTCTTGAAATGTTGTTTAGCGCCATCGGATGCGTAATAAATTTTCTTTACTTTTGAACATAATTTTTTTATAACTGGCATGACCTTTTCTTGCATCAAATGAACTGCTGCTGCATCATGTTTGGTACAATCTGAGAGTAATATTATGGTGTTATGTTTTATTTCATTTTTAGAGCGATAGTAAAATACAACAGGAAATGCTGTACACTGGTCGTTATTATAGTGGAATGCCTGTGCTGCATCCTGTATTACATAAGCAAAATTTTCTGAAAAGTCACTGAATACCAACACTTTATCTTCACGTAAATTTTCTTTTTTATTGGTTAAAAATTCGGATTGAGCCTTTGCTATAAAATTATGAGGGATAAGCAATTTTAAACGATTGCACAATTCTTCCACAAAATCGTCTGTGGAAAGACATCGTTGTATAAGAGTGCATCGATCTGTAGATTCCCACGTACTGAATATTACCTGTTCTATTTTATTTTTTTCTAGTAATCCAGTAACAAGTTCAGAAAATTCTTCCATTTTAGGACATTTTTGACAGTTAAGTAAAAAACAATCAGTAGTACTCTTCCTATATAAAATGTAATTTATGCAATCTTTATAGTCATTTAATTCAATTTCCGAACCTTTTGTTAGCGTCTTCAAGTTTATAGCATCGATCATTGTTTTTTACATTCTGATGTATCGTGCAAACACAGACGCTATGCGTTCCTGAACTTCCAGCAATAACGCACCATTTAGGTCGCAGCTCAGCGAATTTAGTTGATCCAATTTTATGCTCTGGATACTTTTCCTTAAACATTTCGTGTAACACCTTAATATCATAAAGAAGTAAATGCTTTTCTTTAATAAATTTTTGGCCTTCGATTTTGACTATAACAGTATCTTTTTTGTTAGGCATTATCCGACTATTTTCTTCAGACTCATAAAATTCAATTACTTTTGAGACCACTTCTGTGTCCAAATTCTTACCTTTCTTGAAAGTAGAAATAGCTAATACACCACTAGATTTTCTCAAAGTCTTAGATTCAAGTGCTATTCTATAAGAACAACCGAATTCTTGTGCAATTTCACGAGCAGTCCAACACTCCGGTGCGATTGTAAGTATGGTTTTTCGCATAGGACAGGTAAATTATTGAATTTTTCGTTTAATTCATTTAAAAGTTCTTCAAGAGCATCCTCTCTAGATATTCGAGCTTTCTTGGTGGGTAATTCATGTTCGAATTCAGAATCGTTTTCAGACACATCTTCCAAATAATTAGAATCAGTAGCATTACTACCACGAGATTCATTTTTCTGTGATTCGGAGGCTGATTTCCTACACTTTTGGCATATTTTAAATTTTTCATGTAAGTTTGGAAAAACTTCCAATAAACTTTTGGAAATATTCCTTAAGTCTTTGCCAACATGACTATCTACATTCAATGGATTTGCACACCTTTTTGAATGCAAGTTTTGCGTTACTTCTTGATTGTAATTTTGATTTGCCATTTTTGAGAAAAGGGCCGTTGTTGACTATATGTCGATGTTATAAGATGTAAAAGAAAAAAAAAATTCAAAAAAAAAGTTGAAATAGAAAAAAAAATCTCAACAACTATCCTAGAAAGGACCGTTACCAAGTATTCGCCAATTCAATAAGAGCACTCAATATCCCAGAAAAACAACTATCCTGAAAAGGACTGTCGTCACTGAAAATAAAGAGCCCAGATACAGAAGTTGAGAAATTCCCCAGCTATCCTGAAAAGGACTGTTGGAAATTTACAACCGATGTGTTATTTAGCAACTACCAGAAAAAAGCTCAAAAACTTCCTAAAAAGGACCGTTATTGAGTATTCGCCAATGTAATAAGAACTCCCAATATCCCAGAACAACAAATATTCTGAAAAGGACTTTCGTCACTGAAAACAAAGGGCTCAGATAAAGAAAATAATGCCACAGCAAAATAGAGAGAAAATCCAATGATGATATTTGGTATATATTAAAAAAAATCTATAACTGTGATACTACTCAGTATATATCACCACTACACCAAACACTTTATTTTTGCACTCGACGCGCGTTTCGCTAACCATGTTAGCTTCATCAGGAGCGATGATTGGCTAAAGCTAAACTACCAAATCTACCCTATTTATACTTAGCCTAACCCTTGAATTACTCAAGCGGAACTAATGACATAGGCAAGGCTATCAGTTCCGGTCAAGTAACCAGTAGAGGGGACTATAAGGAATAGGCCCTCTGTCTTTGTTTAAACTACTTTTACATTTTATGATTTCCATACTTTCGTATGCGTTCAACAATCTCCTATCAGATACATTTTTTATTAATCTTAGATTATCTAATGTTACAGTATCATCAGCTTCAAGAGCATGTTCGGCAATGCTAGACTTTTCTGTTCTGTTGTATTTTAAGTGTGCTAAATGTTCTTTAAATCGTGTTCTAATTGACCTTTTAGTTTGCCCAACATACTTTTTGTCACAATCATTACAACTAATTTCATAAATTCCACTTTTCTCACAATTAGGAATCTTATCTTTGGGATTTCCTAAGATATTCCTCAGATTGTCTGATGACTTATAGACTAAGGTGAGGCCTACCTTATTAAATACCTTATTGAGTCCCTTGCTATATTTCGGATTATATGGTATGGAGACATACTTGGTGTTATTTTCTTCGCGCGTAAAAAAGGTGGAATTCTGAATATTAAACCTAAACTTATGCCTATTTATTAGCTTATTTACTAAGTCATCGGCATAACCGTTAACTCTGGTTATATTTCTAATACGATTCCTTTCTTTATTAAAGTTTACTCTATTCAGAGGGAAAGTGACCAAACGATGAACTAAAAAATGTAATGAGGCTAATTTATGTTGTTTGCAATGAAATGAATCATTAGGAATATATCTATCTGTTACTGTGTCCTTCCTATAAATATCAAATTCTAATCTATTATTATTTTTCAATAATTAAAATATCTAGAAAAGGCAATTGTCCTTTGTTCTCAACTTCGTAAGTGAATTTAATGGAATCATACCGGCTATTTAATTTGGAAACAAAATCATCAATATTTGCTTTCTTTGCATCAAAAATCGCGAAAATATCATCCACATACCTATACCATACCCTTGGGAAATATTCGAATCCTTGACTGGCTTCGATTTCAAACTTACTCATGAATAAATTGGCTATGAAAGGTGACAAGCAATTACCCATAGCTGTTCCTTCTTTCTGAACATAAAAATTGATTGTTATATTGGAAATAATTTTGTTCCATACAGAGTTTAGATATATTTCCAATATAACAATCAATTTTATGTTCAGAAAGAAGGAACAGCTATGGGTAATTGCTTGTCACCTTTCATAGCCAATTTATTCATGAGTAAGTTTGAAATCGAAGCCAGTCAAGGATTCGAATATTTCCCAAAGGTATGGTATAGGTATGTGGATGATATTTTCGCGATTTTTGATGCAAAGAAAGCAAATATTGATGATTTTTGTTTCCAAATTAAATAGCCGGTATAATTCCATTAAATTCACTTACGAAGTTGAGAACAAAGGACAATTGCCTTTTCTAGATATTTTAATTATTAAAAATAATAATAGATTAGAATTTGATATTTATAGGAAGGACACAGTAACAGATAGATATATTCCTAATGATTCATTTCATTGCAAACAACATAAATTAGCCTCATTACATTTTTTAGTTCATCGTTTGGTCACTTTCCCTCTGAATAGAGTAAACTTTAATAAAGAAAGGAATCGTATTAGAAATATAACTAGAGTTAACGGTTATGACGATGACTTAGTAAATAAGCTAATAAATAGGCATAAGTTTAGGTTTTAATATTCAGAATTCCACCTTTTTTACACGCGAAGAAAATAACACCAAGTATGTCTCCATACCATATAATCCGAAATATAGCAAGGGACTCAATAAGGTATTTAATAAGGTAGGCCTCACCTTAGTCTATAAGTCATCAGACAATCTGAGGAATATCTTAGGAAATCCCAAAGATAAGATTCCTAATTGTGAGAAAAGTGGAATTTATGAAATTAGTTGTAATGATTGTGACAAAAAGTATGTTGGGCAAACTAAAAGGTCAATTAGAACACGATTTAAAGAACATTTAGCACACTTAAAATACAACAGAACAGAAAAGTCTAGCATTGCCGAACATGCTCTTGAAGCTGATCATACTGTAACATTAGATAATCTAAGATTAATAAAAAATGTATCTGATAGGAGATTGTTGAACGCATACGAAAGTATGGAAATCATAAAATGTAAAAGTAGTTTAAACAAAGACAGAGGGCCTATTCCTTATAGTCCCCTCTACTGGTTACTTGACCGGAACTGATAGCCTTGCCTATGTCATTAGTTCCGCTTGAGTAATTCAAGGGTTAGGCTAAGTATAAATAGGGTAGATTTGGTAGTTTAGCTTTAGTCAATCATCGCTCCTGATGAAGCTAACATGGTTAGCGAAACGCGCGTCGAGTGCAAAAATAAAGTGTTTTGGTGTAGTGGTGATATATACTGAGTAGTATCATTGTGCCAAAGATTCCACATTCCCAACTTAGTATAACTGTGATATTAAAACATCAATATTTTCCACCTATATTTATTACCTTCTATACCCAAACTTATTTGTGGTTGGCAAAGCGCCACCTGTTGAATAAAAAATGAAGCATCTATATACCAGATTTACGGAAAAGCTGGTATCAGGGATTTTTAGGGTTGCTCGAGGGGTTGCTGATTACGAATCTGAGGTCGGATCTGCAAAATTCAAGAAGGCGGATCCAATATAGTGGACGTTTTTTTTAAAAAATTAACCTATTTGCACTAAATTTGGCATACGGGGATTTTTGGGGTCGCTAAATTACGAATCTGAAGTCAAATTTATAAAATTCAAGAAGGTGGAAACTGAATAAGGCAATCTACTATATTGGGTCCGCCATCTTGGATTTTGAAAATCGAACTTCTGATTCGTATTCGGCGACCCCAAAAACATATAACAAATTTGGTACAAATCAATAGATTTTCGAAAATTTCATCCGCCATCTTGGATCCGCCATCTTGAATTTGGCAAATCAGACCTCGGATTCGTGATCAGGACCCTAAAAACCTCCATTAACCAAATTTAGTGCAAATCGGTTCATTTGCGAAAATTCGGCCACCATATTGGATTTTTGACCGCCATATTGGATCCCCCATGTTGAATTTTGTCAGCTTACCACCCCAATCTTTTGGGGCGTCCATCAGCTACAATTTGAGCCAAAAAACGACTCAAATAGTTGCGAATTTTTATTTTTACAAGCTTTTTTGCTGGACACTCGATTTTTCTCCGGCTACCGGCCGCCATATTGGATTTTTCAAAGGCGCACTCGGCATTTGAAAGTAGACGCTCTAAGCTTTAAAATGAGCCCTTGGTCAAGTTTTTTGGTTGCTTCTAATTTTGGGTCGTTGATCCAGTTGACGCGGATCGTCCCATATATATATATATATATATATATATATATATATATATATATATATATATATATATATATATATATATATATATATATGGAGGCGACGATAGCGTAATGGTTAAGGTGTCTGCCTTCTACACCAGTAACAAGAGTCCGTATTTCGGCTCGAGAAATAATAATATAAAAACGGATTAAATAAATAATAAAATAAAATAAAATAATCCACTCATAGTATCATGCCTTGTAAAGCCCCTCTCACTTTGACCGTTAGGGCATTAAACTATAGGTACCCTTTGTCTGTGGAAATATTCGAAACGGCACCAACCACAGGCAAAAGGATCACCACTTCAAGAAGAAGAAGATATATACTTATATATTGTAACATTCATTTTTTCCTAGATTTTAAGACCATGTAATGTTACTGATTTTTCACTTCAAATTGTACTTATTTTCATTTTTTGTGTCGAACGGTATATTAATCAGAGATTCCAAGCCGTTCGGTATATAAGAGTGCTGTGCGGGGTTCTGACCGAATCTACCGCTACGCCGCGATTGGTGGAATGTGTGTATCCGCAGGATGGTTCCGGCGTCGCCATATTACCGGCAGAGTTTGCACGGTTTATTTAAGGGTCCGAGAAACTACTGTCTTGGCTAATTTCCATCCAGCCGCCGAGTAGGCTGAGTAACATCAAGCCGCAGCCAGGCTAATTTTCATCGGAGCCGCCAAGTAGGCTTCCTTCGACTGAGCTACAGTAAAGGCTCATAACAACCATCATGCGAGCTAAGTAAAGCACAAGTTTCTTAACGAAAAGCCGTAGTGGGCTCTTTAAGTGTTTACTAGAAAAGTGTGAAATCGGTCGTGTTCCATCGAAGCCGGAATAAGAACAGTAAGTTACCAAAACATCCTTCAATAGACCTATCCCTGAGTAGTGCCTTAACAGCAATTTAAACTGACTATAAAGTGAAGTGAAAAGCACTATTTTTCGTCTTCGGGGGTAGTCATAGTTTAGAATTTAAATGTCATAACTACCTGTTAGGCTAAAATTTTTTTTGTAATCCTGTAAAACTGCAAAGGTTAGAACTTTTTATTTTTAAAAACTTGAATAAATTTTCTTTTAGTGGATTAAAGCTAGTGTCTCACTGAATACCTATTTTTCTTTTCAGGATAAGTTGTACTAGACTAATTCTTTTTAGTAATACCCATAAAACCCTTCAGTATTTTTTTCATTTTTTTAACTGAAGTTAGATCCTTTCTATTTTAAAATGAATGGTGCCCAAAAAAAACTTGTACAACTGAAGCTTTTTTAAAAATAGAAAAAAATTCCAAAAAGACGTACAAAAATTATCTCTTACCCATATCTCTCTACCAAGGAAAACTGAGCTAGTGTGTGTTTAATTTCTTTAGTTCTTTTAAAATCAGGATTCACTCAATTCATTATCAGAAATTAAAGCGGGGCTGCAAGAAAATTGAGCTCAAGCTTGGGGCATCCAATATTCAAACGGTACAAAATTGCGCTCAAGCGTGGGACAAACAACTTCTCACAGGGTACAAAAAAAAAGATGCCTCAAACTGAGGGCAATTTAACATGTTACAAAATGACGCAGCCTACGTGGGGCGCAATTAAACATTTTTTCACAAGATACAAAATAGCGCTGTCAACGCGGGGCTTTTGGAATTTTATTTTTTAAAGGGTTCAGTGTACTAGCTTTCGAACAAAGTAAAAGCTCTAACTTTGCAGATATTTTTATTTCATAATATTTATTAAACGAAACTACACTATAGCAGTAAGACAAAAGCAGGAAATTTGTAGATTTTTTTTATTTCAATTTATCTGATGGTGGTATAGATATTTGAATTTTGTTAATTGACTCTAAGATAAGTGATCCCTGTTTTTTTCTTAAAAGCTAGCTTTATAGTTCAGATTAGCAGATGTGCTGGTTTACTTTAATTTTTTGCAGTGTTAGATTTATTTTGCGGTTAACCGAACAAAAAACAGTTCTTTCTTCTCACCGATGTTTTGCATGAATATTAAAAATACTTTGCTGATACGAAACGGTATTTGGAGATTTTTTTGTTGAAAATTCTTAAGATATCTTAGTAAAAGAATTTTAATACAAGGCGATACTTAGAAATTTTTTTTGAAATTGTCGAAGATTTTTTATAATGTTTGGTAAAGAAGTTTACATATTTTAAGTGCCTTTACATATTTTTTATTTTGACGATTGGGAGCACAGGAGAAATATTTTCACGACTTTTTAAACAATTCTTTTAAATTTTATAATCTAAATTATCATGGAAGCCTTCAATTTTAAAGTCAATCACCTACTGGAATATGAGTTAGACTATGAACTGAAAATCCGTCGTACTTTCTCAGAACGTCCGGTCGCGGATAAAAGAAAGATTCTAACGAGGATCTTAAGTAAAGAAATTAATGAGCCCGGAAAAAAAAAACGATAAAAAAAATAGGGGATGACACTCTGTCTTTTAAAGAAGAAACGGCTGGTATCGAAAAGAGTTTAAACTCTATCCAAAACTTAATCGATAGTTATGACGGCGATCCAAATGATTCACTTGTACACCGGGTTAAGTCACGTTTATCGCATGTTGCGGGTCGCGTACAAAGAATTCCCATGCCGGATGACGAAGAGGAAGCGTCGGAGTTTTCCAAATATGTTCAGGAAACAATAGCTACGTGTGTGCTCATGGAAGCAAATCTTGCAGAAAAGATAGCTCCTGGTCATGAGTTACCACAGTTGCCTATTACAACCCCAGTCATAAACGTACCAGCCCCTAATCCAAAACGTTCTAGAAACACAGATGGACAAAAATATTCCAATAGATCAGATTGGACTAAATGGTTACAAAAAGTTTCTGATTTTTTTAAGTCTAATAAAAATTCTCCTTTTCAAGTTAAAACTCCTGCTTCTCCAAATGGTCACATGTCTCCTTTATTCGTGCATAAATATTCAGATAACAGACCGCATATCGAGATAAATCTATTAGGTGCCCATTTCTCGGCTTTATTTGACTCTGGTGCAAATGCCTCCGTTATAGGTCAGAATGGTATTAAAAATTTTAAGTCGTTTAAGTATAAAAATATGCCATGTCAAAAATAGAAGTGTTACCACTGCAGATGGCAGCCGTCTAAAAGTTTTTAGGTACGGTTGAGTTGCCGCTAGTCTGCAATGGTCATTGTTTAGTAATCTCTGTTCTAGTAGTACCTTCTCTATCACATACTTTGGTTTTAGGATGTGATTTTGCACAAAAATTCGGAATTTTAGTAAATTTTAAAGATAATTCGTGGTATCCACAGTCCCTAGAAGTCAATTCTCATACAAGTTTTAAAGATTGTTATTCAGAAAGTTCTTTAGAAAACCTTTTCTCGCGTCTATGTACCCTAGATGATCTCTCGCGGACGGAACGCTTAAACGCAGAAAACGTAATAAGCTCTTTCAATGAAATAAGTAGTAAAGATAGGTTAGGCCGAACGAATAAAATAAGGGGTTAGACGAAATGTTGAAACTCGGAGTGACTTCGTCTAAGCTATGACGGAAGAAAGCTCAACGAGGTCAACAAATTTGATAACTATCCATTACCGAACATCGACAGAATTTTGACATCACTCAGGAATGCTAAGTATGTATCCTCGATAGACCTTAGAAAGACTTTCTGGCAAATTCCTTTGGACAAATCCTCTAAGGAAAAGACCGCTTTTGCAGTAGTAGGCCGAGGTCTATTTCAGTTCGTAACTATGCGTTTGGTCTAAAGAACGCTGCTCAAACTCAGCAACGTTTAGTGGACGCTATATTTGGTCCGAAATATGAGCCACATATTTTTACCTATCTCGATGATATTTTAGTAACATCGGAAGACTTCGAATCGCATATTCGCTTACTTAAACAAGTAAAAAATAAATTGAAAGAGGCCGGACTGACGATAAATTTGAGCAAATGTGATTTTTTCAAAACTTCTCTAAAGTTTTTAGGCTATATTGTAGGCTCAAATTCCTTGCGTACCGATCCGGATAAAGTAGCAAGCATGGTTAATTATGCGAGACCTACTAATACTACGGAAGTTAAGCGCTTCGTAGGAATGTGTTCATGGTATAGGCGTTTTATTGAGAATTTTTCTACCTTGTTGTCACTTATTAATGATCTTTTGAAAGGACGAAAAAAAAGGACAATCGATAGATTGGACAAAGACAGCCGAAGAATCTTTTATAAAGATTAAAGAGCTATTGGTTTCAGCTCCAATTTTATCCCAACCAGATTTTTCCCAACAGTTTTATATTTCTAGTGATGCTTCTAATACCGGTTTAGGGGGGCGTCCTAACACAGAAAATCAATGGTGAGGAAAGGGTGATAGCGTATGCCAGTAGAACTTTGTCAAAGGCTGAACGTAACTATTCGGTTGTTGAAAAAGAATGTTTAGCAGTACTCTTTAACATCGAAAAGTTTCGACCTTACATAGAAGGTGTTCCTTTCACGGTCATAACAGATCATTATAGTTTATTGTGGCTTAATTCAATTAAAAACCCTAGTGGCAAACTAGCGCGTTGGGCGATTAGGCTGAGACAACATACATTTAATTTAATTCATAGAAAAGGAGTCCACAATGTTATTCCTGACGCTTTGTCAAGAATCCCAGATCATACAGCGGACGAAGACAGTCTTAATGCAGAGATAGGCGTAAGAATTGATACAGTAGACATAGATCGTATAGATCCATGGTACGATAATTTACGGCAGCAAATTAAGGAATTTCCTCAAAATTTTCCGCAGTGGAAGGTGGAAAATGATTTCGTGTACAAATTTATCCCAAACCAGTTGCCTTTAAAAGTTAATGTACCCGAGTGGAAAATACTAGTTCCTAAACCACAGAGAGAGGAAATTATAGACATGTGTCACACTCCTCCTACTTCTGGTCATTTTAGTTTTTATAAAACTCTTCACAGGGTTCAGGAACAGTATTATTGGCCAAAAATGCGTTTTGATATCTTAAAGTTTGTGAGGACTTGTGAAGTATGTGGAGCGCAGAAATCTCCAAATGCACTACCTATGGGACTGATGGGAAAAGAGAAAACGGTTAATTACCCTTTTCAAGTCATAGCAGCTGATCTAGTAGGCCCATTCCCACGTTCAAAAAAGGGAAATAAATGGCTTCTCGTGGTTTTTTGCTGGTTTACAAAGTATACCATGCTATTTCCTTTGAAAAGCTCTAAAGCTGGATATATAGAGAGAATTTTGGAAAATAATGTCTTTCTAATCCACGGAGTTTCATCGCTTTCGAGATGCGATAACGGTACTCAGTTTACTTCTGTGTGTCTTAAGAGCTTAAGTGAGATATATAGTTTTAACATCCGTTTTAATCACGTGCACACCGCAAGACACGAAGTAACCGGGTTTACACCGTCTTTCTTAGTTTACGGCAGACATATAACATACCTCCAGCTGGATCGTATTATAAAAATTTGGATTTGGATGTCAATGTTGACAGCGAAATAATTCCGGGTAACAGGGGTGCGTACGCCGAAAATTTGAAGGGTTTAAAAGATATTTTCACCGACGTGCGTAGTAGGATACATAAGGCTTATGAACGGAACAGTAAGTCTTACAACCTTAGAAAAAGGGATTTTGCCTTTAAAATAGGTGATCACGTTTGGCGAAAAAATAAAATTCTTTCCAGTGCAGCTGATAAATTCACATCTAAGTTGGTACCTAAGTATGTGCATTGCGTGATTAGAGAAAAGATTTCAGATTTAGTTTATGGTTTAGTTAATTTAGATGGGACTAAAGTAGGACGATGGCATATTAAAGACTTAAAACCATTCAATGAACCTAACCCTAATGAAAGTTTGTCAGAAGAAGAATAATTTATATTTACAATATCTTAATTGCTTAAATTTTTTTTTTGATGTTGCTCTGTAGAGGTGACGACCTCGTTTTTTTGACTGTTATAAAAGTTGAGCAGAGAATAGCTTACTTTTATTGTTTAATGCTAAGGTTTTGGGTACTGATCATATCCAAACTTAGGTTGATTGTAGTTGATGTTTAGCATCGACTCAGCTGTTGCGAGCTTGCGAAAGAGTCACACTCAGGATTTATCATAAGACTGGTATGTCGGTGGTCGCGGGATTTGATTTGCTTATGACCCCAAATAATATCCAGTTCTTGACACTTGGAAGCGAAATTTTGATTAGAGGCAATCCAAGGTGATCTTGAGTTAGGACAAGCGCAAGATGTAGCTCGTGTAGTGTGATGTAGAGTCAAAATTTTTATGAGCAATTTCAAAGTTTGTTACCCGAGTGGGTGTATTTTTATTACCTTAGTGGTATATGTTGGGTGCAATTAAGAGTAAATTGATTTTGGTTTATCCAGTAAGTCTAAGACTTGGATTATTTTGATTTAGATCTTCTTCTGAATTGACAAACTGAGGGTATTTTTCTATTTTTTTTTCAGAGCCGTTTAAACGTTACCTTTGAGTCACTAATTTTTTTAAAAATTTTTTTGCATGGACTCATAGGCGTATGTTGAGTTTTTTCGGTTTACTATCAGATTGATAGAAAATTGAAGTTCTGCAGGAGAACTAAAGGCTGATCATTTACAGGAGATGAGAGCAGAGTAAGACAGTCGTTTCACAAAGAAATGATCAAAATCTGATACCGAGATGAGAACCTTGTTAAGAGAGGCTAAGCGCAGTGAAGGAAGATTCCTAACCGAATTTTTAGATTTCCAAGAGGTAATCTAGAAGTTTGGGCTGACAGAAAACGGTTATGCCTGATACCTGTAGCAGTTTCTTCTAGAGGCTATTGTCTAGGGAGACGATTAACACCATGATCGAATATTTTAGCTGTCAACGATGTTTTCTTCTTGTTTCTGATTAAGCTGGAAAAGCTCTTGTCGTCTTCAAAAGTTTTGTTGCGTTGCCACCGAAAAAATTGAGAAATTTTTGCTTCATGTAGCTTTTTAAGCTCATTTTCGTTTTTTAAAATTTCGTTAGAAGCTTGGTTAAGTCAACCTTGTAAACCTTTTAGGTTGTATCCCATGAGTTATCTGTTTTTACAGGCTGTGATGCACCGGGTGCTAACAGATGCCGTTACGACGTTTGGCAGGGAGTTAGTCTTCCTGAGGAACAGACTGATTGGAAGGGTAGTCTATGGGGGGGGGTGAACGTTTGACCTTTGGGACCTTTAGGGGTTTTGTTACCCAATCGTTATTTCTATTTGAACCAAAGGAGAGGCTAACTACTGTAGTCGACCTCAGCTCCAATTAGCCTATTAGTGGTGACAGGCTGTTGGCAGTAGTGTGTTTCGGAACACCCTATTGATTAATTTTTTTTTGACTTATGGTGGTGTGGTAGACACCGTTTCAGTTTAGTGGATGCTATAATCTACTCCCTTTTGTTGGTGGACACCAGGGTCACCAATTCTGTATTTTATTGTCTCCACCATTCAGTATATCGTGGTGAGGTGTTTGTCTCCTGTTAGGTGGGATGGATTGAATGTTTTTCGTTGTTGTTCTAGGGCGAGACCAGTACACGAGGGTTCTTCATGCAACTTGGAGAAGCGCAATGCTGGTTAAGTTTTATATCTCTGCGTAGCCACCCTGAAGAATGACGGAGGGCGTTTTTCCGGCTCATGCTTCTAGGCAGATTTGTCACTTTGGTGCGATGTGCCGAAGATTTGATTAGCTTTTGCTAAGAGCTTTCACCAAGCTCAGTATGGAGTAATCATAACCAAGAGTTTGGGATTTGAACTCCTGTATGTATTTCTGTATATATTTCTGTACATATTTCTGTATATATTTCGGTGTATGTTGGTTGCCTGAGGGCATGTGCTCAAAATGCGAGATTTTGAGTCGTTTTGCTTATGGACTCCTATATTTAGGATTATGACTTTAGGGAGGTCCTATTTCGAGACTTGCTGTCTCATATAGTTATGTTGGGAATGTTTCCTTGAATGTTAGTTGTTGCGCGTGAACTAATCATTCTGTTCTTAGTGAACATTGCTTTTTGAAGCAGGATCATTCAGTTTAGTGAATTTTAGCTTTTATAGCTATTCACTGTGTTTAGAGTGAATTTTAGCTTTTATAGCTATTCACTGCGCCTATAGTGATATAGTTAGCTTTTATAGCTGCTCACTATGTTAATGGCGAGATTGTTCTTTTAGAACGCAGACTTTGTGTAGTCGAGGACTATTTACAGAGTGTTTTCTTGGCGAGGAGCCGAGGTTTTTTTCTGGCGATATACCAGAGTGTTTTCTTGGCGAGGAGCCGAGTTTTTTCTGGCGATATACCAGAGTGTTTTGTTGGCGATGAGCTGACGTGTTTTCTGGCGATCAACCAGAGCTTTTTCAGGCGATTTTTGCATGTCTGGATGTCTCAGGACGTCGACATTGCGCGATGTAGCGTTTTCCCTGGCGATTTTAGCATGTCTGGATGTCTTAGGCCGTCGACATTGCGTTATAGAGTGCGATTATTTTCTGATGCGACTAGTAGTGATACTAGATTTAGAATGTTCTCTTAGCGATGAGCTAGAGCATGGATGGCGATTTTTTCCCGAGCGTTTGTCTGGATATTTATCCAGATATTCTTTTTTTTGGCCTAGTGCTAAATGGTCTGACAAGACTTTTTCTTTTTAGTGTAAGTGTTTGCACTAGAATCAGTTTTTTATTTTTTTCTTTATTTAAGAATTTTTTATAAATTTCTTTTGCTGAAATAGAAAATTTTCAGACAATCCTTAAAATATTTTAAGGGGGGTGTTCATATTTTATTTCAGTTCACTTTTTTTGATTTAGACAAGAGTCTAGACAAAGTTATATTTTTTTGTTTTGGTAACAATAACAGAGCTGATTCTTTTATATAAGAAGACCGCGATTGTTATTTTGGAAAGGTATTTCTTATGTTCATGCAAGGATTTTTATTTGCTTTTTGATGTACTTAACCTTAGTGTCTAATTAAGTTAAGTCTAGTTATAAGATTCTTGTGATCATGCAAAGATTTTCATTTGGTTCTCATTGTACTTAATATTAGTGCTTAATTGAATTAAGTCTAGTAGTAAGGTCCGAAGTTTGTACTTTTGTTTTAAGTTCTGACCTTAGTATTAAGTGATAGTGTACCACTTTGTACCTTTTTCGTAAGTAGCCTAAGTTTAATAGACTAGTGTAGTCTATTTCTTTTTGGAAGGGGGTAAATGTAACATTCATTTTTTCCTAGATTTTAAGACCATGTAATGTTACTGATTTTTCACTTCAAATTGTACTTATTTTCATTTTTGTGTCGAACGGTATATTAATCAGAGATTCCAAGCCGTTCGGTATATAAGAGTGCTGTGCGGGTTTCTGACCGAATCTACCGCTACGCCGCGATTGGTGGAATGTGTGTATCCGCAGAATGGTTCCGGCGTCGCCATATTACCGGCAGAGTTTGCACGGTTTATTTAAGGGTCCGAGAAACTACTGTCTTGGCTAATTTCCATCCAGCCGCCAAGTAGGCTGAGTAACATCAAGCCGCAGCCAGGCTAATTTTCATCGGAGCCGCCAAGTAGGCTTCCTTCGACTGAGCTACAGTAAAGGCTCATAACAACCATCATGCGAGCTAAGTAAAGCACAAGTTTCTTAACGAAAATCCGTAGTGGGCTCTTTAAGTGTTTACTAGAAAAGTGTGAAATCGGTCGTGTTCCATCGAAGCCGGAATAAGAACAGTAAGTTACCAAAACATCCTTCAATAGACCTATCCCTGAGTAGTGCCTTAACAGCAATTTAAACTGACTAAAAAGTGAAGTGAAAAGCACTATTTTTCGTCTTCGGGGGTAGTCATAGTTTAGAATTTAAATGTCATAACTACCTGTTAGGCTAAAATTTTTTTTGTAATCCTGTAAAACTGCAAAGGTTAGAACTTTTTATTTTTAAAAACTTGAATAAATTTTCTTTTAGTGGATTAAAGCTAGTGTCTCACTGAATACCTATTTTTCTTTTCAGGATAAGTTGTACTAGACTAATTCTTTTTAGTAATACCCATAAAACCCTTCAGTATTTTTTCATTTTTTTAACTGAAGTTAGATCCTTTCTATTTTAAAATGAATGGTGCCCAAAAAAAAACTTGTACAACTGAAGCTTTTTAAAAATAGAAAAAAATTTCCAAAAGACGTACAAAAATTATCTCTTACCCATATCTCTCTACCAAGGAAAACTGAGCTAGTGTGTGTTTAATTTCTTTAGTTCTTTTAAAATCAGGATTCACTCAATTCATTATCAGAAATTAAAGCGGGGGGCTGCAAGAAAATTGAGCTCAAGCTTGGGGCATCCAGTATTCAAACGGTACAAAATTGCGCTCAAGCGTGGGACAAACAACTTCTCACAGGGTACAAAAAAAAAAAGATGCCTCAAACTGAGGGCAATTTAACATGTTACAAAATGACGCAGGGGGGCGCAATTAAACATTTTTTCACAAGTTACAATATATATATATATATATATATATATATATATATATATATATATATATATATAGTAGTAGTAGTAACAAAGTGGGTGGGTGGTACATTGAGTTCCTGGTGTCACATAGATCTAAAAGTTCTACTGTAATTAACCACTGAATCGAGTCAGAGTCGCAGCCCTAGCCCGGCATTTTATGCCATGAGACACCCTAACCCCTTGTAGATCTTTGGGTTCACAGAATAGTTGATCCCAGTATCTATATCTCTTTAACCATTAGTGCAGGATATTCGCACAGAATTGTGTATGCTGTTCTCGCTTTCTCCCTAGCACAGACGACATGTTTTCCGCTCAGCCAGTTTGACGTTATATAGATGGACCTGCAATGCCACATGTCCCGTAAGGAGTCCTATGCTCAGTCGTAACCTTTGCTTTGACATCGACAAGAGTTCTTCTGTTCTGCTTGTCGTAGTTTGTTTCATAAGGAGTTTGGCTTGACGACACCCCGCTCCTGCATTCCAAGAGAGTTGGTGTTCTTTATCCAACCATTCCCTGATTTTGTTTTTACCGAAAGCAAATGGAACTCCTACAATCTGTTCAGGTGGGTCCTCCAAGGCCTCTTTTGGCTAGTTCGTCCGCTATTTCATTTCCAGATGTGCCTTGGTGGCCTGGTACCCACATTAGGGAATCTTCGTTGTTACCTCCTAATGTATTTAGTTCTGGCACACATTCCCTGATTAGCAAGCTGTCCGTGGTGGATTTGGCAAGAGCTTGTTTGGTTTACTGTCGCAGCAGATTAAAATTTTTCATATTATTTGTCCCTTTCTAAATTTGTAGTTTTACACCTCAACTTGATAAACCGTGGCCATTTTGCCCATGGGTATACTTTCCCTGTAGTTTAATTTATGGTAAAAGATTCACGCCCTAAAGTGGCCGTTAGCTCCCGAACCGTCAGTATACTAAATGTCGGTATTCGGTCTGTTCAGGAGCTTTTATATGTCCTTCCCCTCAGGGATGTAGACAGTGAAGGACTTAACCACTTGTCTTGTTTTCGTGATTTCATCTTGTTTTAAGACGTGTTCGTGGAGGAATTTGAGACCTAAGTGTTCCCGGTCTCCCATTCCTCCATTCGCCTTGACATTTCAGTTTGTATGCTGTTAATTTCGAAGTGTAGATGATAAACTGTTTCAGTGACGGTACACAGAGTGTTACTCTTAGCACCTCCGTTGGTGTCGTTCTTATAGCCCTCCACTGCCGCCCTAAGGTAATTCCCCTGAAGGATTCGCGGAAAGTCTTAGGCTTCACCGTGCCTATTCTAGGCCAAAAATTACTGCTGCGTACGTTAATCTAGGCAATAGCACCGCCCTGTTTATCCACGTGCGACTTTGGGTTGCATACCCCAAGTTATATATATATATATATATATATATATATATATATATATATATATATATATATATATATATATATATATATATATATATATATATATATATATATATATATATATATATATATATATATATATATATATATATAGTAAAATGTCGACAGAGCAGACTATCTATAGTGAGGGTGAATGTTTCCAGAGATTGAAAGCTTCTTGCTCGCCGTTTCGACGAAAAATTCTCTGCAGAATGCTTAGTGCAGATATGGATGTCGAAATTAGCATAAAATGCAGGAAGCGACGGGAAGTTGTAAGGGATTTGTCTCTTAGTGAAGTATGGAAACAAGATTCCGATTTTAAGGTACTCTACCGAGTGATAAGTATGCTTCGGAGCTAGTTCTTGAAAAGAACTACAAGGTATATATGAATTAGTGGATAAATCTTTAAGACACCCGATGTTTATTGACATCTCCACTCTAGATTATAAAAATTTAAGGAAGGAATAGGTTGCCAAATACGGAGATTTGGAAGCACACATAGGAGTACAATCGAAGAAAGAGTATTCAAATGATTTTCATTATTATATCAACACCGGGTGTATTATCAAAAAGCTTTATTTAATACATTAAAAGTCTAAACCTAAATGAATGGGCATGCAAGGTCATGCAGAAGATAATTCTGCATGACCTTAGCATGAACGCTTCGTAACTCAGGGTTCCAAAAAAAAAAGGGCCTCTCCAGAACTAAATTCTTTTAATATCATATACACACATTACAAAAACCTTATGGCTGGATAAAAAAATAATAATATTAATAAGCCAAATCAAGCCATGTATGTTTTGCAAGGACAAATATGAAACTACCAAGGCTGGCAAACCAAGACAGTGGTTAAAATGGACAGATGAAATAAACAGAACAGCTGTTGCCAGACCGTCACCAAACTCGAATTATTCCTAAGAACAATCGCCTCACACTTTTCGAATTACAAACCATTAAAGATACAGTAGCTGCTGAACTGAACACAAACTATCTAAACAATAAAAACAATAGAGCAGATACCGAACCAACTTCACACACAACCACACAGCCGAACACAAAAATACACCCAAGACCCACCACCCAGCAGGAGCATAACTCAAAATAATATTACAAGGCAAATAGCAAGCACCGCACGACACCATACGACAGACAACAAAATCAATCACTCACCACCCTCAACAACATCTACACAACATCACCCCGAATTACGTCCTATACAAACACTCAAAGCAGAAATGGAGTCACATTTAGCTCGATGGTCAGGCACCGACCCCTCAACAAGAAATTCCATTCCTCGTTTAACCTTCAAACAGAGCACACAACCAATCCTCAACACAATAAGCAAGTACATAATACCCACCCATACATAACAGACTTAAGCACAATCGAATACATTCACACAATAATATACATCACCAGCAAACACCACTCTAACACAGAATAATCAAAAACTCCCACAACGACAAAGAAACCCCAACAGCACAAAACTAAAATTCAAATGGCAAATAAGAATAGAAAACGAAATCAACAACATCAGAACAGATCTAGGACATCTTATCCAGTTCATAAACGGAAACGCGTCCAAACGTGTCACACAGGGTATATACAAGATTAAATCCAAATCTCTCAACCGAACACTGCCAGAAATCCTTAATACTTTGAAACAAAAACTATCCGTATATGATGCAAGACTCCGTAGATACAAAGAATCAAACGATAGGAAAGACACCAACAACTTCTTCCGAAGCGAAAAACTATGTACAACGAACAGACAGCAGTGACTGAACCACCAAACAAACAAAAACTCACAGTTTATTGGAAAAGCATCTGGTCAGAATCCAAACGACACAATAATAATACCACCTGGATCAAAGCTGAAGAAGACAAACATAAACATGTGACAGAACAAGAAAATTCCACATTAGCTACACAAGAAATTACAGAAACAATCAGATACACACACAACTGGAAATGCTCTGAAATAGACAACATACAAAACTTCTGGTACAAACAGTTTACCACTACACACGAAGCATAGACACACCAAATCAACAACGCCATTTCCTTACACAAGGAATAACATACTTCAAACCCGTCAAAGTACCAACCTATCACTACCCCTATCTTCCAACCCTATACAAGATCATTACAGCTATAATTTCCAAGAAAATAGAACAACACCTAATAGACAACAATATTATCACAGAAGAGCAGAAGGGATGAGGGAAAAATAGCCAAGGATGCATAAATAGCGTGATCACGGAACAAACCAGAAAAGAACACAGAAACCTTCACACCGGTTACATAGACTATAAAAAAAGCCTTCAATCCCATACCCCATAGCTGGTTAATCAGAGCCCTAGAAATCTACACAAACAACCAAGACCTCAGGCAATTTCTCGCGCAAATTATGAAAACATGGAAAACCAAAATCCAACTAGAAACACAAACCGAACGCATCCAAATAGAAGAGCTGTACATCAGACGGGTTATATCTCGGGTAAACTCGCTCAGCGCTCTATGGATTTTCCTCTGTCTCAATCCACTCTCAAATACACTAAACAGACCAGACCAGGGCTTCTGCATCAGACACCAAAAAGTAAACCAATAGAAAATAAACTACCTTCTATATATGGATGACATAAAACTGTACACTGCCACAGAAACACAGCTGAAAGAACTTCTCAAAATCACAGAAACATTCACTTTAAATATCAATATGAAATTTGGTAGAAGTAAATGTAAAGTGCTCCACATCAACAAAGGTCAATAGAAAGGCCACCATGAGACAGAAACCATCAAAAATGAAACACTCGATAACATGCTCGACAAAGAAACATACACATCTCTAGGCTTCTATCAAAGCATTAAACTCAACCACACTTACATCAAAATAGAGTTCAGAACCGAATTCAAAAACAGACTTACGAAACTTATACAGACAAAACTCAACTTCAAAAATCTCACAAAGGCCATCAACACGTTCGCTACCTATACTCACATATTCATTTGGTATCATTAAATGGTCACCCACAGGCATAGAAAACATTCACATCCTTATATGGTCTCAATTTACCAAATACAGGAAATTATACCCCAACGAATACAAAGAGAGGAAGGATGAGATAAGATCACTACACAAAACAAATACAAGCACTAAGGAAATTCTTTCGCAACAAGCAAACCAGCCTCCACACAGCAGCACTGAAAGCAGAGAAAAACTACGCACCTCTCGGACAGACCACCCAGCAGACACACACAGTCACACCAAATTACAACAGGAAGAGATGAAAACGTGGTCAGTAAAATACTCCACGGAAAATACAGTTACCACATAGAACAATACCACGTAAATAAAAAACAATCATACACCTAGTTACAGGATGGGCAGCTATTCCCTGAAACAGAAGGCTTCTTACTTGTCATCTAGGATAAAGTCATATTGACCAGAAACTACCAAAAGCATATCATCAAAGACCCAACTATTACAGAAGACAGATGCAAGAAATGCCACCAGTATAAAGAAACGATGGAACACATAACAAGCGGATGTAAAATATTAGCCGAAACGGAATACACTGCCAACTCTGCGACAAAAGTAGTTCACCAAGCACTAGTCACAACATACAAACTCATAGAAAACACAGATCCCTACTACAAATACAGACCAACATCCATACTTGAACATAAAGATTACAAGCTCTACTGGGACATCAGTATCCATAAAGATAAAACAGGCCCCGCCAATAAACCCGATATTACTTTTCAATACAAGACAGGAAAAGTAACCTATCTGATTGACATAGCTGTGCCCAACGATACGAACATCCAAACGAAATACACAGGAAAAATCTCCAAATACGCAGACCTTGCAACAGGAATAAAAAGGATATGGAAACAAGAAAAATTCATCATATCAGTCATAGGCTTTACACCAACAACATTCACACCACACTTAGTACAATTAGGACTCAACATATATACGAGTACAAAAACATTCAGAAGTTAGTGATTTTGAAAACGTGTAACATTGTCAGGTCATTCCTTAATACACAATGGTAATAGCGTTTGTACTGACTTGGCTTAGGCCCGTCAGCCAAACATGAACCACATTGACCAAATGTGAGAAAGAAGAAAAAAAATTAATATTAATGGCAAGGTGTAGGACGGATCCCCTTAGATGACGACCCTGACAATGAACAAGGACGCTTTGAGTAGACCGATAGACTTAGGGATGACTTGTATGACTACTATCAAGAGTCCGAGCCGACACGGAGCAGATATATGGCCCGCATGCATTTGTTCTAACACGAAAAACATCCAGAGCATCGAGACTTCTCTAACCAAAGATTACGAGACTACTTGGCATATCTTCGCCGGCTACATTCGAACGTCTCAAGAAAATCGTGAGGCAGTGGCTCAGCAAGTAAACCATTCTGTGGAAGACATCATTCTAAGCAACGGTGTTGGACTTTACGAGCGAAAATTTAAATTAGCTGAAATGGTGTATATAAAGCCAGAAGATCTAGCAAATGCTAACGAACCTCTTAACAAGTGACGATCTAGACAGTAAACAACGCTGTTTGCTGCTTTGTCTTAGAACTAGTGCCAAATCAACAACGAGGTGATAATAGAATAAAGAAAAATGAAGGGTATGTAGAACAGGTCTCGAGAAAAATTCAGAAGGTTAGATAACAAGCTTCTCGTATCCAGTGCGTCATTGATTATATAACAACTGGATGACCATTTACAACCAAGGTGAAGAAAATAGCACATAAGCTTTATCATACTGATCCCACACTTTCTAAGGACTCAGTTACCAACATTAAACAGAACCGTCTAGAATGAATATAAGCTCTAATGGTGGTAAAGAAACGCCTAGCGAAACAGATTAAATATATTGTATATAATAGGATTTCAAATGCATGAAAGGCACGAAGAGCTTTGCCACCCCAGAAACAGGTGCCATCAAGAATTTTTGATGGCAAAAATTCTCTAGCACCCACGAACATCTGGCTAGAATATTTAATACCTGGTTGAATAAGGGGCATCCAATTCTTAGGTGATTTGTAGAGGAAGACGTGGTATCTATGCCCAAAAAAGGCGACTTGACCATCCTCAAAAACTATAGAACGATCACGTGCTTAAATTCTTCTGACAATGTATTCACTAGCATTATCTACAACAGGTTACGAGGCACAATTGATCGAGTTATTCTAGACATCAGGGAGCAGGATGGAGAAAAAAAGGATCTGAAGGGTGCAAAAAAAAATCTTTCGATTGATAAAAGTGCAATATAAAAGAAGTTTGTCCCTGGCATGGATTGACGGTAGAAAAGCATTCAACATACCATTTCATGAAGTCACCTGTTAGGAAGACAAAAAGTGGCGCCTACTTTTATTATCTGCATAGAACGTCTTATGCTCTCTGGTATCAGGTATTCAAGAGGAGCGTTTATCAGAATACAAGTGAACTTAATGAGTCACTTTGATTCATTAAGCTTCCACTTGTATTCTGTATTTCGCTGCTTACTCTCTCAGTTACTTTACGCCAAATCCGTGGGTATAACTGTGGTTCACCCGGAAATCGCAGGTATAAGATCACTCCTATTTTATGTGGATGACCTTAACCTTTATGCTGGTTCCGAACGAGACCTAAATCAATTACTTAGAGTAGTCGAAGAATACGCGCGGAATATTGGTGAGGAATTTGGTTCGGATAAATATGCCGATGTCAAGCTAAACAGAGGATGCTGTCGTGAACATCCAGAGAACATTCAGTTATCTGATAGGAACATCCCACACTATTTAGATGCCAAGGAAACGTAGAACTACCTAGGCATTGCACAACATCGAATACAAATACAGCAACTATTAAAACAAAACTCCACAGCAAGTATAAGAAACGGCCAAAGAAGTCATGAGAATTCACAGGACTTAATAAAATTGCTACTACTAATATGTCATATTTACCCTTACTTCTCTTTCCTCTTCCTTTAGAGTAGTGAAGCGGACGAAAAAAAAAAACGAGAGATTTGGATGTTAGTACACAAAAAAGTCATGCACGTGAATAGAAGTCTCCATTCTAGATCTTCTGATCCTCGAATAAATCTTTCACGTCAACAAGGTAGAAGAGTACTTTTGAGCTTAGAGTGTCTGCATAATCGAATTGTGGTGGAACTCTCGTGTAAGGTTACAAGAGTTTCAATTCTCTCTTGGAATGGATCTACGGTCGGTTGGAACCTTCGTGTGTAGGGCTGCGGAAGGCGCAGCGAAAAAAATTAACCTGGGAGTATACTTTAGCAAAGTCATCGAACAACAAAATGATGGTGTTAACATCCTAGAATTAAAACCACCTAGACTTAAGACAGTCATTAAAACACCAATTTTATAGACAATACAACGAAAAACCACAACATATATTGAGTGTTTTATAGTAATGTCGATTCGCTTCAGCTATCGAAAAAACTAACATTTAGTTTTCTACAGTCGGCAAGCCTTAACTCAGAGACTGAGGGATTTTTACTAGCTTATCAGGATGGTATGATCAATACTTTATTGTATCGTAGTCGATTTACTAAACTATCCGACATTAAGTGTAAGGCATGCAACAAAGAACCAGAATCACTTTAGCGTCCCCTGTTCACGTCGTCATAATGTACTGTTGCGTGTTCTATATTACCATCTTAGATCTTCGTACGGTATTGATGACTTTCCGATATTTCTGAATCTTCCGGAAGAGGGCGACCATTTGCATGCAAACAAGTACTTCTCGGTAAAACAACAGAGGTTTATATAATTGTCTTTGCAACCTCTGCAGAAACAAATGTAATAATAAAAGAACCCATTCCTAGAGAACGTGATGAATATACCAGTTTTTATTTTTTTAAGAGTGATGAAATGGCGCTGTGGTTATCTCATATGTCTATCAAAAAATGTTTAACTTATTGTGGACATTTTGATATTAATCTATAAAAAAATCTTTAAATGGGGATATAGCAAAACACATCATAATATAATTGTCTGAATTCTCTTACCTACTACATATATGAACAAATTTGATATTTATTACTATTATATTTTCTTATAGATATAATCCGGAGTACAGTTCGTAAAAATAATAATTGCATAATCATAATGATATACAATACACACATATGTGACTTCAAGAACCTTGAACCGGATTTACAACACAATACATTCGAGGCATTTCCTCCCCGCCCCTTTAACTACTTACATATTTGAGAATTAATAATTATGCTTAAATGTATTCATTATTAACTATAAAAATTCTCAAAATTCTGTTAAGACTCTACAAAGTTTAGGGATCTTTACCTCTTTGACACCATTCCCCTGAAACAATATCCCTCGCAAACTATAGGTTCCCTTCCTACTCCAAGTATTATATAATTTGGGCACCAACAAATCGATATCGTATATACTTTCCTTAGGAAGTGAAAAGGTGAACATGGAAAGTGGAAAGACAACATACTATATTCGAATATTAAGTAACTATCACTACTAATTATTTTTTGTTAATTGAAAATAAAGAAATAACATCACCAGAAATCGCGACGGTAGTGCAACTAAGTATTTCAGAATAACGCGCCGAATCGGATCACCTGTAAAGTGGCTTTAAATGACATATGCAGAGTAACTATAAAGGAATGCAACAGAATAAACCTATTTATTAAACAAACCGCAAATAAATTCAATAAATGTATGTATGTGTGTATTTCCTTACTCTTTGGAGTATGTAGCAAAATTATATTTTCCTTTAATACAAGCAGATGAACATCATAACGTGTAATTTTAATCCCAGAGTAAATTTAATTTGCTTACTTGCATAACTACTCTCCATGCAAGACGAGAATTAAGTAATATTTTAGGCTAATTCACAAATTGCTTAAAGTCACTCTATATTTCCTATGTTTCAATAACTATTTCCGTTGCATAATAATTTAAAAATTCCAGGATCAAATAACTGAATATTTTTGTTTGCTTTATGAGTTGGACCACGGTTCATGGGAGAAGTAAAAAATATTATAAGGTTTGTGTTACGGAAACACTGTTACAGAGATTGGTGCTGTGGCTTCTGGATTTTTTAAAATCCCGTTTATATTGTATTTAGTGGGTTTCGCCTGCGAGGATTAGATCATCTGCATCATTATTGTGATAAAGAATAAGAAGAGACGTAACAGAAGTCACATTACCTACCTATCCACTTCTAAACTTCAAATTAGTATTATAAATGTAGCAATGTAATTCTAACATATATATATATATATATATATATATATATTATATATATATATAATTATAATATATATAATATATATTCGATATATATATCGATACTATATATATATATATAGGTATATATATATATATATATATATATATATATATATATATATATAATATATATAATACATATATATATATATATATATATATATTATATATTATATATATATATATACATATATATATATATATATATATATATATATATATATATATATATATATATATATATATATATATATATATATATATATATATATATATATATATATATATATATATATATATATATATATTATATATATATATATATATATATATATATATATATATATATATATATATATATATATATATATATATATACATATATATATATATATATATATATATATATATATATATATATATATATATATATATATATATATATATATATATATATATATATATATATATATATATATATATATATATATATATATATATATATATTAATATAACAAAGACAGGAGTATTCGCGACTGACTCGTTAAGAAAAATATATTCTCAATTTAGTGGGGCTGCAGTCTATATTTAAATATTTATGGCCTTGGGTAGTGAAACAACCTTTTTTGTTAGTCGAGCTTTCGACATTATATTTATTTCTTCTTCAGGACATCTGGAAAGACAAAATTTTCTTTTTTCTTTATATTGTTAAGTGAAAAATTACTTTTTTAAGTACATTCATATAGTTGAAAAGAACAAAAAAGAAAGATGGCATGAAAAAAAAGAAAAATGATTGACTTACCAAAAGTGGTTTTTCTATAACAAAACAAGCAATAATTTGCACAGAGGGATATTCCCTAATATACTATTGTTAACTACATAACATTATAATTAGACAGAAAAATATAAAACGGCCAAAATGGCTGGCCTGGTACTCTCTGCTAATCCCGTAAACCAGTAAATTCCCAAAAAATTATCAATTTTTGGCGGTAAAGGTGGAGTGTGATAGACCGATATAACTTTTGTTTAGTGGAGAAGGACAAAAGGTATTGATTCGTTTCGATCTAAGATATGCTTTTAATTTAAAACTTATTTACATGGCAAATAGAGAAGTGAATAAAGATAGAAATAGTAATTGAGTGTGCAGATTTTTTTATTTTAATAGCGCATGTGTCAGCCTGCATACGGGGGATAACAGAAAGAAACTATGCATTACAAATGATTGGAAGGAAAAAACATTTTGTCTATGTGTTATTCGTCTGGTGCAGGACTCAGTTCCATATACAGTTACATCCTCAAATTAGAATTAGAAAAATACCAATCACTAATTGATCATCCTGCACCAGAGGAATAACACATAGACAAATTGTTTTTTTTCCTTCCAATCATTCTATTACATTATATTATCTATTATACCTATATTTTTATTTTTATTTTTCCGAAGACTGTAATGCATTGTTTCTTTCTGTTATTTTTCACTTAACAATATAAAGTAAAAAAAAAAAAATTGTCTTTCCAGGTATCCTGAAGAAGAAATAAATATAATTCGAAAGCTCGACTAACAAAAAAGGTTCGGTCTTCACTACCCAAGGCCATAAATATTTAAATATAGACTGCAGCATATATTTTTCTATATTATAGTGTTATGTATAATATATATATATATATATCTGTAAATATTGCTTGTTTTGTTATATAGTCAATATTTTCTTTTTTATATGTTTTCAACTATATGAATGTACTTACAAAAGCAATTTTTCACTTAACAATATAAAGAAAAAAGAAAATATTTGTCTTTCCAGATATCCTGAAGAAGAAATAAATATAATTTCAAAAGCTCGACTAACAAAAAAGGTTGTTTCACTACCCAAGGTCATAAATATTTAAATATAGATATAAATTATATATATATATATATATATATATATATATATATATATATATATATATATATATATATATATATATATATATATATATATATATATATATATATATATATATATATATATATATATATATATATATATATATGTATATATTGTAACATTCATTTTTTCCTAGATTTTAAGATCATGTTACAACACCGTCTTTTTCTCTATAATTTATATTCTGTTGCAGTTTTTTATATTTGATTAGACAGTGAGTTTAAATTTTTGAGCAGTGTAACTTAACCAGTAGTGTGTAGCGTGTTGCCGACTTAACGTATTTCGTTTGCATTGAAAGCATCTGATTTGTTAAAAACTACGTTCCGGAAATGAACCAAGAAGTAGGGAGAAGATATATAAACGGCCATTTGGATTTTTTAGGGGCTTTTTCGTCCAGCATGACGTAGTGGCTTTTTCCTTTCGTCGCGCCGTAGTGCAGTAACGGCTTTTTTCCTCGGTGAGAGAGTAGTGTTTTTTTTCTTCGTCAGGCCGTAGTAGGCTTATTCTTCCATCTTGCCGTAGAGTAGTGGCCTTTTTCCGTTCTAAAAATATTCTGCTCATCCTAAGGCATTTGGGGTCAAAAAGTGATTAGTTATCCAAATAAGAATAGGAGAGTAGCAAATGAGATAATATCTGGATGAAAATCTCACCAGGGAGGCCAAGCTGTTTATGGAAAACCCACGAGGAGAAGCCAAGTAGGAAGTCAACACGTTAATATTACAAAGTTTTATATCGTGTCTCTTAAAGCCATTTGTTTTTTTTTACACTTAGAATCAGTAATTCATAGAACCTTTTTAACTCTAGTTTAAATGTGTACACTTTCATAGCATAATGGGTTTTTATTTAGTTAATGTAATTTCAAGAGTGTCATAACAGCAA
>CM032449.1:108064182-108122273 GCA_019049505.1 Pachyrhynchus sulphureomaculatus | reverse complement strand
TTTCTAAGGCTGTAATCATTGAAACGAAGGATGCACTGTTCAAAGCCCTGTATGTAAATGAAAGCGCCCTTCCTTGTGGTTACAGCAATATTCGCCCCTCATTATGAATTAATGCAAAGCTGTTTCAATAGTGACCTCCCAGATTGATAGGCATATTGGTGTAGAGGGTTTTTTAGAACTGCTTCCTCTTTTATATGCCTACCTAGCAATGTTTCGAGCTTTTTTAGTAGAAAAAGGTAATTGGTCGATACGCCTTAGGAATAAGGATTACATTTACAGTTCTCCAAGCCTGGGAGACATAGTTCACTGCAATGTATGCTCGATATATTCTGCATAAGTGTAGTATCAGATTGTCTATTTGCAGAAGTATTGGGAAGATTCCATCTGGTCCTGGCATTGTGTAGGGTACAAAAGTCCGTCTAGCCCATCTGATTCTGTCATAGCTGCCCAATCAGCTCTCCTAACCTTATAGCCAAGATTCAGTTTCTGTCTGAGCTACTTCCGGTTGTTGAATTTTTCTGATCTCGGAAAATGCTCTTGGGAAGACACCTCAAGGCTCTCCTTTCCTGATGTAGTGTACTACCCCCCTGTTAGCTTCTTTATCTTATCTTTTGAGAGAATTTTGGAAGCATGCTGCTTGACAAATGTTTTCTACTTATCCGCAGGTACTTCTTAAATGAATCTCTCTTTGCGTTCCTCAGGGCTTTGTTGTACTCTAAGTGACTGGGAGTATCTGAGCTTTTTTATTCTGTTAACCATGGAACATACTTTTTTGGGTAGTTACAACTCAAATGAGAGTTTTCTTCAAAAGCAGTGGTGAGTGCTTCTTGAAGTTGATCAGCACATAGATTGATGTCCACCGTATTCCAAAAGTTAGTTCTAATGGAAGTTTGTTTAAGCTATCATTAGAAGAAGAAGAGGAATGTTTAAATTGAATTCCATAGGATTCCTTTATAGTTTTTCTACGAATTTCGGTAAGTTGTCATGACCCTATCAAAATCGCGAACTATAAACTCTATGTGTCTGTTATTAGATGCTGACGGTTCATTTGATTCTTGCCAGTTTCCTATCCTGTAGTGAATAGATACAGTAGTTGTTATTATGTCAATAACCTCCCTCCATCTTGCCGTAACAAGAGTTGGTTTCATTTCCATGATCTGGTAGAAGTAAGTTATTACTGACCAAGTATTGTAGTAAAGCAATCCCGCGCGTATTATTGCCAGATCTGCCCCATGCGGTATTATGTGCGATTATGTCACATCTTACTAGGAGTTGGTGTTAAGATGCCACATAGTAGTTCACAAGAGATTTTTACTCTTTAAGAGGTGTTGTGAATCAAATGCAAAGTATGCTCATAATTCACAATATCTCAGTTTGATGATGGCAAGGTCCCTAGAACAGAAGTTTAACGGGGCCATAAATTTCATGACGTTACTTACATAGGTACATGCCCTAATATTACCAAATGACTTATGGTATATTAACTCATAGACCGAGTCGCTCACTTTTCCCTATACGATCCATGGTTCTTGGCTTAGAGCGATTGTTATAGACTCGTTGATTTTCCTGCGACAGAGGAACGCAGAACCAGCTCTATTGTGCTTCAGGTTTACTTGCAGTAGCTTAGGTTTCTCGCTGGAGTCATCTCTCCTGTCGCTTGCTAGAGCTAACCCTTTGAAAGACCTCTTCCATAATCTCACACATGTTTTTATGTTAGACTTCACGAAGGACTTCATAGTTGTTTCGTCGATGTTTAACACACATACGTTGTCTCCAGTGGCGTTGATTATTACGTGTTACTTCTATGTTTTCGATCCTTCATTCTGTGTTTTTGTCCATGATCACTTTTGTTGCATTTAAAAGGTATTTTGCTATTACCCCTCTAAGTTGTGCAACCTCCTACCAGTGTTTGAGAATCTCGGTTTGAAACCAAATTTGAAACCCCTGCATGACAGAATGACCGCTCCTTTTTCAAAGTAGTTCAAAGTTATTGAAAACTGGTCTATTATATTCTAGTCTAGGTTTTATTGCCTCCAATAAGGGCATCCGGATATTCTCGGATTTTACCTCTGTCAGGCGTGTCCTGGGGAACTCCTGCAAAACAATGACTAGTTTGATGGCAGTTAGGATTTCATTGAAGGTGAGTCACCTTTTCTCTTTTTGGTTCCCCCCTGATATACGTCAGGATTGTTGCTATCGGATTTCAAACGTTTTTTTGGCCGTTTATTTTCTTATGGAGGATCGACAACCTTGAATTTTCACACACACGAAAAGAAACTGTTTCTTACAATAAAAGGTTTTAAAAATCTAAACTTTATTTAAAGCAATGGCCAGGAGTGAAGATATATTTCCCAAAATGACCATTTCATACAGTGAATCTTTAAAATAATCGTCCACTACTATATCACAATCTATTATATGAGTAGTAGCTTCACTATAGTCTTTCATGAATCAAAAAGTCCTTGTAGTACAAATAATGGCTGGTTACTACAGAACAATCTGTAATTGAATTTTAATAGTAACAGTAATATAGATAGCGTATTACTTATATGTAACAATTTTTTCTTGATGAAATTTTTTACATATGTTCAGTAAAATAAATGTCAATGTTTATTTCTACACACTTTTTTGGAGTAAAATGTACCTTATAATCTGGCCTGGGACCTACTTTATTTAATAAATACAAAATTTCAGCAGGTTTTGTTGAGAGATTGTTGCTTGAAACCAAAATAAACACACTGAAAAACCAACAGACAAACAAACTGAGAAAAGGTCTACAAAAAGTTGTTTTGGACCATTATAAGCACTAGTATAAGCTACTAATTATTTTTTCGAAAAAATTCTCAATGTACAGTTACGATTAAGGAAAATATTCTACGCTGGCAAATATATACCAAATAGCATTTATTGTAAAATAAAAAGTTAGTTTTGACAAACCTGTATAGTGTTATTTTTTAATATTTTACATGACAAGTTATTTAAAATGTCCTCTTAATGTGTCTTAAACTCATTTTTATCGACTTCGGCTACTCTAAACTCTAGTTTTGTCTAATTGCTTTAAATTAGATTTAAAAAATATTAAATTAATTTATCAACTTGTTTCTGTCCCTATTTTATTTCATATTTGGTATCCGGTATAAAATTTTAAAATAAAAGTATACTGACTTACCGGGGATCGAACCGGAAAACTCTCAGCACGGTAAGCCGGAACTATACCTTAGAGCCCAAGATACCATGCGAGTTGTGGTACTTTTCTGACTTCCCTCGTAGTCACAAAGGTGCTTCCAATTTTTAAGTGTTTTAAGTTGAAATATTGAAGGCCTAGTACCTTTACTTTAGAGTATAACAATATTACTACCACTCAGTATGTATATGAGCACGGTATTAATTTTAATATTTATATATAAAACTTAAGAAACCCAGAATTGAAGATAATGAAAATTTACTAGATTTTATCCTATTTAAGAAAAAACGATTAGAGCTAAAGCAAATGTGGCATTTTTCGGAGGATTTCGACTTAAACTCAATATTCGTTGGAGGTTCTATCTTGGAGCCATTCATTTTCCCATTATTTCAATCAAATGTCCGTAACTTATAACTGAAAGTTATATAGAAGAGTTTGCAGATGGCACTGGACTGGTGGTATCAGCACATAACTGAACGACTTCAAGTATATATAACATTTAACAAGTTTTGAAACAGTGAATAAAATTATTTTAAATAATATCGATAAAATAAATTTAATAAAGCTGCACAGTAAAACATCATTAATTACCAATTGCCAAATAAATAATTTTAACTTAATTCCTCCTGAATATATTATTGTTAATATTATACTGGTAATTAAATATCTAAGCATCTTTTTAGATAAAATAAGATCGTGATAAAATGCGATAGATTTTATACGTAAGAAATGAAATTTACAATATAAAAAAAGCTTTTATCAATAAAATCTAAACACATTTACTATAGCTTGTATTACAAACTTAACCTATAACCTGTAGCATAGCTAAGGACGATAAGGGCACATCTGCACCTAAGCTTTTCCGAATGCAGAGAAAAGAAACAGGATCTTTTTGTTGAAAGTTCTAGTGTAGGCAAGGGTTCTCTTTATAAAAAAATCTTCTCCTTCGGTCCCCAATTTTAAATTGATCGTAATTTGCTAAAATTGCACTGCACGAAAGAATTATGTTTTGTGGGAAATCTCCCGGTCATCTAGTTTTAAAATGAATGTAAACTTTTTAATGTTCCATTATATGAAAGGATTTTTTTGGTGAAAAATTTTCATCACGCCGGTCATTAATTTATGGTTCATCTGTTGGAAAGGGCCTAAGCTTCCAGTGCAAGTAGATGGGGTACTTCGCCTTCCGCTGTCGCTTGGCGCTTCCCCCTCCCCCCACGTTTGTTGATCGGCAATCCCCTCTATAAGCAGTTCTGCCAACACCAAGTTTACTGTTTTTCTTCAAAAAAACCCTTTATATCCATATGCAGTGCATCAACACCTGCAATCAGAAAAACCTCATGTACTCGCTCTATGTGAAACCAAGGTCAGTCCATCGACCAGCACGGTCAACTATCTTTATCCTGGGTACGACTTCTATTCCCGATTTAGGCGTAACTTTGGAATCTGTCTTTTTGTCAGAAGCGACCTCTCTTGTCAACGAGAAGAAGATCTGGAGCCCCCAAACTTTGATGTTATGTGGTTAAAAATAACGACTCAACAAACCACAAGGTTTATCTGTATCCTGTATCGACCACCAAGCGATACCAATTTTCGAACACTTTTCGCTTCTCTTGCAGACACCATCGATCATTTACAAAGTAACTATCCAAGTGCCGAAATTGCCATCCTGGGCGACTTTAATGTCCACAATATCAACTGGCTCAAATATTCAAATACTACCGACGAACAAGGTCGTGAAGCTGAATCATTCTCAATCAGTTGTGGCTTAACTCAGCTTATTGACGAACCAACACGGATCCCTGATCGAGACGGGGAGTTCGCCAGTCTTCTTGCTCTGTTTTTAACCACCAATCCGGAGATTTACACGGTCACTGTAAATCCGCCGTTAGGTTCTTCCGACCATAAACTGCTTTCGACATCGAGTATCCTGCCAATCAGTGACAGAGAGGCGCCTAGGCCGCGCAAGATTTGGCACTACAAATCTGCTAAATGGGAAGATCTCATGGAATACTTTCGAACCTTCCCTTGGATGGACGTTTGTTTTCGATTCGATAACCCATCTGACTGCGCCAGGGAGGTCTCCGATGTTATTTTGGCTGGTATGGAAGCTTACATCCCTTTTTCGAAGAAATGCTCCTCCAACGGCAAGCCTTGGTTCGACCGAAAATGCAAAGAAGCTGTTGCTTCTAAACATATTGCCTACCGACAATGGCGTGAAAATCCTAACACCGTAAATCGAAACATCTTTGTTCATGCCCGGAACAGATGCAAGGGAAATTATCGACGAAACCAAGGAGGCACACAATCAACGAATTAGAAACAAACTTCTCGCTTGTTCCAACAATTCCAGGTCCTTTTGGGGCAGTCGTTAAGGCAGTTAGTCAAAATTTACCAAATCCACCATATACCACCACTCACACGGCCAGATAATTCCATTGCAACCACACCTGTTGAGAGAGCGAACTTGTTGGCTGAACTTTTTGCTTCACATTCTACTGTCGATTTCCAAGGAAAAACATCACCTACTATTCCCATATTGCAGTCAAGGATGCCCGATGTTGTCTTCAGACAGCGCATCATAAAGCGTATTTTAATGAAGCTTAGACACCAAGAAGGCTTCTGGCGCTGACGGAATACCTGCCATAGTTCTCAAAAACTGTGCAAGCGAACTAACACCAGTTTTCTGTAGACTTTTTAACCTATCCTACAGAAAGGGAATATTTCCGTCCTGCTGGAAATGTGCCACGGTTCAGCCGATACCTAAAAAAGGTAAGAAGACCTTGCCAAATAACTACCGACCAGTTTGCACTGCTTTCAATAATATCGAAAGTCATGGAAAAGGTTATCAATGAGCAACTTCTAAAATATCTTGAACGATTCAATATTATTAGCGATCACCAATATGGTTTTCGTAAACATAGATCAACAGGAGATCTTCTGACTTATGTAACACATGTTTGGAACAACGCAATTGAACACTTTGGAGAATCTCGAGCGGTTGCTCTTGACATATCCAAGGCATTCGACCGTGTTTGGCACGATGGACTGTTGGCTAAGTTGCGCTCTTATGGTATGTCTGAAAGGTTCTGTTTGTGGCTCTCATGTTTCCTCAGAGAGCGTTTCTTTACGAGTGGCGGTCGACGGATTTCTTTCTAACGCTGGTGTGCCTCAGGGCTCCATACTGTCTCCTACTCTCTTTCTCATTTACATTAACGATCTGCTGGAAAAGACCGGGAATCCAATCTATAGCTTTGCAGATGACAGTACGCTTGTCTCTTCATTCCACCTTGAACGCTCGGACATCGGCTGCTCAGGCGAATGTCCGCAGACAGCAGGAGGTCGTTCAACTCAACAAGACCTGGAAGAAATTCTATCTTGGGGTGACAGTAACCAAGTGGAATTTAACGCTACAAAAACCCAAGCGGCAGTTTTTTCTAAAAAAGTTAACGTTGCTGAACCCGACATAGTTATGTCGGGGCACTCCATTCCCCTAGCATCGTCGCTCAATTTGTTGGGCGTTAGTTTTGGGAGCAAATATGTCTTGGCATGAACATGTTGCAGGCATAGCAAGGAGAGCTTCTCAAAAGTTGGGAATATTATTTAGAACCAGAAAGCTTTACACCCCACAACAACTGTTAATTCTTTACAAAGCCCAAATTCGACCAACTATGGAATACTGCTCCCACGTTTGGGGCTTCGCTCCCAAACATACACTGCATTTGTTGGATTCTGTTCAGAGAAGAGCGGTCCGTCTGATTGGGGATCCGGAATTGACCGGCGGCCTTGATTCGCTGGAACATCGAAGAACGGTTGGCGACTTGAGTCTGTTCTACAAGTATTTTCATGGAAGGTGTTCGAAGGATGTAGCCCGCTTAATTCCTCCCCAAAGCGGTGCATGTTAGAAATACACGTCGCGCTGGTGCTTCGCATCCGTATGAGGTTCAGCTTGTTACTCCGCGTACAACGCTTTTCAAGCAATCTTTTATATGGAGAACGTCATCCCTTTGGAATAATTTGCCCAGCGCTGTGTTTCCCACCGAGTACAATTTACAGCGATTCAAGAACAACGTGAATCGCTTTTTCCGCACTCGTGCCGCTCCTGGAGCGCTTTAGGGACTTCCCTGCAGCACGTGTGCTAGACCAATAAAAAAAAAAAAAAAAAATATGCCCTCCGCCTCTTGAACCTAGCTACACCACTGTCTCTAACATAGTATTATGGCAAATATCCTCTGAAGATCTGTGGCAATAGCCTTAATTGCAATACGCTTAGTCATAAAATGGTTTCATTTGAAAGGTCTCCTTTATAATAAGGTATTATACTTTATAATAATCTTTTAAGTGCTAAAAAGAACGCTCTTTTTATATAAAATATTTAAAAAGAATTAAACTAAGATATTAATAAAAAAAAGCTTATTAATTATTATCTAAATTTTAAAATGACATGTTAGTATTAAACAATATTCTCTGTACCACTCGTTTTGCTTTTTATAGTTCGTACGTTGACGTCGTCAATCTTGTTTCAGGATTATGAATGACAAAGCACTGATTTATTATTTATTTATTTACTTTAAAAAATATAAACTGAAAAAAATACATGTGTTTCTTCAATAATTATTGTCATTTTATGTCAGAGGTACAAAACACTTAGATTAAAATTCTTTAACTTATTTTTATACATCATAGCTTATTAAATTTTTCATCAAATAAGTAATTATATAATGATATAAAGGGTAGCTGTTTTTTTATTTGTTTTAAAAACTAACTTATGTGCTAAATTCAAATTCAATCACATAACCATGTGTCACGAAATGCACTTATTGGGATCTTACCTATTCAATACATTTTTAAATCTGTTATAAGCGCCTGTGTACAAATTTTCTTAAAAATGAACACCGAAATTTCTGCTTTTCCTGAAAAATAAAAAAAAAAGACTTTTATCTTGTGTTTAAAATTGTGAAAGTCCGCTGCAAAAGAATTTGAATGTAGATTTAAATGTTCTTAAATATTACTAATGCATTTGGGCCATTGGAAAAAGTTGAGACTGAAAGTATGGAAAAAAGTTCTCCTAATTGAATGAAAAATCTCAATTGATGGTAAAGTTTGTTCTAAACATTTTAAAAAAGAAGATTACAATTCTTCCAGGTAAGGAAAATTATTTATTCTTGAACAGTAATTCGTTTTTTTTTGTGTAATTTGTGTGTACGTGTGTCAAACAAAAAATTCCATATTAGATAACATTTTATTTTGATAAAATACTGTCTCAATTATTTTGTATTCATTCAAAGTCATAAAAGTTATTAAATTTTAACCTCCGAAGCGAATTGACATTTGATTTGAAACCGGTTAAAATTTTTCTGATTGTCATTGATTTTAACGTATAATTTCACAAAAATTTCTATAAATATTTTGGAATTAAGTATATTCTTTGCATTTCAGATGCTTCATCTTTAAGAAGGCGATAAAAAAATAATTTTCATATAAAAACTGAAATATAAATATTAGACATTTTAGGTTAGAATCTTACCGGTAACAATACAAAAGAGTTGCGAGGATATGTTTGCGTTTTTCACCTTCACACGGCTTTACAAGGGCATTTCATACACAAAATTGTTCTACTGTTGAATGTGCCATTTATCTCAAACAACTACTTTCGCAAGTGGGCCGTGGATATATGTACATGCTACTTGAATTTTAATTTTGTTGGGTGCGATAGTTTTGTTATCGATTATTTCACAGCCAAGGGAAAAATTTGATTTTGAAAATTTTTCACCGAGTGTGAAATTCCTTTGGGCAGGATTTGTACCGGCCCATTTGCAAATATTGCCAATTGTTAATAATATTTTTGAAAAATACTGTCACACTCCCTATGCTTCACACGTTACAAATTTAAATCTGCACCCATATTTCGGTCATCTTAATAAACACAGTAGGCTCCACCCATAGGTAAGATCCCAATTGCAGTTGGTTTTTGGTTTATTCGTTCAGAGTTTTAAAATCTAAGATAATAGAGAGTTTATTAGAGAACAGTGCTTATTAACAATTAAAACTATCAAGTGGAATATCTGAAAAAAACTTGCTTTAACGTAGAAAATGGCTAGTTGGTTATATTATTCGCACACACACACACACACACACATAGAATGTGGAAACGAACTAATAATATATTTTATTAAAACCTTTTATCAAGACAACAGCACAATTTTTTTATATATACACGGACCAGACTATATTTTTTTCTAGATTGGGTATGTATGATCACTAGTTCGTAAATATCTTTAGAAGAATCGTTGAAGTATGTTTTTGACTACTATAACAAAAAAGTGTTCAGTTTTAGGGCTGATAAAAAGAATTACAGGCAATTTTTTTTTACTAACTATTCATTTATTATTAGAAATATATAAAAGTTATACAAGCACTGTGAGCACGTCCTCTAGACCGCCTTTGTAAAATATAATAGTCTGGATGGATAAAATATAACAATAAGTGTAAAAGGTGACCCTTATCTCAACTTATTTTTCAATAAAAAAAATACCAAGATTATTTATTAACATAAATCTATTGAAATTTAAACTAATTTTACTATGTAGTTTGCATCCATTTGTCGTTAACTAGGGAACTTTGAGGTAATTTTCTAACAATACGAAAAATCACTTATAGCCACATTATCTCAAGTAGTCTAAAAGTTAGACCCAATAATTTCCATGGAGTATATTGTATTCTAATTATCATAAAATAAATGTTTTTATAAGAAAATTTGTAAAATATATCATATGTTATAGAAGGTATTTAGATTTTTAACATATATCATTTTTATCGGTTTCTTTATAAATAAAAACAAATTTTCCTGTCTTTATCATTTTAGTTGGTTTAGTCTTAATTGCCAAACAAGGTCAGTTTTCAAGTATTTTAGTAAATCAGGCAGTTTATACTTAGTTCTCTGAAGCTGCTTAACATAAAGATTAAAATTAAAAATATTATCAATATTTCAGTCAATTTTTTACAATAAATTTTCATTTAAATCTTTATGTCATCTCAACCTTAAGATTACACTTATAATTCATGATCCAAAAAGAATTGAAAATAATGTTTAGAAATCAAACTAAAAAACTTTAATATAATGAGGTAGTGAGTTTTTTCCATAGCACTTTTGGTGCATTCCAGAGAAATATCTTTAAAATTTTATTAAAAATATTACTCTAATCTACAGGAATGTACTTCTTTATTTATATCAAAATATTCTTACGTTATTTTTAATTAACAGCATAGAACTAAACTAATCTTACTTTCAACTAATTTATAAAACGGTCTTTGTGTTCATGAAAGTTAATTAAATTTGAGATTTACGTAAACCTTTTTTGTCTTTTATATTTCAACAATAATAACAAGATATTTCCAAAAAACCGCACGAATATTGTTTATAACAAACAAAAAAGAATATTTCAAGAAGTTCGTTTTCATTTAATTGTAGAAGGCTAAATTAAAAAATTGATATTTCAATATCATATTCAGAAATACGGATTCTTATGATTACTGTACGCAAAGTTTCAAAGGTTCTTTGCAAAAGATATATTTATTGTTGTTTAAGAAGCGTAACATCGATTGTCACCAAGTCAATGATCTATAAGCAACTTTAATAAGTGCCATAAAAAGCAAATAGAAAACTCTGGACGGATTTCCAACCTTGAAAAAAATTACCATAATGATCGCACGCGTTTTGCTAGTAAAACCGGCTGTGGATACTTGTCGGTGTTATTATCTGTATTTGTTAATTTTAATAGCAGATTTTATGTGGTTATGTACACATTATTAAAGTACAAATTTAGAAAATATTAGGCTTCTTATAAAAACAATGTTATTTATTTTCTTCTCTATTAGCTAAATCTTCATCGGATTAGAGATTTAATAATATAGCGAAAGCTGGTGAGAAATTGAATATTTTAAATATTAGAAATCAACATAACACTGTAACTTCGTTTCCAGTTGCCCTTCCTTGAGTCCATTGTTAATCTTGGATTGCATTTAGATGTAAACAAGCCAAACCTTGATATAAACTAATAAAGATCAGTATCAACTACCAAAAATCAACAAAGTATATAGTTTAGCAGTTTTTTTCTTATTTGTCAATCCATCTCGAGACTGGGTTCGCCGTATCACGGGAGTTGATGTACTTATTGTAATAGTAGCGAAACATTGCGGCAAGATATAGCATATTGTATATCTAGCTAATGAAAGCCTAGAGTTTAAAAGTTTAACTGTCCTTAAACAAAACGCTTAAACCATGGTTAAGTGAGCATAGTCTGAATATTATTAATAAACGAAGATTAGTTAATCAAGGCTTAAATACAACACAAGAGATCTCCATCTATAAAAAATTATCAACTAAAATATAGATAAACTGTCCGAGATAGAAATCGGGACTACAATGACATATGCACTGAAATTCAAAGACATGCTAACACCTTTACTCGTGAAGTTTTCCAAAAAATTAAAACTGTAACCAGACAATTTAAAGCTAGGGCTGTAATAGATGAAGACAATCAACTAGTCACTGAGCTTGATGAAGTTCTTTAGAGATGGCAAAGATATTGTGCAGAGCTGTATACCGGCAATAACGACATTTAAGCAATTCCTGATGAAAACCTAAAGGAACCAGACATTCTGATGGATGAAATCAAATGTGCTGTTCGTAGATCAGCTAACAATAAGGCACCTGGGGTTGACAGAATAACTGCAGAAGGAATAAAATCTCTTCCTGAAAGTTATCCAATGATTATTCACGGTATATGCACATATAGATGGAGGACAGCGAAATGGCCGAAAGACTGGACAACATCCATCATTACCCCTCTTCATAGAAAAGGTTCAATGGCTAATTGCGATAACTTTAGACTGTTTCCTCTTGTATCACACGTTAGCAAAATTATACTGTACATTATACACTCACGACTGCAGCCCTTTATATCATGCCGGTTGTCGCCTGAGCAGGCTGGTTTTATGAAGGGCAGGGATACTGGAGAACAAATACGCCAAATCGTCGAAAAAGCAAGACAATATTATGTGCCACTATACCTCTGCTTCGTGGACTACTACACTTCGATAATGTTAAATAGACTAAATTATGGTACATAATGTCAGAGATGGGCATACCCCTACACTTAATCAACATTGTTAAAAATCTGTATGAAGCCAGTACTGCTATGGTGAAAATAGATAACAATTGTTCATCTAGATGTCGAATAATGAAAGGTGTAAGACGAGACTGTATACTCTCTCACCCATCCTTTTCAACATTTATAGTGAATTTATAATAAGACACGTACTAGATCGATGGGAAGGAGGAATTAATATAGGTGATCGGCAGCTTAGTAACCTTCGAGATGCAGATTACACCCTATTGCTTTGCAACAAGTCAAAAAGAGCTTTCGGCCTTAATTAAGAGACTTCGGAATATCAATGAAGAATATAGTCTACAATAAATAATAGCAAAACGAGAATTCGGATAGTCGATAGGGAAACAACTTCTCAAATATACAGCAGTTTAATGAATATGAGGTGGTTAGCAGCTTCACATACTTGGAACCCTTGATCAATAACACCGGCAACTATGAAGATGAAATTCGTCGAAGAATATAAAAAGGTCGCACAGCTGTGACTCAACTCTCAAAGCGTTGGAGATCTAGGGATATCAGTGACAATACGAAAATAAATCCAATAGAAACCCTTGCATTTTCCATATTCAGGTATGCATCTGAAATCTGGACTATACACACCGACGTACAGTGATTCGGCAAGAACATGCTAGCGGGACAATATTCATGACGTAATTTCCAGGAACCACTGATAACGACTTGTAAACAACCCCCCCCCCCCCCCCCCCATTTAACGAATTCCAAGAATTAATTTGTTTATCACCTCATAAAGGTATCTTATCAGGGGGTCAAAGTAACCCTTATAAGAGAGGTCATTTTCATTTGCAATCAGTTGCATTTTATGCACACTTGTAATAACATATTTTAAAATTGGTAGCAAAGTGAAACGAGTTTTTTGTGATGGAATATTCTGTTGAAGGTATGTACTCTATTATGACTTATATTTTTTATATAAAAAATATGTATACTTTTGGTGTAATATCAATTTGTAAATGTATAGATAAATCCAGCAAATTTTACATTAATTGTAAACTTTAAAAGTAGCAACTTTTTTTATCCACATATATCCACCTAGACTTTTCTATATGTAATACCTACAACATTCAGGCACAGATTCATATATATTATAGACCCCGAAAAGGCCCGAAAGTAAAATTATTTTATTTTTTTCAGAACGAGGCGTGACTATGACAAAAATGGAGTTTTTTGAAGAATGGCTAAAACATGACAAAACTGAACGAAACAGTGGCATTTTTTATTATATAAGTGAAAAATTCAATATGTCCGATGTTCCTGACGATTCTCTAAAACGACTCGAAATGAAAATATCAAGCCTTTCAGCAAAATTCAATCAAAAGTGGACTTCTTTAAAGTGTAACAAAGAAATGTTTCTAATCAAACATAAAGATTGGTTAGAGGGATCCGGAATCGAAATAAAGATGTGTGTTAACCAGCCGTGCACTTCAACATCATCAGCGGCTCTTTCCGTAGGGCGACCCAGAAAATCAAGACTCATCAACGAAAACGAAGAGACGGAGAGTAGAAGATCTTTTGGAATCGCGAAGTGCAAGTGAGCTTATTACAGCAGCTGAGTTTAGCTACTCGAAAAGAAGGGAATAGAAGTGTTGCTAAACAGATCCATAACGTCGCGGTCAGTGAAACTAGAGAAAAGAATAAGTGTTCTGAACAAAGTCGGCAGTTAACACCGGACGAAGCTTTAGCCCATTATGTGGACTCGAAATCGACTTCTCACTCATATAAACAAACAAGAAAATGGTCAATGAAAGCGGGACATCAAATGTATCCATCGTTTTATAGTTTAAATAAGTCCAAAGCTTCTTGTTGTCCTTCTGACGAATATATTTCTGTGACTGAATCTCGAGCTGAAATTAAACTTCACGCGATTTTGGATAAAACGGCTGAACGATTAGTTAAAGCTCAGACGGAAGTCATTAGAAGTGTGTTATCTCGTTCATATTATACGTTGGTAAGCAAATGGGGCTGTGATGGGAGTTCAGGGCATAGCACGTATAAGCAGAAATTTGAGAACACTAACGCTACAGACGAGTTTTTAATCGTATACTCATTTGTCCCTTTGAGACTGCTTGATGGCGAAACAGTGATCTGGCAAAATCCAAGACCTTCCTCTACTTTATATTGCCGTCCTATTAAGTTTATTTTTTGCCAAGGAGACAAAAGAGTTTACGAAAGAAGAAACTTCTAAAATTTTAGATGAAGTAAGTCAGCTTCTTCCAACATTATGTAACGTTGCTGGATCTCAAATCTCTGTTAAACACGATTTGTTGTTGACAATGACTGATGGCAAAGTGTGCAATGCCTTAACAGACACAAGTTCAACACAAAAGTGTTATATTTGCGGTGCCACCCCGTCTACTATGAACGAGGAGTCAAAGAAATATCCCAGCAACGAAGAACGCCTTGCATTTGGTTTATCTACTTTACATGCATGGATCCGCACGTTTGAATGTTTGCTTCACATCAGCTATCGTTTAGAAATAAAAAAGTGGCAAGTCAGGTGAGATAACGACAAAGCTATTGTGAAGCAACGCTCACAAGAGACACGAAAAGCGTTTAAAGATCGTATGGGTCTCATTGTAGATAAACCAAAACCTGGGTATGGTGACACAAACGATGGAAACACAGCACGTAGATTTTTTTCCAAAGCTGAATTGAGCAGCGAAATTACAGGATTAGACGTAAACCTTATTCGTAGATTTCATGTAATTTTAAGAACTTTGTCATCGGGATATGACATAAATTATATAGAATTCGAAGTTTTGTGTTGATACTAGAAAATTATACCTTGATCTGTATTCGTGGTATTCCATGCCCGTTACTGTGCATAAAATTCTTGTACTCAGCGCGGAAGTTATAAAGTCTTTTCTTCTTCCCATTGGACAACTCTCCGAAGAAGCCCAGGAGGCAAGAAATAAAGACTGTCGTAGATTCCGTGAACGGCACACCAGGAAGCGGTCACGTATTGCCACAAATACAGATCTTTTGAGAATGCTTTTAATTACGTCTGATCCTGTTATCAACTCGTATAGAGAATTACCGCGAAGAAAATTTACTTCTTTGCCATCGGAGGTTCTGCAGTTGATTATCCCACCTTCATTGCCATCCGAAACACCATCAGTAAGTCATCATCACGAATTAAATGAGGAGGATTATTTACTCTCTGAATATTCTACTGAATGGGGGAGAGCGGTGATGACGACTCATCTGATGGTGATTAGTAGGTTTAAGTATTTTTTATTGTAATTGTTATTCTTATTTTATTGTGTGTTGTAGTTGCTTATAATTCATGCCTTAGTATGTAAGTTATTTAATATTATATTTCTTTTACTTATACACCTTGTTATTGTAAATAATTGATATATAGATACCGTTATTGTACTAATTTATTTTAAAAGAAATAATATTTTGTAAATTAATAAATGTGGGTACTATCATTATGATTTCTATTTTTTTCCTAGAAATTTCTTTGTAAACAAACATGATTGTGCTTTTCACACATAATGAGTAGGTAGACGTATGTAGCTAATTAAAGAACAATTAGCGACAATAGTGAACAAATGAGACACATTAGTAAACCACTTCCGTCTTGCAGCTACATATTTCGATTAATACACATACAGTATACATTTTTCAAATTTTTTTTCTTAAAATAGCTTAAGATTCCTGGAATATACTTAAACAATTGAAATAAGTGAAGAAATAATATTGTCCCGCTAGCTTGTACTAGTCGAGACACTGTGCGACGATCGATGCGTTTAAAATGTGGTGCTAGTGAAGAATGCTGAGAATTCCGTGGAGAGCTTGGCGAACTAATGCTTCAGGCCTTAATGAGGTCAAACCGAAACAGAGACTCTCCACTACAGTCTACCCTAAAGTATTTTGGTCACATTATACGTACTGATAATATGGAGAAACTTGTGGTGCAGTGCAAACCAAATGAAAGGAGGCGACGCTGAAGATCACCTAGCCGCTGAATGTATACGATTGAGATGCTGTTGGGTAACAACATGGAGCAAGCTATAAGAGAAACAGTTAACAGCCAATAGACTGGATAGCCAGACATAAACATGATATGTCTGACGAGACATTTAGACTAGAGGAGAAGGAGGAGGCTCTCCGTCGGGATCTTTGAATGCCACACCAACTAATTTTATTTAGAGTTAAAATCTTTTGTATGTTTGTTTATTATTGTATCGTACGACAACTGAAAAAATATTGATATGCTCCAAGTAACCTTTCTAATTCCCTCCACCACCATTTTTAACCCTATACATGTTTAATGATAAATAATTATGCCACAAATTTTTTCTTTATTGCTAAAAGCCAAGTCCATAATGCTACTGAAAATAAACAAAATACGAGTAAATCGACCCACATCATCTAAAGCGATTATACTTAAACACCATAATTTTTATTCTATATCAAGTATTATATAGTGTTTCAAACTTATGTTTAATTTTATTTAAGAATGTTCGAGCTAACAGACTGATAAACCAACGGAAATTGGCAATAATATTTTTCAAGATCTAGGAACCATAACCGTGAAGAAACACAATAATCTCAGAGTGAAATTTTTCCACAAATACAATATTACCCTAGCAAGTCGAAGTAAAAAAATTATGTCGACTATATAAACGTAAAAAAATATCAATTTATAAGACAAATAACACTGGTTGACAAAAAAACTTTCGGAAAAATACTGGGACCTACATATTTTGACTCGCTGAACGCGAATTTAAGGTTCGTGTTGCTCCATCACGTCAGGATTTTTTTCTAATCTCAAAACACACTTAAAAATGGACTAAAATGCTGCTATGCTCAATGCATATATTCCTGTGTTTTTTGGGATGCTGAGTTCAAAATCAACGTAAAAATTGCACTCTGTGGTCAGTATTGCTTTTTAACCTTAGAAAGTACCTAAAAAATGAACTACGACCGCTAAATGATTAAAAATTTGAGGTTAGAATATTAAAATTTTTAAATCAAAGATGGCGTATACAAAATAAGGGACGCAAATTTTATGAAATAAGGAACAAATTGTAGGAATGGAACATATTTTCGGACCATAATCTCCCTGACGTTATGGATGACAACTGCCAGTCCCCACCATAACCTTACAAATAAACCCCCTGTCCAAATTACCCCCTACCCTCCATGTTAAATTATTTCTCTCTCCTACCTATCAGAGTTCTTCTCAAAAACAAATTCTATGTATACAGTTTGTATACATTGAACATGTTTTTACTCTTAATTCTACCGCTACATGGCCACCATTAATACCTCTTAGCAATTCCGAAACTCTCACTACTTGTATAAGGAGTGGTATGATAATGCTATTATTAAACTTGGATTCAATTTGGAAGTTATATATATATATATTATATATATATATATATATATATATATATATATATATATATATATATATATATATCACTCGCTGAGTATTAACTTACTTTGCGATATCTTTATGTATTTTGGCCCCCAAATTACAAATTTATCACCTGTAGTTTTATTACGGACTGCATAAATATCAATAGATTTTCAAGCAGTTAGAAATCAGTAGTTGTTAATATTGCAAAAAAGTTTTGTTTATTCGAAGAGTTTACCCTCAATTTTTATGCGTTCGTTTAACCCGAACTGTCCGTTAAAATAAAAAAAATCTGTTTATTTTATTTACAACGTTAGGACAATTTTTGGGTCGATTCAGTATCAACTAGGGAAATAAGCACAATCCGCATTTTCTTAGTGCTCAGAGCACTACTTATACAAGTAGCTAGAGTTTCAGAATCGCTAGGAGGTATTAATGGTGGCCATTTAGCGGTCCAATTAAGGGTAAAAAAACGTCTTCAATGTATACAAACTGTATACATGTATTTTTTTGAGAAGGTAAGTGTTAAAGAGATAAAGAGAGGCAATTTAACATAGGGGTGGGGGGTAATTTGGACAGGAGGGTTAATTTGTATGGTTATGATGAGGACTTCCAGTTGTCATCTATAACGCCAGGGAGATTATAGTTCAAAAACATATTTTATCCATACAGTTTGTACCTTATTTCATAACATTTGCGTGACTTATTTTTGTGTAAGCCATCTTTGATTTAAAAAATTTCAATATTCTAACCTAAAATTTTTAATCAGTTATACGAAAACCCCCGAATAAGAAGTTTTAACCTAAAAAATTATCCTGAAGGGATTTCAAACAGTTCTTTTATCATTTAGGGTCGTAGTTAATTTTTTAGGTACTTTTTGAGGCTAGAAAGGAATACTGAAAACAGAGTGCATTTTGCGTTGATTTTGTACCATTAAACAACATTTTAGTCCATTTTTAGATGTTTTCTGAAACTTCTGGAAAAAAAATCCTGACGCGATGGAACAAAATGAACCTCAAATTCGTGTTCAGCGGGTCAAAATACATAGGAATATATTACTCAGGTCCCAGTATTTTTCCAAAAGTTTTTTTTTGTCGACCAGTGTAATTATTTAAAATCCAACTAGGACAATAGCGAAGCTACATAACTATCGCATTTGACTAATTAAATATGTCTGCATATTAAAGAGTCACCGCAGATTTAGCTTGAATTAGGACCCTCGACGGCTTTTAAACCCATTTGTGTCCCAAATGACACTAACAGCTTATTAGTGATGGCAGATATAATTATCACTCATTTTTCCGTTTGCTCAAGAATTAATGAAAACGTGTTGAGGAGATATATTTATATAATTATTCATTTGATTGTATTTCCTTTATATGTTTTTGAAAAGTGCGTTTTTAAAGAAGGCTAGAGTATTAAATTATGAAGTATTAAATGCTGATTTAAGGGGTAATGCCACTCTAAAAATTTTAAAAGAATTGAAATTTTTTATCTTAAATGATGCTTTAGGGACGTAGAAATAAGGTACAAAAAATTTTATGAGGGTAAGAAGGTTATAAGTGTGTATTTTATCAAGTACGTGTAATTGCCTCGCGGCGCTCTCCAAACTCTCCAAGAGTTTTTATGCTTCGCACCGTTTAAATGACTATACCTTTCTGAATACTGAAGAAATCTATTTATCTACAGGACTTAAGTTCATCTAGATGTCACTAGGTGGCATCAGTAGTATATAAACCCCATGGTATTTGTATAGCATTAGTATAAACCGTTAAAGACACGCTGCTAAAGACACGCTGTTTACACGAGCCTTTTTCTTTCGTTATTGACCTATTGTTAATAGGGGCAACATTGTACCATAAGCTTCCGATCGATGATAAGCCACAGCACGATAAATGTCCACCTAGCGAAAAAATCTTGGCAAAGAGCGAAGACCACCAATTCCTTAGCTTCTTATTTGCATAAGTCAGCTTTTCCGCAGCTCATTTTCAATTCAGTAAAGCCAATTTATGGTGAACTATTTGAACGCTGCATTGGTGGATTCACGCAAAACAAGTTTCAATGCGACAGTCTGGTCGATAGCTCCTAAACCTGTTTCGAGTGGAAAAGTTGTTTTGGATATTGCATCAAATATAGCTTTACGAGGCTGGTTTGAAAAGTCCGTGAAAGTCCGAGAGATGGCACCACCGGCACGTATCGAGGTCATGTTTAGTTAGTAGCATCTCTTGAATGAACGCACACCAAGTTTCAGCCATATTGGTCTATTTCTTTGTGTTTGGCATTCGTGTGAATCAAGGAAGTTGAGTGATTTTCAAGAAATGGACGAAAAAGAATTTCGTGTGGTGATTAAACATTACTTTATGAAAGGCAAAACGCCTCAGGAGACTAAAGAGAAGCTTGATAAACATTATGGTGACTCTGCACTTCGATTAGAACAGTTTATAAGTGGTTTCAAAATTTTCGGACTGGCCATATGGGCACAAGTGACGCTGAACGTTCTGGACGGCCTGTGGAGGTTACGACTCCAGAAATCATTGATCAAATCCATGATATGGTGATGGATGACAGAAGAGTTAAGGTGCGTGAGATTGCTAGTGCTGTGGGCATCTCGACTGAACGGGTACATAATATTTTGCATAAACATTTGGACATGAGAAAGCTATCCGCAAGATGGGTGCCGCGATTGCTCACGCTTGACCAAAAACGGAATCGTGTGAAGTGTTGCAAGGATGGTTTGCAGCTGTTCCAGAAGAATCCGGAGGACTTTGAGCATCGTTTCGTCACTGTGGATGAAACATGGATACATTACTATACTCCTGAGACCAAACAACATTCTAAACAATGGGTTACCAAGGGGGAATCTGCACCAAAAAAAGGCGAAGACCGTTCCTTCGGCCGGAAAGGTTATGGCGACTGTCTTTTGGGATTCGCAAGGGATAATCCTCATCGACTATCTGGAAAGGGTAAAACTATTACAGGTGAATATTATTCATCGTTATTGGACCGTTTGAAAACCGAGCTGCAAGAAAAACGCCCGCGATTGGCCCACAAGAAAGTCCTTTTCCATCACGACAACGCACCAGCACACACCTCAGCAGTTGTGGTCGCAAAATTAATGGAAATAGGATTCCAACTCGTTTTACATCCCCCCTATTCTCCAGACTTGGCTCCCTCGGACTACTATTTGTTCCCCAATTTGAAGAAATGGCTGGCGGGATTTTATTCAAACGGGGAGGTGATTGCAGACACTAATGGATATTTTGCAGACTTGGACAAATCCTATTATTCGGAAGGGATCAACAAACTAGAACATCGTTGGACGAAGTGTATAAGCCTAAAAGGAGACTATGTCGAAAAAAATAAAAAAGGTTTACCCCAAACACATAAGTAGTTTTTATTTTTGCACGGACTTTTCAAACCAGCCTCGTATGTGTTTACAATGATAGTTTTACCAATATAATGAAAACTATGGAACTATTAGGCATGAAAATTGGGTTGAACTGTTACAATTTCTGTATGCAGGCTGACGCTCGTCGTATCAAATTTTCAGAGCGATCGTTGACTAACACAGCAAAAGAAGCTCAACTGTCTTTGAAATCTGATAGAAAGGAAAAAGGGGAGGAAAACATCAATTTAGAAGCCAATTATATGACGCAGGCATCGCCGATTAGAGGTATCTAGAAAATTTATATAAAAAAAATAATACGTAAAACTTTAAAACACGTTCTTCTGGAAACTACATTTTTTAAACTGACCGAAAACATAACTTCTTCAAGTTATCACTGATTTAATTGAAATTTTAACTGTACCTTCAAAATTACATTATCTAGCTAAGTACGTACGGATTTTACAATTTGTTTTAAACTTTTTTTTTATAAACGATTTTTTACGTGATTTTTTACCGAAAAACGAAACACATGTACCATTCATAAAAAAATTAATATTTTTTAGTTTTTCTTCCAGAGAAAATCTTATGTAGAACTCGAAAAACTTTGTTCCAGGTAAAAAATTAAAGGAAGAATCTTTCCGGCCTCATAAGATGTATCTTCCTTTACTGACTACTGGTGCCGCCATTTTGTAAAAAAAATTGTTTAAAAATTTGTAAATGTACTTTAAAGTATATAGAGTAAAAGCATTTGAGTAAAATTTGGATTGCGTTCACTACATTTCAAAAAAAAAATGTCAAAATCAGACTTTTTTCTTAGTTCTAGAGTGGCATTACCCCTTAAGAGGGTATAATTTCTGGCTATGTACTATAAAGCTGTAAGATAATATAAAGCAACCCGTTTACATTCAAAAAAATACTAATTTAAAATTAATGACATATTAAAAATAAATATAAAATGAGTCACTCTATGTCTAAACAGCTAACATAAGTACAAAACGAAAAACAAAGACAATAGCGAATGTAGGATACAATGTTTAATGTAATGAACTGATCTGCCGTATTTACTGGCGTAGTAAAATAAATAAAATAAAAATTGCTTACAGAAATTTATAGCCTATAGTAAAATTATTACATCTATCAACTTTTGGCAGAAAGACTTTTAGTGCAAACCTATCAAAATTTAATACCTAGTTTACAATATTAATTGCAAGCAAGACATGTAAGTTTATCTTTAATTATTTTATATGCCACTTCAAGTATAATTCCAAATTACCATGTTTTCACTCTTTAAGGTTAAAAAAGTTTATAAACCGAAGAAATAATATTGGAAGGAACTAAAACAAACACACTCGGAGATAGTATAGAGAAGTAATTAAAATATTTCAGTTAATAAAACAAATTAATTATTAAATGGGCTCTAAAAACTTTACTATTGATGTTTTCTTTTTTTCGTTTTAATAAATAGATTTCTTTGCAAAAAGATTGAGGAATCATTGTCATGTAAAAATAATTCCTTAAATCCTTTGTTATGTTCACGTACCAAAAAAATTAAACTTAAAATAAATTTTATTTCGATAAACTATACACACATTTTAATATATATAACCTTCTAGGATTAATATATTGTTTAAAAGATTTCCTATTAGACCAAGAGGGCGACCCGAAATTTTGACCTGTCGCCTAACTGTCTGCCTAATTGTTCATTCTATCGGATGAGTCGAATTCTAACGTTCATTTTACCACCCCGGTGCCCTAGAATGTCCAGATAAGGCCTAAAATACTACATCCAAAAAACCACTTGAATCAAGTACCATAACATTTGTTGACACTAAAAAAGTCAAGCTCCCCAAAGGGCAGACGCCATCGATATCAGACTGAGCTTTAGGGACCAAAAAACGTCGATAGAAAAATGGAGTCATTTAACCATATAAAATCAATTTATTAGTTTATTCTTGAAAAAAAAAGGAACCTGCAAATGGCATATGCCCCGAATATCGGACGACGAAGCTGGATCTACTTTTTCCAGCCAAAAACGGTTGTTTTTCGCTGGAACATTTTATGAAAAAAATCATGAATTGGCTGGAATAAGCGGGTCTAGCTTCGCCCTTTGGTATTGGTGGCGTCTGCCTTTTGCATTTATTGATTTTATATGGTTAAATGACTGTCCATTTTTAGATCAACGTTTTTTTTTTTTTAGGCCCTAAAGCTGGTTATGGTACTTGATCCAAGTGGTTAAATGACATTCCATTTTTGGATGTAGCATTTTGGGCCTTATCTGGGCATTCTAAGGCACAGGAGCCGCAAAAACAACGTTAATGGCGACTCGTCCGATAGAATGAATAACTAGACAGATAGTTAGTCGACATGCCAAATTTCGGGTCGCCCTCTTGGTCTATATAAGTACAAACACTGAGAAAAACTTACGATAATGTTAAACCATACTTCTGTGGAAAAAATAAACTAGGCAATGCATTAGGAATAACTCTCAAGTTTAAAATCCCAAGATCAAAACATGTTATGTTATGTTACATAATACATAACCAAAAACTTCACTTATTTATGTTGAAATTTTCCGAGATGACAACCTTTGATTTGCTTCAAAGTTTAGTATGTATATACGAGGCTGGTTTGAAAAGTCCGTGCAAAAATAAAAACTACTTATGTGTTTGGGGTAAACCTTTTTTATTTTTCGACATAGTCTCCTTTTAGGCTTATACACTTCGTCTAACGATGTTCTAGTTTGTTGATCCCTTCCGAATAATAGGATTTGTCCAAGTCTGCAAAATATCGATTAGTGTCTGCAATCACCTCCTCGTTTGAATAAAATCTTTGTCCCGCCAGCCATTTCTTCAAATTGGGGAACAAATAGTAGTCCGAGGGAGCCAAGTCTGGAGAATAGGGGGGGATATGAAACGAGTTGGAATCCCTATTTCCATTAATTTTGCGTCCACAACTGCTGAGGTGTGTGCTGGTGCGTTGTCGTGATGGAAAAGGACTTTCTTGTGGGCCAATCGCGGGCGTTTTTCTTGCAGCTCGGTTTTCAAACGGTCCAATAACGATGAATAATATTCACCTATAATAGTTTTACCCTTTTCCAGATAGTCGATGAGGATTATCCCTTGCGAATCCCAAAAGACAGTCGCCATAACCTTTCCGGCCGAAGGAACGGTCTTCGCCTTTTTTGGTGCAGATTCCCCCTTGGTAACCACATATAAACTGTTCTAATCGGAGGTGCAGAGTCACCATAATGTTTATCAAGCTTCTCTTTAGTCTCCTGAGGCGTTTTTGCCTTTCATAAAGTAATGTTTAATCACCACACGAAATCCTTTTTCGTCCATTTCTTGAAAATCATTCGACTTCCTTGATTCACACGAATGCCAAACACAAAGAAATAGACCAATATGGCTGAAACTTGGTGTGCGTTCATTCAAGAGATGCTACTAACTAAACATGACCTCGATACGCGCCGGTGGTGCCATCTCTCGGACTTTGCACGGACTTTTCAAACCAGCCTCGTATAAGGATCAAAATCTAAGGGTCAAAAATAATTCTTAAAAGGATCAAATAAGTTTTAAACATATAAAAGAATATTTTTCAGAATTCCAAATAACAAAATTTTAAAATAGGTAATATATAGGTCCACCTTTCCATTAATTAATTTTTGGTGCTTACGAGTACCAATGTATTAATAGTAATAAAAAGAAGGTTAAGCGCAAGTTGGACTTGCGCAAATAGTGTTCCGTACCGTCATTGCCTTTAAAGTAAAATAAAATCCTTACCTAGGCTAAGTTAATTAGGTCCCTAACATGTATATATCTTAAGATCCAACAGGTATTTTCACGTTATTTCTTAGTCAATAATGTATAATAGTTATAGCATCTTAGCTTATTAGATATCTTAAGATCCAACAGGTATTTTCACGTTATTTCTTAGTCAATAATGTATAATAGTTATAGCATCTTAGCTACTCAACAGCCAATCAATCTAGTTTAATCTAGCATCTAGTAATAAAAGTGTAAAATAAATATTTACTACCTAAATATTTGTTTAATTATAAACAAATAAAATAAAATTATGCCGCTGTGCAGGAGCGACACGCCACTCGGTAACAGTAATGTACTGAAAAGTGTATTACCAAAACCTCCACCATATCGTCAAGCAACATAATTTTCATGTTTTTTTTTTATATCAGATAACTTCTCAAACGTAATGCACTCGTGATAATTTTCGCTCAATGGAGAATATTCCAGAATTTTTTCAAAATTTCTTGATCAGTGCTTTTCAAGATAGGGCTGGGAGACAACGACTATTTTTAAATATTACAAAGAAAAATCTCCGCAAGTATTACATTGTATTTTTTTCACTTCCGATTTCACCACCAAAACTAAGCCTTCAAATCAAAATTTAACTTTCAAAACTACATGGCGCTGATTGGGCCATCAATTCCTATATTTAAGCTAAATTTCAACTTTCTATGACAAATAGCTTCGGAGAAAATCGAGTGTGACAGACAGATGGACACTGAAGTGATCCCATAAGTTTTCTGTACGGAACACTAAAAAAAGAAGGTATTGTGAGACTTTTTAAAAGGTATTTGAGTTTTCCATATCTCGTCAACTAATTCCTGGAGTTAAATGGATAAAATGGATGAACTAGTTCCTTAAATATGTATTACTGCTAAAAATAAAAAATCAAAAACCTTTATCTTTCTATATAAAACAACATATTAAAAGTTAAAACCTTTATTAAAAGTTAATCCGCATTATTTCCGATTCCCAGAATTATCAAATAATATAAAATGAGCATCACTTTCATTTCATCGGCTCTAGGAAACTACGGAGCTGCATTGACTTTTAATTAAATTAAAAAATATATTATTTTCAGATTATAGAAAAATGTCTCTATGCGACATTTTTAACCATAAAAATATATAAAATAAAATAAAAGCTTAAAAACTAAAATCGTTGAACGCAACAATAGCACTGAAAAGTTGAGAAAACAAGACATACTTGTATGAAAACTGTATTAACGTTTTAGTTAGTTTTAGTAAAATCATTATGAGCTATGACACGACTCCACATTTAGCAACGATCATTCTGTTTTAGTTTTGACTAGTTCAGAGAACATACAACTCAATAATTAAATTAATGATAACGTCCTACTGCACGATTTTTAGTGTTCGGGTGGAACACTTATAAAATGACTTCGGTGTCTGTCCGTCTGTCTATCACATCCGATTTTCTCCGAAATTATTTGTCATAGGAAATTGAAATTTGGTAATAATATAGGAATTGATGGCCTCATCAGAGCCGTGTGGTTTTGAAAGTTAAATTTTGACTTACGGGGTCAGTTTTGGGTGAAATCGAAAATGAAAAAATTTTTTTTACTAGGTCATCCAGTGTGGTATCAAATGAAAGCTTGTGAAAACACGAGTAAAATATATATATATATATATATATATATATATATATATATATATATATATATATATATACACATATGTATATATATATATATATATATATATATATATATATATATATATATATATATATATATATATATATATAATGTAACACTTGCGCATACACTTTCCTTCGTATTATTTTTAAAAAAATCTCGAAAAAATCGCTGTCCCCCCCTTATCTCGAAAAGTATTGATCAAAAAATTTTGAAAAAAAAAATTCTGGAATATTCTCCACGGAGTGTAGATTGAACGAAAATTATCAGGTATATAAAAAACAAAAATTTCAAGGTCATCAGTTTGGAAACAAACTTTGTTGAAAACTCATTTGGGGTGTGTTTTATGAAGTCACTAATCATTTTATACCTCCGTAACAAAATTTTTTATTTTTGAAGCAATCAACGTACGGAACACTAATTGCATAAGTTCAACTTGCACTTGACAGGTTATTTTTTTAGTATGTGTATCTTGTTTTTCAACTTTTGACTGCTTTAGATAACGTTCAACTTAATAGGTAAAATAAATGACACTTGATAATACAGCAACATTTTTACATTACTTGAAAAAAATAATAACAGATGTCTATTACACAAAACTACGATTTTATATTTAACAAATAATTTTCTACAAATTTAGCAAATTATGAAGTTACTGGTGTTTCACAAACATAAAACTGTTTTCTGCTAACAAGTAAATTTTCTTAAGTTTACAAGTAAATTACTTTTTAACAATTCCCGATTTAATTGTATATAATAAGTAGTCAAAAAAATAGTGATTGACATATGTTGTTTACTAATTACATTCTATCTAATTTAAAAAGTCTTACAAGCTACAATGATTCCAAGGAATGAAACATGTAGATATTATTGAAAGAGGCATTAGAAACCTATATATTATTAAAAAGACGCTGAAGAATCTTCGGGCTCAGGATCACTTTTCAATTTTGGTCTTGTAATGATTTAGAATGACATTTGCTCTAATAAAACAACTAAGAATAGACATTAAATACCCATTAATTTATTTACCTGACTGGTCCCAATAAAATACAGCTATGCAGATGCATATGAGTCACTAAATTAAGTAAGTGTACAAGCAATAAAAATGTTGTGCACGGAGTTAACGGAATCAAATTTCCCCAAGTGGTTTCGTGTCTTAAAAATGATTCTTACTACAGCACGATTTTCCTTATAGTGTTGCTGGGATACTAGTAAAAATAGATGCTCCTCCGAAAACGAGGCTACTTTTGTTAATCGTAATGGAAACAGGTCCATTATTTATATGATAATTTGTGAACCAAACTTGGAGATCTATTATGTCAGTTAAAATTGGCTGGCAAGGATACGTAATGCCCGACTTATGTAAAATAGTAACCTTTATCATCACAGGGGAGAGGAATGGCGTCTAATTCCAAATACACTTATTCTAGATTATTAATTTATTTTAATTTTGGCAAAAAACTTAAAATTAATATTTACACAAACATATTACAAACATAGTAAAATAATTTAAATTCTTCTGCTTTATCCAAATTCTTTTATTTACTGATTCCCTTAGATTTTTAAGTCAAGTCAATGTCAATCATGTCAATAGTCTTTTTTTTAGTTGTTTTAAGTCCTAAATCTAAAATTTAGTGCAGTATTGATGAGTAATAAGAGTACAAAACATGCACTTGATTGCTGCTCGTGTGATAAATGTAAAATTAATTTTTCATTTTCAGTATCGTTTGATATTATTATAGTAAATATTTTAATACAAATATTTTTGTTTGCTTACACGCATGTAAGGTAGTTTTTAGAATATCAAAGAGTATCATTTTTAAATTCTACAATAATTAGAAAACTTTAATCGTAATTTTATATTAATGTAGATATAGATTCTCCAAAGTCTTACATAAAGGGAATTTTTTTTTTTATGGGTCAAGCACACGTGCTGCAGGGAGGTCCCTAAAGCGCTAGAGGAGCGACACGTGTGCGGAAAAAGGCGATTCACGTTGTTCTTGAATCGCTGTAAGTTGTACTCAGTGGGAAACACAGTCCTGGGTAAATTATTCCAAAGGGATGACGTTCTCCATATAAAAGACTGTTTGAAAAGCTTTGTACGAGGAGTAACAAGCAAGTCCCTTTCTGTAGGATAGATTAAAGAGTCTACAGAAAATTGGTGTCAGTTCCCTCGCACAGTTTTTGAGAACTATGGCAGGTATTCCGTCGGCGCTCGAAGTTTTTTTGGTGTCTAGGTTCATTCAAAAAATAAATGTTTCCTTCCTGCTGGAAATGTGCCACAGTTCAGCCGATACCTAAAAAAGGCAAGAAAACTTTGCCAAATAACTACCGACCAGTCGCATTGCTTTCAATAATATCGAAAGCTACGCTTGTGTGGTATGTCTGAAAAGTTCTATTTGTGGCTCTCATGTTTCCTCATCATTTTCTTTAAGAGTGACGGATTTCTTTCTAACACCTTCTGTCTTGGGGGTGACAGTAACCAAGTGGAATTTAACGCTACAAAAACCCAGGCGGCGGTTTTTTTCTAAAAAGGTTAACGTTGCTGAACCCGACATAGTCATGTCGGGGCACTCCATTCCCCTAGCATCGTCACTCAATTTGCTGGGCGTTGATTTGGGAGCTAATATGTCCTGGCATGAACATGTTGCAGGAATAGCAAGGAGAGCTTCTCAAAAGTTGGGAATATTATTTCAAACCAGAAAGCTTTACGCTCCACAACAACTGTTAATTCTTTACAAAGCTCAAATTCGGCCAACTATGGAATACTGCTCCCATGTTTGGGGCTCCGCTCCCAAACATACACTGCATTTGTTGGATTCTGTTCAGAGAAGAGCTGTTCGTCTGATTGGAGACCCGGAAACTGACCGTCAGCCTTGATTCGCTGGAACATCGAAGAACGGTTGGCGAGTTGAGTCTGTGCTACAGGTATTTTCATGGAAAGTGTTCGAAGGATGTAGCTCGCTTAATTAATCCCAGAGCGGTGCATGTTGGAAATGCACGTCGCGCTAATACTTCACATCCGTATGAGGTTCAGTTTGTTACTTCGCGTACAACGCTTTTCAAGCAGTCTTTTATATGGAGAACATCATCCCTTTGGAATAATTTGCCCAGGGCTGTGTTTCCCACCGAGTGCAATTTGCAGCGATTCAAGAACAGCGTGAATCGCTTTTTCCGCACACGTGCCGCACCTGGAGCGCTTTAGGGATTTTCCTATAGCACGTGTGCTGAACCCATAAAAAAGTCATAAAATCATTTATAATTTTTTCCTCATAAATTAAAACTTATAATAAATTTGAAGAGAAATCAAAAAAATTATTTTTTACAAGAACTTTTCCTAAAAGACGTTAAAAAAAATAGGCCAGATGCTTCTAAGTAAATGCACTAAACTAAAAATCGCAAAAGGTATACTATAATCTCAAGAGCAAAGTAATTTCACTTTCGTAAGATATTTTAGACCTGAAATAACTTTATATGTTAAAATTTAATGCTAGCGAGTGTTTCAACCCGTTAATCCTAGTAATTTTTATAGTAGTGTGAATAGTTATTAAATTAGAGTAATATGTTTCATGTTTTCATTTTCTGTAAATTATTTTTACTAATACAAAAAAGTAACAAAGAGATTAACTATATAAATTAGAATAAAAAGCCTGTAAATACTATGATAAATGAACAAAAAAATGAATCCCTGCCATAGCTGTTACAAGTTTAATTTAAAACTTTAATTTAACTTGCTTAATATTGTTATTTGGCCTAATTTTTACAATCATATTATCTCCTCTAGCGGAAGCATGCTAGACACTCATAAAATTTACCTCTAGTATACGTACGTTTTTCTTAAAAAAAAAAAACAACTTGTTTTTAACAAAGTATCTAATAACTGCAACTTCTGTCTATTAAACAATTATAAGCCATAACAACGTCTAACCATGACTGAACCAAAAATGGATTTTAACTTAAATTAAAACCAAAACATGTATTCAATATATTATAATACTTTTAGGAATATAATTTATTTCACTTAAAGAAATAAAATGAATTAATCCAAAATATTATTTTATTGGTATGTATATACATTCAAAAAAAAGACATAATAATATCATAAACAAATGAACAGATGTAGACCTGAAAAAACGCAAATACTTTATTAGCTCAACCTTATAGTGAATTTACTTGTAGTTATAATATAGTTTGACAGGAATAAGTCTTGAGTAATGATATTAAAACAGGTATAACAATTTATATCGTGATCTATCAATAGTGGTGTCCTTGTTAGAGAAAGATTTGCAGTTATTTATCCAGTAATTTTCTTTCAAATAAAAGTTGTAAACTAAATAGTGAACGTTCCATATTAAAGAATAACGAAATCCTAGCATTAGAACTCAAGATTAAATGATGAGTGCTTCATAAAATATTATTCACAAAACAGTTGAACATTGAGCGATTTCACATATGTATTTGCAACTAAAAACTGATTTTTATAACGTGCCAAATAGTACGTTTTGGAACAAAGCGGCTCAATACATGTCTATGTGAGGTTTTTATATTAGGCCAAAAAATATGTTTTTTTTTTCTGTTTAACTCAAAATACTAGTTTGCTGATGGGAAAAATAAGAAACTAATTTTTTTTTTACATATAGAATCAAAACAAAAACAAGATCAGATATAAAGCATTTTACGGTTTTACTTTTATGGAACACCTTCTATTTTTAAAAATGCTTTTATTATAAAAAATAAAAGCTTCAAAGTGGTTTCTATATATTAAGTAATTTAGATATTTGCTTACTGTTTATTTACCATTCTCTATGGTATTTTTATATCTCTTAAAGATCTCCTTTCTTCGGAAGAAAATAAAAATAATAAATTATCTTCTTACGCTAGATACTTCCATATAAATGAACTAAAAAATTATAATATTCAATAGGTATATTATAGCCTCAAAAGTAAAGCAATTTCATTTCCGTACGGTATTTTAAAACTGAAATAACTTCACAAATTAAAATTTAACGCGGGTAAGTATAAGGCCACTGTTAACCCTTTTACTCTTTTTAATATGAATATTTCGCGGTTTGGATAGTTGTTAAATTAAAGTAATATCTTTTATAAGGAAGATATAATTGTTTTTATATTATTTTTTCCAATACAAAGTATAAAAATTCTATAAATAAATGAACTGAAAAGTCAATTCCAGCCTAGTTGTTGAAAGTTTAATTTTAATGGCTTAACTTAATTTTTATTTAATCTTATTCTAATTTTTACAATTATCTATAGCAGAAATTTTCTTACCTCTTAATCTTAATCTGCGTATCTCAAATAATCTTTTTTTCTGTTTTGTCAAAGGTCTAATAAGTAAACTTTCCAGTCCTTCAATGAGGACTGAAGATATCGTTTTCTAAGCTATGTTTCAATCTTTATTAAAAACCAAATCAATAGTTCGGGGAACTTTTTTTTTTTGTAGATTTTAAAAATGAATCATTGCTCTTTTTACATCTAAAGATTATAATGGTAATGTCATTTAAAGAAAAAAATTGGTAGTTATTTTTCCACTATTTGCAAGTACACGTTGTAAAGTAAATATCGAATTTTACTTTCATATTAAAGATTTGAAAATGAATTACTATATTTCTGTTTGAGTTTTTGATGTTATACTTAAAAGTTCCACTTTTGTGTTTAACTGAAAGGACTAACAGGAAGGGATTAAAAGTCAGCAAATTAATATTTCTAGTTAAATGAGGAAGTTATTTTTCACTAAAGAATAAATACTAAAATTGTCTTATTTTTAGAGCCGCGTAGAATAGTTAAACATATTTGATACAGCCTATATCTAGCCGATGAAATCCAATAGATTGTTAGTATTTTTAATACAGTCATCCACTGAGCCATTATTTTTCTCTCTTTATTATTATTATACAGACATTACACATCTTTCTACTTAAAAAAAAGTTTTATTAAATATGTATAAAAGTTGTCAAATTGTTTTATTGTTTTTAAATTAAGAATTTTTCTTTACTTACTGTTTGTAACTATCTATAATTAATGACTGCAAATTACTTGCTATAAAAATATTCTGACATGACGCATTAAAATAGGCTGTAAGTGTGGATTCAATGACTTAAAAACCTTAATCGAAACTTAGTCGTTTATAAGCTGCCGAAAAAATATGCTTAGGGGTCACAGATCAAGATAATTTGAGTAAAATATATCAGATATTGTTCAACTTTACTTTGAGTTAAGATTTTAGTAATTATATAATAACGTAAGCGGAAGTCTTATTGGATTTAGGCAGTATATTTAATTGATCGCTCGTTTGTCTATTTTTTTCCTCATGACTCCACAACCGATTTTGACAAATAGGTTCGAAATGACTTGTCTTAAAACTAGAAGTATCAGCATGGATATAAATTTAAAAAAAAATCATTTGTAACTTAATTTTTTATATTACTCTGTATAAACTTTTTGGTTAGTATCGAACGACTAGGACGCAGCTATCACCACGGAGGCTAACCAGCTCTTGGACGGGCTCTACCCTCTAATCAACAAGTCCAATAAATTATCAACACACAAGTTGACAATTTACCAAATGGTCATCAGAACCGGGCTCACCCAATCCAGCCTGACATTATGCTAAATCACCACACAGACCTATTCTCTAGACCATCTAAAACTAGGCTCTCTGCCCCATGGTTTGTCCGTTACACAATAGATAGACAAAAGACAATACCGGTTAAAAATCCCTACAGACTTCAAATTTCATCGGATCACCATTCGTTTTTTTTTTTTTTTTTTGAGACATCGTAAGAAAATTTAGAAAAGTACTGTCGTGCCATATTTTGGAAATATGTATTTTAAATGGCCATTTTACGCAAATTCTATGTATAAAAAACTAATCAATCCGTAAAAAAAATACTGTTGACTTTACTATTGATTTACTATTGACCAGACATATGTATTCTTACGTATTTCTGGTCACTGAATCAAAATATGATATTCGATTTGCTAATAATCCTATGGAATTCGAGTAATGGTCCAAAAACAGCCTCAATGTGGCCAAAAGTTGTCAAATTAACAATAATAACGAGAAACACATATTCCGATGTATTTTTAGTCCCTGAATCCAAATATGCTATCTGATTTGCTCGTACACCTAATGATTTCGAATTAAGGTCCAAAAGTGGCCTCAGAATGATCAAAATTGGTCAAATTAGCAATAATAACGAGATATACATATTCCGATGTATTTTTAGTTACTGAATACAAATATGATATCTGATTTTCTCATACATCTATTAAATTCAGTTAGCGTCCAAAAATGAGCTGAAAATGGTCAAAACTGCATTTTATCTATCTTGCAATCATGCGTTCGATTTATGGAATATTCCTTTTTTCAATTTGGAGCACTTAGTTAACGGGAGCGCCCTTACCTCCAATGACTCTGGGTGCTTAGTAACCGTGAGTCCCCTTGTCCCTTACAACTCAAGATGCTTGATTAACGTGAGTCCCCTTACCTCTCATGGCTTGAGGTGCTTGATTAACGTGAGTCTCCTTTCCTCTTAGGGCTTGGAGTGCTTGATTAACGTGTCTCTCACGACACGGGGTGCTTGATTAACGTGAGTCCCCTTGCGTCTCACAGCTTGAGATGTAAAAGCGATGAAGAATATTTTTACGAGATTGAAAATTTTACGACTAAAAACAGATTTAAGTAAATTTTAGTTATTAAAATAAAACTTTGAACTTCAGTAAATAACTCACTTAGCATATGTGGGCTAACAAATTAAAATTCTCGTAAATGTATACTAATAAAAATCTCTGAAGAAAAGATGACTTGAAAAATTTAAAATATCATTTCGCGTTATATACTGGTAATATACGGTATATTGCTTATATATGTTATTTTCATGGACATCCTGATTGCGAGAGAAAACTATTATGCAAATATTTCATTCATAAGCAAGTTATAATTTTTTTTTTCAATTTTTCACTTTCTTTATTGAAATTTTTCAAAAACAATATTAAATTTGAATTCTTAGAAAAAAATTAAATAGATTATAAATCTTAAAAATTTTTGCTTTACTAATTCATATCTTAGCACTTCACCTACAATAAAGTGTTATATGACAACCAGATATAAAAAGTATCTCCTCTTCTCCTTTTTTATGATTTAATCCATTAGGTTATGTTAGGCTTAAGACTCGTTATATATTTGATTCTACTCCTTTGTAACCTTGAAATCATATAGATAACATTATTGTTAACTTAACGACTTTTGACCACTTTGAGGCCGTTTTTGGACCATTACTCGAATTCAATAGGTTTATTAGCAAATCGGATAACATATTTATATTCAGTGACTAAAAATACGTAGGAATATATATGCCTAGTTAATAGTAAAGTCAACAGTATTTTTTTTTTTCTCGAATTGATCAATTTTTTATCACAGTATTTGCGTAAAATGGCCATTTAAATTATATATTTCCAAATTATAGCTCGACAGTTTTTTTTTAAATATTCTTAAGATGATTTTAAAAGAAAAAATATATGGTGATTTAATCAAATTTGAGGTCTGTGGGGATTTTTGAACGTAATATTTTTTTTCTACTCATTGTGCGCTACACGCAAATTCACCCTGACCTCCAGATACCAACCTCCCACGATTTCAAGAGTAATCTGCAGCTCAGATTCCTGGACAAAGCCATCTACCACACCAACCTCGCCATCAAGAATGCTTATGGACCTCTCCCAAATGACAGGACTCACTACCAAAGACCTTCAGATCCCTTCCCCTCCTCCATGACCCCTAACATTGAAACTAGGCTAGATTTAGCTTTAAGTTAGTAATATTCATGAACTATCCTAAGTTTCAAATATACTAATTAAATCTTCACCAGTAAAATTTAAAATGACTATTAAAAAATAAATGATTTAGTTAAAATTCTTTAATTAGCACAAAATAACAAAAAAAAGTAATAAAAATAGAATTTAAAAATAGATGGATATAGAACGTCATATTCAGTATAAGGAAAAATCTTTTACGTCATATCAAATTAGTTACCAAATTATAAAGTATTAGATTCCTTTTACAGAACTAAATAATTTGTAGAAGTTTCTATACTTCAATTTTATTACACCAGAATTTATAATAAGGATAAAAATACAAGAGTTTGTTACATTTTAACTTTTATTTTTCAAATATATAAATAAAATAAGTTAAAAAATTCATAAAATTTAATATTTTCTTATTCTCATATCGCCCTATCTTGTGGGCAGAAATATCTTGTGTGATTATACAATTATTTGCTACCCTTGACTAGTTTACAAAAGGACAGACCGAATAGTATCTTGTGTGTCAAATTTGGAAACTGACAGTTTGTTGGGTGAGTGTAGGACGACGTCACATGCAGACTTTTGAAAGCTTACAGGTTCTAATACAATACAATACACAACATCCCATACCCTAATACCGGTAAAAATTATTTATATATCCATATAAATAATGAAGAATGAAATAATTGGTACAATATTTTACCCAGCATTTTGCTCGTAAATACGTAGTTCTGAAATAAATACTGAATTTAACTTTTTCACAAGAAAGAATAACTTAACCAAGCATTATAACTAGATATTTTAAACGATGGGTACCGTAGGGTGGAATATTAGTACCAAAGAAAGTTGAACAAACAGAAAAATTCAGAGATATTTACATCTGAAACCTGATATTTCGCTCTACAAAAAAAAACTTAAATTCATGTATCATACGCTGTCAAAGCAAACCCTTTAATCCTCTGCCGCAACCCAGGAAGCAGCAAAACTCTTATTATGACTACTATGAAAAAATGGATCAATCCTAACTGGCTGAAGTGCCTAAAGACCCTGAAACGTGAAGAAATACGATAATTTCAGAAGGTAATTTTTTTCACAAAGCCATTATTTTCCTGAAAATCTTCGAACATAATGCAATGCTAGCCATTTAGCTCAGGTTGGTATAAGTATGTTAGAAACTACTTTTATCAACCTTTTTAACTATTCACAAAATAACAACGGATCCAAAAAACAATTAAAAACATCTTCCCATGCAGCAGGTGCTTATAGATTCGCGGTCGCGAACTCTATAAACAATAAGTTGTTTTTTTTTATGGGTGTAGCACACGTGCTGCAGGGAAGTCCCTAAAGCGCTACAGAAGCGACACGTGTGCGGAAAAAGAGATTTACGTTGTTCTTGAATCGCTGTAAATTGTACTCGGTGGGAAACAGTCCTGGGTAAGCCATTCCAAAGAGATGACGTTCTCCATATAAAAGACTGCTTGAAAAGCGTTGTACGAGGAGTAACAAGCTGAACCTCATTCGGATGTGAAGTATCACCGCGACGTGTACTTCTAACATGCACCACTCTGGGAGGACTTAAGCGGGCTACATCCTTCGAACACTCTCCATGAAAATACTTGTAGAATAGACTCAAGTCGCCAACCGTTCTTCGACGTTCCAGCGAATCAAGTTCTGGGTCTCCAATCAGACGAACAGCCATTTTCTGAACAGAATCCAACAAATGCAGTGTATGTTTGGGAGCGGAGCCCTAAACATGGGAGCAGTATTCCATAGTTGGTCGAATTAACAGTTGTTGTGGAGTGTAAAGCTTTCTGGTTCGAAATAATATTCCCAACTTTTGAGAAGCTCTCCTTGCTATGCCTGCAACATGTTCATCATATTTACTCCCAAATTAACGCCCAACAAATTGAGTGACGATGCTAGGGGAATGAAGTACACCGACATAACCATGTCGGGTTCATCAACGTTAACTTTTTTACAGAAAACTGCCGCCTGTGTTTTTGTAGCATCAAATTCCACTTGGTTACTGTCACCCCAAGATAGAATTTCTTCCAATCTTTGTTAAGTTGAATGACTTCCTGCTGTCTGCGGATATTCACTTGAGCAGCCGATGTCCGAGCGTTCAAAGTAAATGAAGAGATAAGCGTACTGTCATCAGCAGAGCTGTAGATTGGATTCCCGGTCTTTTCCAGCAGATCGTTAATGTAAATGGGAAAGAGAGTAGGAGACAGTATGGAGTCTTGGGGAACACCGGCGTTAACAGTAAAGGTGTTAGAAAGAAATCCGTCGACTGCGACTCGTAAAGAACGCTCTCTGAGAAAACATGAGAGCCACAAACAGAACTTTTCAGACATACCATAAGAGTGTAGCTTAGCCAACAGTCCATCTTGACAAACACGGTCGAATGCCTTGGATATGTCAAGAGCAACCGCTCCAAACATGTGTTACATAAGTCAGAAGATCTCCTGTTGATCTATGTTTACGACACATTTCCAGCAGGACGGAAATATTCCCTTTCTGTAGGATAGGTTAAAAAGTCTACAGAAAACTGGTGTTAGTTCCTTTGCACAGTTTTTGAGAACTATGGCAGGTATTCCGTCAGCGCCAGAAGCTTTTTTGGTGTCTAGCTTCATTAAAATATGTTTTATGATACGCTGTCTAAAGACAACATCGGGCATCCTTGACTGCACTATAGGTATAGTAGGTGGTGTTTTTCCTTGGAATTCGGCAGTAGAATGTGAAGCAAACAGTTCGGTCAACAAGTTTGCTTTCTCAACAGGTGTCGTTGCAATAGAACTATCTGGCTGTGTGAGTGGTGGTATGGTGGATCTGGTTAAATTTTGACGAACTGCCTTAGAGCCTGACCAAAAGGGCATGGAATTTGTTGGGACAAGCGAGAAGTTTATTTCTAATTCGCTGATTGTGTGCCTCCTTGGTTTCGTCGATAATTTCTTTGCATCTGTTCCGGGCACGAACAAAGGTGTTACGATTTATGGTGTTAAGATTTTCACGCCATTGTCGGTAAGCAAGATGTTTAGAAGCAACAACTTCTTTGCATTTTCGGTCAAACCAAGGCTGGCCGTTAGATGGATATTTCTTCGAAAATGGAATGTAAGCTTCCATACCAGCTAAGATAACATCGGAAATCTCCCTGGAGCAGTCAGATGGGTCGTCGGATCGAAAACAAACGTCTAACCAAGGGAAAATTCGAAAATATTCCTTGAGATCTTCCCATTTAGCAGATTTGTAATGCCAAATCTTGTGCGGTTTAGGCGCCTCTCTGTCACTGACTGGTAGGACACTCGATGTCGAAAGCAGTTTATGGTCGCAAGAACCCAACGGCGGATTTACGGTGACCTTGTTAATCTCCGGATTGGTGGTTAAAAACAGATCAAGAAGACTGGCGAACTCCTCGTCTCGATCAAGGATCCGTGTTGGTTCGTCAATAAGCTTAGTTAAGCCACAACTGATTGAGAATGATTCAGCTTCACAACCTTGTTCGTCGGTAGTATTTGAATATTTAAGCCAGTTGATGTTGTGGACATTAAAGTCGCCTAGGATGGCATTTTCGGCATTTGGATAGTTACTATGTAGATGCGATTAAACGGAAACTTATCATTAAAATAATAAATAATCAATTATTTGTCAAAATCTCCTTACACATTTGTCTTGCTGCCTTATGAAATTATACGGAAAATTATATTTTCCTAACAAAATTTTTAAAAATGACAACCCGAAATTTTTGGTACTATCATGGATTTAAATATGCACTGATTATTCAACTGCTTAAAAACTCTACCTCTGTTTCTGGTGATGGTAAATATGATATAATATCTGAACAGATTTAAGAGCTGTAAACCCTAAGTAAAAACTTATAGGTAAAAATATTCGGTAGGTAGTTAATACGAATATACTTGGAAAGAACGTAATTTTAGTCATAATGTAACTTAAAATTTAGTGTCATAAGTCGCTCTCCATAGATAATTGACCTTTTGGTTAGTTTATTAGTTTTTTTGCGTGAGGCGTGTCTAAACACGTGTTTATCCTGTTAAGACTGACTAACATATGTGTATATACACACATATATATATATATATACATATATATATATATATATATATATATATATATATATATATATATATATATATATATATATATATATATAATCATCTTGCTTACCGACAATGGGCGTGAAAATCTTAACACCATAAATCGTAACAGACAGAAGACCTTGCCAAACAACTACCGACCAGTCGCACTGATTTCAATAATATCGAAAGTCATGGAAAAGGCTGTCAATCAGCATATTCTAAAATACCTTGAAGGATTCAACATTATTAGCGATCACCAATATGGCTTTCGTAAACATAGATCAACAGGAGATCTTCTGACTTATATAACACATGTTTGGAGCAACGCAATTGAACACTTCGGAGAATTTTGAGCGGTTGCTCTTGATATATCCAAGGCATTCGACCGTGTTTGGCAAGATGGACTGTTGGCTAAGCTACACTCTTATGGTATGTCTGAAAAGTTCTGTTTGTGGCTCTCATGTTTTCTCAGAAAGCGTTCTTTACGAGTCGCAGTCGACGGATTTCTTTCTAACACCTTTACTGTTAACGCCGGTGTTCCCCAAGACCCCATACTGTCTCCTACTCTCTTTTCCATTTACATTAACGATCTGCTGGAAAAGACCGGGAATCCAATCTACAGCTCTGCAGATGACAGTACGCTTATCTCTTCATTCACTTTGAACGCTCGGACATCGGCTGCTCAAGCGAATATCCGCAGACAGCAGGAAGTCATTCAACTTAACAAAGACTGGAAGAAATTCTATCTTGGGATGACAGTAACCAAGTGGAATTTGACGCTACAAAAACCCAGGCGGCAGTTTTCTCTAAAAAAGTTAACGTTGCTGAACCCGACATGGTTATGTCGGGGTACTCCATTCCCCTAGCATCGTCACTCAATTTGTTGGACGTTAATTTGGGAGTAAATATGTCCTGGCATGAACATGTTGCAGGCATAGCAAGGAGAGCTTCTCAAAAGTTGGGAATATTATTTCGAACAAGAAAGCTTTACACTCCACAACAACTGTTAATTCGACCAACTATGGAATACTGCTCCCATGTTTAGGGCTCCGCTCCCAAACATACACTGCATTTGTTGGATTCTGTTCAGAAAATGGCTGTTCGTCTGATTGGAGACCCAGAACTTGATTCGCTGGAACGTCGAAGAACGGTTGGCGACTTGAGTCTATTCTACAAGTATTTTCATGGAGAGTGTTCGAAGGATGTAGCCCGCTTAAGTCCTCCCAGAGCGGTGCATGTTAGAAGTACACGTCGCGGTGTGATACTTCACATCCGAATGAGGTTCAGCTTGTTACTCCTCGTACAACGCTTTTCAAGCAGTCTTTTATATGGAGAACGTCAACTTTTTGGAATGGCTTACCCAGGACTGTTTCCCACCGAGTACAATTTACAGCGATTTAAGAACAACGTAAATCTCTTTTTCCGCACACGTGTCGCTTCTGTAGCGCTTTAGGGACTTCCCTGCAGCACGTGTGCTAGACCCATAAAAAAAAAAAAACAACTTATTGTTTATAAAGTTCGCGACTGCGAATCTATGATCACCTGCTGCATGGGAAGACGTTTTTAATTGTTTTTTGGATCCGTTGTTATTTTGTGCATAGTTAAAAAGGTTGAGAAAAGTAGTTTCTAACATACTTATACCAACCTGAGCTAAATGGCTAGCATTGCATTATGTTCGAACATCTTCAGGAAAATACTGGATTTGTGAAAAAAATTACCTTCCGAAATTATTGTATTTCTTCACGTTTCAGGGTCTTTAGGCATTTCAGCCAGTTAGGATTGATCCATTTTTTCATAGTAGTCATAATAAGAGTTTTGCTGTTTCCTGGGTTGCGGCAGAGGATTAAAGGCTTTGCTTTGACAGCGTATGATACATGAATTATATATATATATATATATATATATATATATATATATATATATATATATCCATGTATATATATATATATATATATATATATATATATATATATATATATATATATATGTATATATATATATATATATATATATATATATATATATATATATATATATATATATATATATATACATGTATATATATATATATATATATATATATATTATATATATATATATATATATATATATATATAAATATATATATATATATATATATATATATATATATATATATGTATATATATATATATATATATATATATATATATAAAATTACCATTTAAATGGGCACAATAAGAGTAAATCGAAGTTTATCTACCAGATACGAATAATATTTTGGTAGGACTTAAAATTTTCTGGGATATTATTTATATATATATATATATATATATATATATATATATATATATATATATATGTATATGTATATATGTATACAGAGATCGGCAAAGAGCACGCAATATATAGAAATATTTTTGAAGAAATTGAATCAAATTTCTTTTTAGGTAATTAGTTCTGCATGTCCGATAACCCGAAATTCGATTTTGAAATAAGTCACTTGGTGGTTGATCTGGCGGAAAATTTAAATAAACTGATATGGCATCATGAGAAGTCTTGTTAATTGACACAATATCGAACAAATTTAAAGAATAGAAAGTGTTTAGAATTTTATGTCAACCCTACTTGCAAAGCTTGCAGCATCCAAATAAAAGAATTTAAAACGCCTTTTTCTATATTTCTTTATCTAGCTAAAAACGTTCAACTTTTTTTCGTTTAACTAGTATAAGGGAGGTACTTTTATTTTGCTTTCATCATATTTAGTTTTTGTTTTTTTGGCAACTGAGAGAACTAAATTGAAAAATGATTTTACTCTTTGACGACAGCTGTTACAATGATTTGTGTAAGTATTGCATGATAGAGATGAAATACTGACAAACACATCTGACTTGCTGCCTTGTGAAATTGTACGGAAAATTATATTTTTCCTAACAAAAAGTAGTGACAATCCGGAATTTTTGGTATTACCATAAATTTAAATATACGTGCATTATTCAACTGCTTAAAAATTGTACCTCTTTTTCATGTCACGCTAATATATATATATATATATATATATATATATATATATATATATATATATATATATATATATATATATATATATATATATATATATATATATATATATATATATATATATATATATATATATCTATATATATATATATATATATATATATATATATATATATATATATATATATATATATATATAACATATATATATATATATATATATATATATATATATATATATATATATATATATATATATATATATATATATATATAAAAACTATATGTTTTTGTAATTAAAAATATTTGGTGGGTAGTTAATATACTTGGTTAGAATGTAATTTTAGTTACAATATGACTTAAAATTTAGTGTTACAAGTCGCTCACCATAGATAATTGAACTTTTGGTCAGTTTCTTAGATTTTTTGCGTGAGGCGCGCCTAAACAGAGGTGTAGTCTGTTAAGTCTGACTAACAATATGCACTTTGGTTGGTGAAGAATATGATGCTACTTATGGTCGTCATATATATAATTACAATTTAAATTGATTTAAAATGAGTTAATGAATGTGGAAATTCTAGGTACGAATAATTTTTTTCGGTACTACTTAAAATTTTCTGGGATATTATATACATATATATATATATATATATATATATATATATATATATATATATATATATGGTATATATATATATATATATATATATATATTATATATATATATATATATATATATATATATATATATATATATATATATATATATATATATGGTATATATATATATATATATATATATATATAAGGTATATATATATATATATATATATATATATATATATATATATATATATATATAATATTCCAGAAGGGCAAGAATACTCAACATATGGGAAAAAATTTCTGTCATTTAAATTTAATCAATTATATCTTGGGGTGACAGTAACCAAGTGGAATTTAACGCTACAAAAACCCAGGCGGCAGTTTTTTCTAAAAAAGTTAACGTTGCTGAACCCGACATAGTTATGTCGGGGAACTCCATTCCCCTAGCATCGTCGCTCAATTTGTTGGGCGTTAGTTTGGGAGCAAATATGTCCTGGCATGAACATGTTGCAGGCATAGCAAGGAGAGCTTCTCAAAACTTGGGAATATTATTTCGAACCAAAAAGCTTTACACTCCACAACAACTGTTAATTCTTTACAAAGCTCAAATTCTATGGAATACTGCTCTCACGTTTGGGGCTCCGCTCCCAAACATACACTGCATTTGTTGGATTCTGTTCAGAGAAGAGCTGTCCGTCTGAATGGAGACCCGGAATTGACCGACGGCCTTGATTCGCTGGAACATCGAAGAACGGTTGGCGAGTTAAGTCTGTTCTACAAGTATTTTCATGGAAAGTGTTCAAAGGATGTAGCCCGCTTAATTCCTCCCAAAGCGGTGCATGTTAGAAATACACGCCGCACTGGTGCTTCACATTCGTATGAGGTTCAGCTTGTTACTCCGCGTACAACGCTTTTCAAGCAGTCTTTTATATGGAGAACATCAAACGCTTTGGAATAATTGCAAAGCGTTGATGTTCTCCTGGAGCGCTTTAGGAACTTCCCTGCAGCACGTGTGCTAGACCGGTAAAAAAAAAAACGGCGGGAAATTTGAACAGACTGATATGGAATCATGAAGAGTCGGATTAATTGACTGAATCTTTAAAAAAACTCAACGAGTAAAAAAAAATTAGAATTTGCTTCAAACTCTATTTGCAAAGTTTTGAGTACGTACATAAAAAAACTAAAAATCACAATTTTTTAAAATACTTCTTTATCTAGTTAAAGACTTTTAATTTTTTATGTCTAAATAGTTTAACTGAGGTATTTTTTTTTCCTTTGATCATAATTAAAAAAACAATTTTTTGTTTTTTTTGACAACTGGGGAAAATAATTCAAAAAATGAGTTTCATTGGAAGCCAACTGTTCCATTGCTATTTCGGGGTTTTACAACATAAAATTTCCTCAAGTGTTTTAAAATGCGTCGATTATCTGATCCCAGTTTTACTGTTGCAATGATTTGTAACTTAATAGCATTATCGATATTTCATATATAAAAATATTCCTAGATGCTAGAGCCATATCCCATCTATTTTAACAAACGTTTTAACGCTTTGTTGAAATATTCAATTCTATCTTCTTAAGAAGCACGTATTATGTTCTGAACAACTCCGTTCATAATAATAAAAACAACAAAATTAACTCTATGTGACAAACGGGTACTAAAATTTCACATGTCCGCCATTTCGCTCCATACTCAATATTGTTCGCAATTTCCTAAAACATGTCTAAGTCTTTCAGAAGTTATTTGGCCTACATAGTTTCTAATGATCGGTTTTAAATCTTTATGTTTTCTATAAAGCAGGGTTTTATTAACGGCATTTTTTAAACACAAAAAAAATATAAAGGTGAAAGGTCAGGAGGTTTGGTAGGCTAGGAGTTTTCTACGAGTCGACCTATCCTGGTTACCAAACTCCTCGTGTCACTAGTTCTTTATATAAATGGTGTAGTGAGCACAAGCCATATCCTGCTGAAAGAACGCATGCCTTCTTTCCATTAAAGAAAAATTATCTAGAAAATCGGTCTGTCATAATAATAATTACCCAGCAACATTTAAACTATCTCTTAGAAACACGGGTTCTACAATTCTTGTTTATCCAAAATTTCTCATTATACATTTATTTCAAAACTATACTGGTCTTTACTGTACAACGATAAATTCTGGGTTTTTAGTGGCTCACCACTTACATTTTTTCACACTTATGGCCCCGTTTAAAGTTTGTTGAAAATAAAACTTTTCTTAGAAAATTAAGGTATTCTTCGACCATGCCCTGGAACCATGCATAGAAGTCAAAATGAACATTATAATCGCGGTCTTTTAACAGTTACACAGATTTTGGCTTATAAAGAAAAAAACTTGTTTCTTTTTGGTATTCTTCGTACCAATCCCTCTTCAATATTTATCACCTCCGAAATATGAGAAACCAATACTTGCAGTATTTCTAAAACTGTCAGCAGTACTTTCAAACTATTTTCATAATTAATCCCCATTTTTATGAAATGAAATTTTTTACTGATTTTCTACCTTACTAGTTTCCTTAAATTTTTTCAGTAATCACATAAGTTTTATCCAGGTGCGTTTCAATGAATATTAAACTAAATTAAGTATAATTATCTATGACCAAACATATAGAGAACTAAATAGGGATGCAATTACAGAGGTTAACTCGTATACATCGTATTATTTGTCTTTTTTGCGGTTCTTGGAGTCTTAAAGCCATATTATGTTTCCTTTTTATTTTTAATTTTAGCAACTCCAAATTCTCTTCTCTATTCAAGTTTTTTGTCTGTAATATTTTCACCTTATTTAAAATACTATGTTGTAATGCTTGGATAAAGTTTTTTTTCGGTATAAAACTGGAAGTTTGCAAAGGAAGTTTGGGGTAAAACACTTTTTAGATTTTTTAGTATCTCATTCATAGATTTATTTTATTTGTGTATGTTTTAACAATATAAAAGAAACAAGATCAACTTACAACTACTACAAACCAATATGTACTATTGAAAGGCATGAGACAAGTGAGAACTCGATGTCAATATAAATTAATACTTAACGGTATGAACTACTTCCTGCATCCGTATAGGATTCTTATGATTCCTATATAAATGTATATAGAAAAATCACATTCAGGTATAGTTTACCACTGTCCTGTAAGATTTCCATCAATAAAAAAGAGACCAATGATATGACGTCCACAAATCTCTGCCCACACGTTTATATTTTATGGTCTTTGAGAATGACTGTCGATTATCCAGTGGGGATTCTCAGTAGACCAGGACCGGCAGTTATGCCTGTTAACTCTTCCGTTAAGCCAAAGTGTGGTCTCGACAGAAAAAAAAAACAATATTATGAACTAGGTTAGGATCATTATTGATTCGTTCCATCATAACCTCGCAACATTCAACGCGTCTATCGTAGTCATCTTCAAATAATTCTTGCAATAAAATGAGTTTGTATGTATGTTTGTATTTACAGTTATTCCAAGAGCAAGTTATTTCAACTTGTGCAGGTCTTTTTCCCTATGAAAATAATTTGGATACCTCTAACAGGAAAATGTGGTATCAAGGGGACAGAGCACCTCCTCATTATGAAATCAATGTTCGTAGATATTTGAATGTGATTTTTCCTAATCGATGGATAGGCAGAAGAGGTGCTGTAGAATGACTTGCAAGGAGTCTCGACCTTACGCCACTCAATTTTTTTTATGGGGTCATTTGAAAACCAAAGTTTACCGAAGTCAACCTGAAACTGTAGAAGATTTACAACAAATAATTCAATATGAAGCAGCACAGATCACCCCGATTATCTGGAAAACTCTGTTTAGGCTGTTTGTGACACATTGGGTCAATGCCTCGCTATTAACGGTAGCCATTTTGAGCAATCGTTACCCTAAAAATAAACCTAGAGTATTTATTAATAGTTTCTTGGTCTTTTTTTATTTTAAATTTTAAATAAAAATAATTCCAAAGCAGTTCAATTTAGGTATATAGTATGTTAGACGAATAATATCTAGAATTTTTAATAAGACTCATTTCAAAAAAAAATCAAGATGGCGTAAGTTCTTCGAACTGACAGTTCAAAACATTTTATTGTCAACGTCAGTATGTGCGCCGTATAACACCCTATAACTTTTATGTAAATAAAACCAGGGTGCTGCTAATGTCATTATAGGGCTTGATACTGCCATTAACTTTAGTTTAACGCTATACAGTTTGCCTAACTAGCACAATCATGTAATACAAATTTTTCCTTTTTGACATTTTGAACACACGATATTATTTCTCTAGGAATCTATTTCGGTAATTTATTCATATTATAGGTAGTCTTTCTGAAAACAAAAACAATAAAAGATTTGTAAACTTCATTTTTTTTAAGGCAAATTAATTAATAAATTATTTTTGTAATAAACACAAGTAGCAGTAGTTATTAATTCTGTTTGTTTAAGTATATGTTATTAGTACTTGTATATTGCTACGTTTTACTGATCTGCCCTTTCATTATTATACACTATCTTTTGCAACTTAAAATGCAGGTTGAATAGAATAATGATTTAATGGAACTCTAGCAAGTGTTCGCCTCTTCGCTTATATGAATTTGAAAACATGACCTAATATTGAGAAATTCACGACATGATTTTAGCCCATTGTAATACATGTTTTAACTTTCATCTTTTAAATTATAGGAAACTAACTTTCAGAGTATGCTGCCGAGGCAGACTCCCAAAGATAAAAAAGTTATTAAAACTAAAATAGAAGCAACAAATATTTGTTTTCTGTAACAACACAACATGATATGAGGTGTCAGTTTCCTAATCTGATCAATGTATAAATATACAGTTATTTTTATTTATTAAACTAATTGTTGAATAGATCATTTGAACTTATTTTATTTATTTAATAAATAAAGCAAGTCATAGTTGAAACTTACAACAATATAAATAAATACAATAATTTACTAAAATACAATAGAGAACTTTTAAAAATAATCAATAATTCTATTAAATCCATAAAGATATTGTATTTTGCCTACGGTTGAGAAGTTTCGATTATGGTGAATTAAACCTTAAAACTGTCAAAACCTAAATGGACCTGCTCAATTACCTGAGATTACTTCCACCACCTCAGGGAGAAATTTGAGTGAGTGTGTGTGTATATATGTGTATGTACGTGTATGTATGTGTATGTATGTGTATGTGTATGTATGTGTATGTATGTGTGTGGTGTGCATGCGCTTGCGCGTGGGTACTTGGGCGCGTGTGTGGGTGTGCGCGTGTGCGCGTGTGCGCGCATGTATGTGTGAGGCTCACTAGCTGGTAGCGCTTCGTCTATATTATAATCCTAAACCTTGCTTATTCATCTTACAAAACAAACTCCTTCTAAACAAAAAATAAAATAATCTATTTTTTGTTGCTGTAAAATAACAAAATATAAACAACCACTGACAAATGTAGAATTTTAATACATTTAAAATATCCAGATTCAGGAAAATTTAGGATCGTAGCCTAATTAATACAGTTTTTCTTAAGTTTTAGGATACATTTAGGATACATTAATATAGACGATAAAAGGCTGCAGTTATAATTTCTAAACTTACATATTCAAAGGAAATTTTATATTCAAGGGTGGCTGTGGAATGTTAAGTTACAGAGATTGTATATTACTATTAAAACTACAATCGACTGGCTCTAGAACTACAAACCCTTATTAGGCAGTTAGAACCTATAATTACTAGTAACTTTCTTATACACTCTCGTCATTTATTACGTTCTACAATAAGGTGTGTTTAAAATTTTTCATTTTAACACTAATACTCATTAAATTATACTACATGTAAGTAAGACCTATACATTTGTAGCACATTCAAGATTTTAACAATTTTTTTCGAATTTTTGCCATGATAATAATAAATATCATTATTTATTATTTAATTACAAAAAAAAGCAATAACAAAAAATATATTTCGTATTTCTTATTTTTGAAGAAAATTGCTTGACGCTGTGGCATCTGAGCTGATGCTGTTGACGAAAGCAGTGAATGAAAAAAAATAATAATTACCAAAAATTATTTTTAGTAATAAAAAACCTAAACTGGTGAAAATAATTAGAATCTTTATTGAAGAAATATAATCTTTCATTTAATGTTTAAAAAAAAATATATTAACTAAAAAGGGCTGAAAAATGTTTTATATATTATTAAAAAGCCACAACTGTGTAAATTCATCTTCTAATCGTTAACATTCGGGAAGGCAATGGCCAACCACCCGTAGTATCATTTTTTTTTTAATCGTTCAGCTTCCCGCCTGAATAGGGATTTTACCCTTTTTCATATCCCAAGAATATCGACGGGGATGTCGTAGTACCTGTCAACGTTGTCCAAGTGCCGAACAATTTTTGTATTTCATGCCACCTTTTAGACAACGCGGTCGTGCTGCCACGGACGTTATTGCATTTCTGCAAACAACTACTACCTATGTACGTGGCCAGACCATATATACTTAAATAAAAGTATACCGACCTGCCGCGATTAGGCCCGACACCTTCTGCACCGCAACCAAGTACTATTCTACGAAGCCACGGGCTGTCACAGTCATGCCACTTTTGCCGTTCGGAATCGGTATTAAATTGTAGGTCCCTTTTGTGTGTAGAAATACCTAAAAAAGGCACCACCAACAGACAAAGGGGAGCGGTCGTCTAGATCCGTATCAGATATGGCATTTCAAGAAGAAGAAGATTCGTTAACTTGTCATACTTGATTGTCGATTCTTAAGAAAATCCAAAAGTTTAACGTTTATTATTATGTCAAACCAAAAAAAAACACAAAACAAAAAATTAGTCGAAGTAATGGAGTTCAAATTTTATTTCGCTAAATATTAGTTCAAACTGCAAAATTAAATTAACAAAGCAATAGCCTATGCTTCTTGTAACAGCATTCTACATTTACGCCGTAGAGCGAGTTTCCGTTGATCTTAGAGAACTACAAGGAAATTCAGGTTTATTTGTTTAAGCATTGTGTAATCAAGGTGGCAGTAAATACACTAAAAGCTCGTAAATGGAGATGGCTGTTAAAAAAATGCATTAGACCCTTAAAAGTTGTTTAATAATATACTTTTTTATAGTGCACCTCCCCGCGACTATACGGATTTTTATACTTTTCCTTACCATATGGCTGATGACATATATTGACTAGGATGTTATAATATCTACCAACTTTGCCCAGATACCGAAACATGCAACGAGATAGTGCTACCACGGACGTTATTTGTATTTCTGCGTTAACTACTACCTTTAAAATACATACACAACATCTCGCCGATTGCCCGAATTGAACCAACGACCATCGATTTAATATGCAGACTCTTAACTCACCATGCTACAAAAATAAAAAGCTATTTTTCTTTAAAAATAATTTAAGTTACAAATTATTTTCATTATTATGAAATTTTCACATTACCAAAAATAATGCTTTGTCATTTTAACATTTTTTTTCCAATTATTGCTCTTCACAGCGGCACCAGATTAGGTGCCAATACGTCAAAATTTCGTAATTTTCTTGAAGTAAAACAATAAAAAAGATTGTAAAGTAATTAAAGATGACTGTTAAAAAAAGAACATACGAGACATAAGAATTTTTTGATAATAGACTAAATAAAAGCCTATTTTGGTGAAAATAATTCAAGATAAAAATTATTTCCACCAATATGGAATTTTCCACCTTGCTGAAAATAACTCTTTATAACTTTTAATTTTTTTTTATTTACTGTTTCTGACACCGCCACCAAATTAGGTGCCAAAAAAATAAGAACGAAGAAGATTTTTCTTTTTTTTTTTTTATAAATTAAATATTAGATCATTATTACTAGGGCAAAAAATTCTAAATTTTTATGTATTCCAGTACTTTTATAAGTAGTTTCTTTATATTTTACGTGCACGTGTACATCTATACGACACTGTTTTCACCTACGAATATGTATATTATGTACGGTTTTCTAAAATTAATACCACTCAAATTTATCTTTCGAGAAGTGAGAAGTTTGGGTGATTAAGAATAAATTTGCCAAGAAACCTACTGCTTTGTAAAAAGATTTAAAAAGTTGGTTAAAAATTAGCAACAACTAGTTGACCGGATTTTTTTGCGTAATATTAGGCTAAAAAAGAAGTACCCCCAAGCACTCATCCCAATGGTGGCAGATAAAACGTGGGTGTCCAAATGTGACCAATTCCAGCAAAAGATAACACGGGGGCTCCAGTTATACACAGTGGGGAAAATGCTATAAAATCGTTGCGGGAGGCGCGCGATATTCACTTTGCGTTCCGTAAAGGGTGCTGTTCAATTCACTGGTCTTCGAATCGTTTCGGTGTCGTGCGACAAAATCCAACGGAAACAAAGTTTCCAGTCGCGTGTTGTGGAGCGCTATTAAATCTTTCCATTGCGTCTGGTTTGCTGCAACTCTTTGCGCTTCTGGAAATACAAGATTCAACAGTTTTAGCGCGTTACGATTATAATAAAGGTAAGTTTTAAATGTTTTTTAGAAAGTTACGTTTCTAAAACTGTTTTTACTTTAAAAAATGCCCTATTAGGCTGGCAAATATATTAGTTATGACAAAGTTTATTTCAGCTCTTCGTTTCGGAAAAATGTTCCCGTTTTTCCTTAAAGTTTGTTACATTTATTAATAAATTTGTATTTTTCAAACGTCTATAAGCTCTTCTACATATCTTGTAAGTTAGAAAATATGAACATAACTAATTAATATTGCGTATTAACTCATGGTCTTCAAATAATTATTCCCTTTTAAGTTATGTTTTAGGCAAATGTGATGCTAAAGTTATTTTCGAAAGTACTGTCTCTTAATTTTTTTAAATTTGATATAATATTGTAAAGTCTGCAAAAAATGCATGAAGTATAGATATATAGTTTTAGTAAATTATATTAATTGAATATTGTTGTTATATGATAGTATTTTTGAACTCTGACACAATTATCACTATATATAGTCTATCAAGGTTTTGTATTTTTTAGGCCAAGTTATATAACTAACTAATTAAGTTTTGCTCCGGTTGCAGAAGAGATTAATTTAAATTTTGTATTACTTATTAACTCAGCGATCCGTTAATAATATATAGGTTGCTCATTATTCTAGATATATTGTATAACTAGTTCCTAATGTGCTAATCTAGTTTATACCTTCAAAAAAATTGCTCAGCTTCTGATTAGTCTTTAATTTAGAAATACGAGTAAGAAGTTCACAAAATGTACCAGAATTTTACATTAGTTTATATTTATCGCAACTAACCACTGGTAACATAATTTAGACATGTTAAATTACCAAAAATTAATATATGCTCGGATAGAGCTTACTTCAGATTTATCCAAAAAATATAAATTAATTCATCGGGTGCTAGTTTTAGTTCTCTCAACATATTGAAAATAAAACAAAAATGGACACAAAAAACAAAAAAAAATTCATGAAAGTCTTTAAAAATTCTGGATGATCCCGAATCCAAATGTATAGTAGCTGTTGACCTAAACCAGTATATCCCTATTGTACACTAACTACTTTGAATTTTACCAAAGACTAATCCGCCTCTAGTTAATCTAGTTTAAGTCAGAATTGCGAGTATCAAAATGCGAGTTAGTTTAGAGGTAACGGCAGTTACCACAAGTAATATTTTCTTAATTGGCTAGGTTTAATTTGGAAATTTTAAATTACTACAAACTAACATCGGTATGTTTCTCTCCTCGTGGAGAGTTTTAAATTTAACAAAAACACTCAATCAAATAATACAACTTCAGGCTAATTGCCCCTATACATATACATATATATATATATATATATATATATATATATATATATATATATATATATATATATATATATATATATATATATATATATAATATATATATATATATATATATATATATATATATATATATATATATATATATATATAACACGTAGGCAGAAAGGTTTTTGGTCTGACACGTAGATGTCGCCCTTTTTAAAAAATCTATATAATTTTTATGAAGTACCACCATTGAAACGATACATATCAAAATTTCCTGACATTTCGACGATTAGTTTACAAGTTACAGTAGTTTTAGTGACGCTACTTTTGATATTTTTAAAACAATGGAAAAAAATCGAATTTCGTTTGTTGATTAAACACTGTTTTTTGATGGAAAAAAATACCGTTTAAGCCAAACAATGGCTAAGTGTTACGGGGACTGGAAAATCACTCATCATTTACTGATATGCTAAATTTAAACGCAGTCGTACAGATACAAATGATGTTGAACGCTTTGGATGCCCAAATGAATTGGTTACATCGGAAAACACCAAAAAAAGTAGAGCAGCTTTTTTTTGAAAATTGTAAATAATTAAATAAATAAATTGCGTTTGCCAGTTTAATAGAAACTTTAAATTTGCAAGGAAATTGGTTTCATGTCACTCATCATGAATTGGTGACACTAATTATATTAGTTGGATTTTTAGGCTTCTTAGTTTATATTATTTCGAAAAAATATGTAGTGAAGTTTTCCTATTTTTTTAAAATAAAATAAATACATAATTTAGTTTACAGTAACTTGAACAACATTCGACGGGTCAGTCAAGTCGAAGTGGTCAAGTGAATTTTAGTGCCCTTATTAATGATGTAATAATTACTAAGAAAATATCTACTTTTGACAAACAATTATCTTTAATATTATTATGATATCTAACCACATAATTCTAAACTTTATTGTCGCAGAGAAGTAAATACGAGTAAAAAATAAAGATAAAAATAGTTTTTTTGCCCCATCGCAACCCAACATGTTTGTAGAACCATTAATAAGTACGTTAGTTGGCTCCTAAGAAATTTTATAATTCACCTGTTTTAATAATTTACTCAGAAACTTCTATAGAAAAGTATGTTGAAACTTTTCGAAGCTACTTCTGGGAAGTTTAGAACAAACTCTAACTACAAGAAAAATTTTACTGAGTTTAATTTCTACCTAAAATTACTAATTTGGACTCTTACAAATGGAATTAGTAAAATTTTTAGAAATAAATCATTAAATTATATTTATTTCGCTATTTTACAATAAATCAAAAATTAATTAAATATTATAATTACTACATATTACTATACTGTTATAGTATAGATGTAACTTTAGCCAGACAATCTTTGATATTATTAAGTAGTAATAGAGACGGACAAACAGAGCTATCAATCAGTGATAGAGAGGCGCCTAAACCGCGCAAGATTTGGCACTACAAATCTGCTAAATGAGAAGAATTCATGGAATATTTTCGACTTTCCCCCGGTTAGACGTTTGTTTTCGATCCGACAACCCATCTTTTGACTCCGCAAAAGAGGTTTCCGATGTTATTTTGGCTGGTCTGGACATTTACATCCCTTTTTCGAAGAAATACCCTTCCAACGGCAATCCTTAGTTTGACCGAAAATGCAAAAAAAAAAAGCTATTACTTCTAAACATCTTGCCTACCGACAATGGCATGAAAATCCGAACGTCATAAACCGTAGTATCTTTGTTCGTGCCCCGAACAGATGCAAGGAAATTATCGACGAAACGAAATAGACAATCAACGAATTAGAAACAAGCTTCTTGCATGCCCCAACAATTTCAGGTCCTTTTGGTCAGTCGCTAAGGCAGTTAGTCAAAATTTCACCAAATCCACGACCAGATAATTCTATTGCATCGGCACCTGTTGAGAAAGCAAACTTGTTGGCTGAACTGTTTGCTTCATATTCTACTGCCGAATTCCAAGGAAAAACACCACCTATAGTGCAGTCAAGGATGCCTGATGTTGTCTTCAGACAGCGTATCATAAAACGTATTTTAATGAAGCTAGACACCAAAAAAGTTTCTGGCGCTGACGGAATACCTACCATAGTAGGTAGCGCTAACACCAGTTCTCTGTAGCCTTTTAAACATACCCAAAAAAGGCAAGAAGTCCTTGCCAAACAACTACTGACCAGTCGCACTGCTTTCAATAATGTCGAAAGTCGTGGAAAAGGCTATCAGTCAATATCTTGAAGGATTCAATATTATTAGAGACCATCAATATGGCTCTCGTAAACATAGATCGATCTTCTAACTTATATAACACATGTTTGAGGCAACGCAATTGAACACTTTGACGAATCTCGAGCGGTTGCTCATGATTTATCCGAGGCATTCGACCGTGTCTGGCACGATGGATGGTTGGCTAAGCTACGCTTTTCTGGTATGTCTGAAAAGTTCTGTTTATGGCTCTTATGTTTCCTCAAAGAGCGTTCTTTACAAGTGACAGTAGACGGATTTCTTTAGAACAACTTCACTATTAATAGTGGTGTGCCCCAGGGCTCCATATTGTCTCCTATTCTTTTTCTAATTTACATTAACAGGAACAGGAATCCAATCTATAGCTTTGCAGATAACAGTACGCTTATCTCTCAACTTAACAAAGAGCTGGGAGAAATTATATCTTAAGGTGACAGTAACCAAGTAGAATTTAATGCTACCAGGCAGCAGTTTTTTCTAAAAAAGTTTACGTTGCTAAACCCGACATAGTTATGTCGAGGCATTCCATTCCTCTAGTTTAGTCACTTAATTTGCTGGGCCTTTATTTAAGAGCAAAAATGTCTTGGCATGAACATGTTGCAAGCATAGCAAAGAGAGTTTCTCCGAAGCTGGGAATATTATTTCAAGCTAGAAAAGCATTACATTCCGTAACTGTTAATTCTGTACAAAGCTCAAATTCGACCAACGATGGAATACTGCTCCCATGTTAGGGTCACTGCTCCCAACCATACACTGTATTTGTTGGATTTCTATCCAGAAGGGAGCTATTCGCCTGATCGGAGACTCGGAACTGGCCAGTAACCTTGATTCACTGGAACATCGAAGAAAGGTTGGCGACTTGAGTCTGTTCTACAAGTATTTTCATGGGAAGTGTTCGATGGATGTAGCCCGTTTAATTCTTCCCAGAGCGATACATGCTAGAAATACACGTCGCACTAATACTTCACATCTGTAATGAAGTTCAGCTTGTTACTTCTCGTACAACTCTTTTCAATCAGTTGTTTTATATGGAGAACCTCATCCCTCTGGAATAATTTGCCCAGGACTGTATTCCCGACAAATTATATTTCTGTCCATTTCTCTCCTTGCCTTGTTCAAAGATGTCAGTAACTATGAATGCGAAATCTTAAGCAAAATTATAATTACTAAATGCATAAAAACAAATGATCGTTTATATCTTTTTTTATTTAATTTCTTAATTATATGGTCCTTCTTTTGTGTAACTATTTTTTATTGAAACCAAATATCTTAAAAATGATAGTACTAAATGACATATAAAAATTATTTTTTTTGAGTCTTTGCGTACCTTCATGACATAAATATATTTTTATCAAAAATATGATGGAAAATACTTTTTTCCATTTATTGGTTGTTTACTATCATTCTGTGTTCCACGATGTATCAAGTTTTCATGGATATTTAAAAAAAATAATTTTACAGGATGGTGATATCTATTAATCCATGGATCTCCATTCATTAAAATTATTAAATCGTAGTTTTTGAGGTACATAACAGAATGAAAAAATCAGCTATATTCGAGCTCTGATAAAGTAACAATTTTTTATAGTAAAAGTTTATGTAAAAGCACAATGTAAAATTAATATGAAATATACAGAGACTCAAAAATATGACAAATTAAGCACACATTTTTTATCTTTCATATCTTGTTACTTCTACATATTTTATATTTTTTTAATAATGATTTCAGTATAATTTAAGGAGCTTGTTCTAGGCTATATTAAGTATGCGCCAGTCTGTAAATATTGGTTATTAGCATGACACTCTCTTATGATGTTATTGTTATAAAATAATTGATCTTTTGATCAATTTTAAAAGCATTGTATCCCTTTTAAGGACATTTTTTAAAGTAAATAAAAAAAAATTAGACACAGTATTCAAATTTAAATTTTTTCAGTTTCGTTTGAAAGATAACAAGTATGTGAGTCTGCGGAATTTATTTTCATTCCAAAAAATCATCTATAAAAAAATATATTCTATCAAAAAAAGTGGAAAAGAAATACTCATTAAAATTGGTTCTGCTAGAAACCACATTTGGACACTTATATAATCGTCCTCCTTACAAATATAATTTCTTATTCATATTTTTTTACTTCACTTTAGAAAATATATTTATAAATCTAGATTTTCTAGCCATTCAGTCCTCTTAAATTTGATTCTCCTATTATTATGTATTTATTTTATTATTATTTCTCATTTGTTGGGTTATCATGTGATCATGCAATGTAGGGGTTATGACATAATGAATGATATAACCTGAATTTTACTAATTGAACAATATTAAAACATTCATTATCCTGTTTTCTGAAATTAAAATGTTTTGGCCTTCCAAGAAACTAAATTAAATCAAGAAGTTGTCATATTTTTTGTAGCATGCAAAACTACATGTGTGTTATTCTATAAGAAAGTTATTTTGTGGTGGTTCATTAGCGGTCTTAAAGAATTATAGTACGTTTTATTATAATATGACAACTAATTATTTCGAGTTGCATTATGAAACTAATAGGTATGAAAATAATTTTAGTTGTTGCTTGTTAAGCTGAATTTAATTAATTTCATTCAGTGGAAGGTAAATGGAAATATTATTGTCCGATTTATTTTTTGTCAACGTGGGAAATGCATTTCAAATTTGTTTGCAGCAATGGCTTACGCACAATTTAGAATATGGAAGCAGTAGTTGAATTTTAAAGCTAAAGCTATTCTTACTTTTAATTGTAGATAGTAAGTAGTATGTATTTATCAAAATGAATATAATAATATTTTAAAGATAATTAAAATGCATGTAGATTTCGAAAGGTTAACGGTTAGAAGTTACTTTCGTCAACATCTAGGTACTTGGTTTATTCACTTTCTATTGAGAATATTATATATATATATATATATATATATATATATATA
>CM032449.1:108051570-108064082 GCA_019049505.1 Pachyrhynchus sulphureomaculatus | reverse complement strand
GTTAGACGTTTGTTTTCGATCCGACAACCCATCTTTTGACTCCGCAAAAGAGGTTTCCCCGATGTTATTTTGGCTGGTCTGGACATTTACATCCCTTTTTCGAAGAAATACCCTTCCAACGGCAATCCTTAGTTTGACCGAAAATGCAAAAAAGCTATTACTTCTAAACATCTTGCCTACCGACAATGGCATGAAAATCCGAACGTCATAAACCGTAGTATCTTTGTTCGTGCCCCGAACAGATGCAAGGAAATTATCGACGAAACGAAATAGACAATCAACGAATTAGAAACAAACTTCTTGCATGCCCCAACATTTTTCAGGTCCTTTTGGTCAGTCGCTAAGGCAGTTAGTCAAAATTTCACCAAATCCACGACCAGATAATTCTATTGCATCGACACCTGTTGAGAAAGCAAACTTGTTGGCTGAACTGTTTGCTTCACATTCTACTGCCGAATTCCAAGGAAAAACACCACCTATAGTGCAGTCAAGGATGCCTGATGTTGTCTTCAGACAGCGTATCATAAAACGTATTTTAATGAAGCTAGACACCAAAAAAGTTTCTGGCGCTGACGGAATACCTACCATAGTAGGTAGCGCTAACACCAGTTTCTCTGTAGCCTTTTAAACATACCCAAAAAAGGCAAGAAGTCCTTGCCAAACAACTACTGACCAGTCGCACTGCTTTCAATAATGTCGAAAGTCGTGGAAAAGGCTATCAGTCAATATCTTCAAGGATTCAATATTATTAGAGACCATCAATATGGCTCTCGTAAACATAGATCAACAGGAGATCTTCTAACTTATATAACACATGTTTGAGGCAACGCAATTGAACACTTTGACGAATCTCGAGCGGTTGCTCATGAATTTATCCGAGGCATTCGACCGTGTCTGGCACGATGGATGGTTGGCTAAGCTACGCTTTTCTGGTATGTCTGAAAAGTTCTGTTTATGGCTCTTATGTTTCCTCAAAGGGCGTTCTTTACAAGTGACAGTAGACGGATTTCTTTATAACAACTTCACTATTAATAGTGGTGTGCCCCAGGGCTTCATATTGTCTCCTATTCTTTTTCTAATTTACATTAACAGGAATAGGAATCCAATCTATAGCTTTGCAGATAACAGTACGCTTATCTCTCAACTTAACAAAGAGCTGGGAGAAATTATATCTTAAGGTGACAGTAACCAAGTAGAATTTAATGCTACCAGGCAGCAGTTTTTCTAAAAAGTTTACGTTGCTAAACCCGACATAGTTATGTCGAGGCATTCCATTCCTCTAGTTTGGTCACTTAATTTGCTGGACCTTTATTTAAGAGCAAAAATGTCTTGGCATGAACATGTTGCAAGCATAGCAAAGAGAGTTTCTCCGAAGCTGGAATATTATTTCAAGCTAGAAAGCATTACATTCCATAACTGTTAATTCTGTACAAAGCTCAAATTCGACCAACGATGGAATACTGCTCCCATGTTAGGGCCACTGCTCCCAACCATACACTGTATTTGTTGGATTCTATCCAGAAGGGAGCTATTCGCCTGATCGGAGACTCGGAACTGGCCAGTAACCTTGATTCACTGGAACATCGAAGAAAGGTTGGCGACTTGAGTCTGTTCTACAAGTATTTTCATGGGAAGTGTTTCGATGGATGTAGCCCGCTTAATTCTTCCCAGAGCGATACATGCTAGAAATACACGTCGCACTAATACTTCACATCTGTATGAAGTTCAGCTTGTTACTTCTCGTACAACTCTTTTCAATCAGTGTTTTATATGGAGAACCTCATCCCTCTGGAATAATTTGCCCAGGACTGTATTCCCGACAAATTATATTTCTGTCCATTTCTCTCCTTGCCTTGTTCAAAGATGACAGTAACTATGAATGCGAAATTATAATTACTAAATGCATAAAAACAAATGATCGTTTATATCTTTTTATTTAATTTTTTAATTATATGGTCCTTCTTTTGTGTAACTATTTTTTATTGAAACCAAATATCTTAAAAATGATAGTACCAAATGACATATAAAAATTATTTTTTTGAGTCTTGCGTACCTTTATGACATAAATATATTTTTATCAAAAATATGATGGAAAATACTTTTTTCCATTTATTGGTAGTTTACTATCATTCTGTGTTCCAGGATGTATCAAGTTTTTTTAGGCTATTTCATGGATATTTAAAAAAAATAATTTTGCAGGATGGTGATATCTATTAATCCATGGATCTCCATTCATTAAATTTATTAAATCGTAGTTTTTGAGGTACATAACAGAACGAAAAAATCAGCTATATTCGAGCTCTGATAAAGTGACAATTCTTTATAGTAACAAGAGTTTTTTATAAAAGTTTATGTAAAAGCACAATGTAAAATTAATATGAAATATACAGAGACTCAAAAATATGACAAATTAAGCACACATTTTTTATCTTTCATATCTTGTTACTTCTACATATTTTATATTTTTTTTAATAATGAGTTTCAGTATAATTTAAGGAGCTTCTTCTAGGCTATAATAAGTATGCGCCAGTCTGTAAATATTGGTTATTAGCATGACACTCTCTTATGATGTTATTGTTATAAAATAACCAAGATAGATAACTAAAGAAAAAATTTTTGATCAATTTTTAAAAGCATTGTATCCCTTTTAAGGACATTTTTTTAAAGTAAATAAAAAAAAATTAGACACAGTATTCAAATTTAAATGTTTTCAGTTTCGTTTGAAAGATAACAAGTATGTGAGTCTGCGGAATTTATTTTCATTCCAAAAAATCATCTATAAAAAATATAATCTATCAAAAAAAAATGGAAAAGAAATACTCATTAAAATTGGTTCTGCTAGAAACCACATTTGGACACTTATATAATCGTCTCCTTACAAATATAATTTCTTATTCATATTTTTTTACTTCACTTTACAAAATATATTTATAAATCTAGATTTTCTAGCCATTCAGTCCTCTTAAATGTGATTCTCCTATTATTATGTATTTATTTTATTATTATTTCTCATTTGTTGGGTTATCATGTGATCATGCACTGTAGGGGTTATGACATAATGAATGATATAACCTGAATTTTACTAATTGAACAATATTAAAACATTCATTATCCTGTTTTCTGAAATTAAAATGTTTTGGCCTTCCAAGAAACTAAATTAAATCAAGAAGTTGTCATATTTTTGTAGCATGCAAAACTACATGTGTGTTATTCTATAAGAAAAGTTATTTTGTGGTGGTTCATTAGCGGTCTTAAAGAATTATAGTACGTTTTATTATATATGACAACTAATTCTATCGAGTTGCATTATTATTCGAAAATCTTAACGAAGATTATGAAACTAATAGGTATGAAAATAATTTTAGTTGTTGCTTGTTAAGCTGAATTTAATTAATTTCATTCAGTGGAAGGTAAATGGAAATATTATTGTCCGATTTATTTTTTGTTAACTTGGGAAATGCATTTCAAATTTGTTTGCAGCAAGGGCTTACGCACAATTTAGAATATGGAAGCAGTAGTTGAATTTTAATGCTAAAACTATTCTTACTTTTAATTGTAGATAGTAGTATGTATTTATCAAAATGAATATAATAATATTTTAAAGATAATTAAAATGCATGTAGATTTCGAAAGGTTAACGGTTAGAAGTTACTTTCGTCAACATCTAGGTACTTGGTTTATTCACTTTCTATTGAGAATATATATATATATATATATATATATATATATATATATATATATATATATATATATACGAGGCTGGTTTGAAAAGTCCGTGCAAAAAAAAACTACTTATGTGTTTGGGGTAAACCTTTTTTATTTTTCGACATAGTCTCCTTTTAGGCTTATACACTTCGTCCAACGATGTTCTAGTTTGTTGATCCCTTCCGAATAATAGGATTTGTCCAAGTCTGCAAAATATCCATTAGTGTCTGCAATCACCTCCTCGTTTGAATAAAATCTTTGTCCCGCCAGCCATTTCTTCAAATTGGGGAACAAATAGTAGTCCGAGGGAGCCAAGTCTGGAGAATAGGGGGGATGTGAAACGAGTTGGAATCCTATTTCCATTAATTTTGCGACCACAACTGCTGAGGTGTGTGCTGGTGCGTTGTCGTGATGGAAAAGGACTTTCTTGTGGGCCAATCGCGGGCGTTTTTCTTGCAGCTCGGTTTTCAAACGGTCCAATAACGATGAATAATATTCATCTGTAATAGTTTTACCCTTTTCCAGATAGTCGATGAGGATTATCCCTTGCGAATCCCAAAAGACAGTCCCCATAACCTTTCCGGCCGAACGAACGGCCTTCGCCTTTTTTGGTGCAGATTCCCCCTTGGTAACCCATTGTTTAGATTGTTGTTTGGTCTCAGGAGTATAGTAATGTATCCATGTTTCATCCACAGTGACGAAACGACGCTTAAAGTCCTCCGGATTCTTCTGGAACAGCTGCAAACCATCCTTGCAACACTTCACACGATTCCGTTTTTGGTCAAGCATGAGCAATCGCGGCACCCATCTTGCGGATAGCTTTCTCATGTCCAAATGTTTATGCAAAATATTATGTACCCGTTCAGTCGAGATTCCCACAGCACTAGCAATCTCACGCACCTTAACTCTTCTGTCATCCATCACCATATCATGGATTTGATCAATGATTTCTGGAGTCGTAACCTCCACAGGCCGTCCAGAACGTTCAGCGTCACTTGTGCCCATATGGCCAGTCCGAAAATTTTGAAACCACTTATAAACTGTTCTAATCGAAGGTGCAGAGTCGCCATAATGCTTATCAAGCTTCTCCTTTAGTCTCCTGAGGCGTTTTGCCTTTCATAAAGTAATGTTTAATCACCACACGAAATTCTTTTTCGTCCATTTCTTGAAAATCACTCGACTTCCTTGATTCACACGAATGCCAAACACAAAGAAATAGACCAATATGGCTGAAACTTGGCGTGCGTTCATTCAAGAGATGCTACTAACTAAACATGACCTCGATACGCGCCGGTGGTGCCATCTCTCGGACTTTGCACGGACTTTTCAAAACCAGCCTCGTATATATATATACATATATATATATATATACATATATATATATATATATATATATATATATATATATATATATATATATATATAATATAACCAATATTTCCTTAATTACTCATGATGGTGTATAATCAACTATCAATTCGATCAGAACGGAAAGTTCTGTCAATAAACATTTGAAGAAATGTCTTACTGGTTTAAAAAATACACAATAACAATAATGACTTATTAGTCTTCAAAAATATTAATTTTTAATATGTATCTAAGTTAATTTATTGTTTTTTTTTTAACATATCATTTTATACACGTTTGTTTGAAACGTCATAGATAAATAGATTTAAACAATTCGTGATACCGGATGTATAAAAATATTTTGATCCCTTTTGTTTTTGAATGTTGTGGAAGGAAAAAAGATGGTTTCGCAGATGGAACATAATACGAGGCTGTGTTAATAAGCCTAGCATAGAAAGAAAAAGCAAATCTCAAAAACCAAAAATTGTGTATTCATACAGGAAGAGTTGAAGGATAATCAATTAGTTTAAAGCATAATTCGTTCATTTTTTACAGCGACTTGTGAGCAGGCGCACAATCTCGTAAAAACATCACCACTTTAGATACATTTCCTCGATATTTCTTAACAATATTGGCAAAGTTTAGTTAATAATCAAGAATAATATTCTCTAGTTACTATTTTGCCGTATTTCAAGAAATCTATAAAGTAGCGTGAAATTTTCCTCTACTGTTCAATCCTCTCTGGTTTGCAATGGCGGACCTACCTTTCATCCATAGTTAATAACGATCTAAAAAGTTAGACGAAGCCTCTTCAAAATGGCTTAAAATCAACTTGGATGTTGTGACTCACTCGCTTATGGTTGCCGTTTAGACTTTTAGGGATTCTTTTAGCTGATAATTTTCTCATATTCAAAGGAAAATGAACAATGTGAAACACGGATTGATATGAAATGTTCAAAGTTCGAACTATGTATTTCAATCCAATTCACAGATAATTCATGCCCACCCTCCACATTTTCTCAGGTGGACTGAAAAACGAGGCTTCCAGCACGGTGTTCAATCTTGAAGTCACCTCTTCCTCTCTGAAAATCCATGACTCAATCTTTAATACTAGCTTAGAAGGGCATTGTCTTTCAGTGTATTAAGCAAGTCAATGTAAATTTCAATTTTACTAAATTCACGATATCTTTAATATTTAATAAAATAACTGTGTTCATAGAAATAATAAACCTAATATCTTACCTTCGTTGTCATTGATAATGTAGTCACTTTTCACCTATTTAATTAAAATAACTTTATGTCAAACAGACCTTTTTTTCGTGTAAAATTTAATTTTTAAAGAAGTTATGGTTAGATAAAATGAATGAATTAAACTTTATTAAATAAATTGTGTTTAAAATGAATCAAAATAAGCTTATTTTATAAGCTTGGTATACTTATAAGACGTAAATAATAATATATATAAAATAATATAAAGATTATTTAGTTATTTTATTTACAAGTAAAACTTTTCGTTTGTCCTGGCTATCCAATTATATTTTCATACTTAGATTTTGTAATTTGGTACTTCTACAGATATAGAACAACTTCGTAACGCCTTATAAAACACCTTGTTTATTCCTGAAAATCCTTTTAAAAATATACACGTAGCCTGAATGGCCGTAGCACTTCTCATGTGAGTTTTTTTTTTTGATTTATTATGACTAATATCTTATTCTTGTTCTACACTAATTTTATTTATTATAACAACCTAATGATAACATCATTAATTTAAAGTTGTCCCAGACACGATCAGTGAATACGCTTTGTTCTTCTTTTCAGTTCTGCCCTGAAGAAGGTCCCAATCCAGGACCGAAATATTGGCTTAATGAAAATTGTGTGATCTCTTATCACGCCCCCTTTTTGCCGAGTTCCCCAACTAAGATTGTATTTTTAATAATTTTGGTAGATACGGCAATCTTTTGCTTTCTTTCTTTATTCTATATATATATATATATATATATATATATATATATATATATATATATATATATATATATATATATATATATATATATATACATACATACAGATATATATGTAAGATACAACGAATTGTACCAAATACGCACACCTAGTACTCAATCGGAGGCTGACACAGCAGCCACAAGCCGACAGAGTGGTTGGCACAGCCAACACTAAAGGCAGGCAGCGAGATTTGCGAGGAATCAACCTCAGACCTTATGTGGTTTAACGTAAAACAACTTAAAATAGGCAAAAAGCCCATATTTAAGCAGTCTACCCACTGTTCTCTTATTCGTCCATCCATCCCGAGACGCGTTTCGCCGTATCACGGCTCATCAGTCGGGCTAGGATCGACGAAGAAGAGAACAGAATTTTAAGTACTTTATTCCGGCACTTACGGAACACAACGGTAAGATACAACGAATTGTACCAAATACGCACACCTAGTACTCAATCGGAGGCTGACACAGCAGCCACAAGCCGACAGAGTGGTTGGCACAGCCAACACTAAAGGCAGGCAGCGAGATTTGCGAGGAATCAACCTCAGACCTTATGTGGTTTTAACGTAAAACAACTTAAAATAGGCAAAAAGCCCATATTTAAGCAGTCTACCCACTGTTCTCTTATTCGTCCATCCATCCCGAGACGCGTTTCGCCGTATCACGGCTCATCAGTCGGGCTAGGATCGACGAAGAAGAGAACAGAATTTTAAGTACTTTATTCCGGCACTTACGGAACACAACGGTAAGATACAACGAATTGTACCAAATACGCACACCTAGTACTCAATCGGAGGCTGACACAGCAGCCACAAGCCGACAGAGTGGTTGGCACAGCCAACACTAAAGGCAGGCAGCGAGATTTGCGAGGAATCAACCTCAGACCTTATGTGGTTTAACGTAAAACAACTTAAAATAGGCAAAAAGCCCATATTTAAGCAGTCTACCCACTGTTCTATTATTCGTCCATCCATCCCGAGACGCGTTTCGCCGTATCACGGCTCATCAGTCGGGCTAGGATCGACGAAGAAGAGAACAGAATTTTAAGTACTTTATTCCGGCACTTACGGAACACAACGGTAAGATACAACGAATTGTACCAAATACGCACACCTAGTACTCAATCGGAGGCTGACACAGCAGCCACAAGCCGACAGAGTGGTTGGCACAGCCAACACTAAAGGCAGGCAGCGAGATTTGCGAGGAATCAACCTCAGACCTTATGTGGTTTAACGTAAAACAACTTAAAATAGGCAAAAAGCCCATATTTAAGCAGTCTACCCACTGTTCTCTTATTCGTCCATCCATCCCGAGACGCGTTTCGCCGTATCACGGCTCATCAGTCGGGCTAGGATCGACGAAGAAGAGAACAGCTGTGCCAACCACTCTGTCGGCTTGTGGCTGCTGTGTCAGCCTCCGATTGAGTACTAGGTGTGCGTATTTGGTACAATTCGTTGTATCTTACCGTTGTGTTCCGTAAGTGCCGGAATAAAGTACTTAAAATTCTGTTCTCTTCTTCGTCGATCCTAGCCCGACTGATGAGCCGTGATACGGCGAAACGCGTCTCGGGATGGATGGACGAATAAGAGAACAGTGGGTAGACTGCTTAAATATGGGCTTTTTGCCTATTTTAAGTTGTTTTACGTTAAACCACATAAGGTCTGAGGTTGATTCCTCGCAAATCTCGCTGCCTGCCTTTAGTGTTGGCTGTGCCAACCACTCTGTCGGCTTGTGGCTGCTGTGTCAGCCTCCGATTGAGTACTAGGTGTGCGTATTTGGTACAATTCGTTGTATCTTACCGTTGTGTTCCGTAAGTGCCGGAATAAAGTACTTAAAATTCTGTTCTCTTCTTCGTCGATCCTAGCCCGACTGATGAGCCGTGATACGGCGAAACGCGTCTCGGGATGGATGGACGAATAAGAGAACAGTGGGTAGACTGCTTAAATATGGGCTTTTTGCCTATTTTAAGTTGTTTTACGTTAAACCACATAAGGTCTGAGGTTGATTCCTCGCAAATCTCGCTGCCTGCCTTTAGTGTTGGCTGTGCCAACCACTCTGTCGGCTTGTGGCTGCTGTGTCAGCCTCCGATTGAGTACTAGGTGTGCGTATTTGGTACAATTCGTTGTATCTTACCGTTGTGTTCCGTAAGTGCCGGAATAAAGTACTTAAAATTCTGTTCTCTTCTTCGTCGATCCTAGCCCGACTGATGAGCCGTGATACGGCGAAACGCGTCTCGGGATGGATGGACGAATAAGAGAACAGTGGGTAGACTGCTTAAATATGGGCTTTTTGCCTATTTTAAGTTGTTTTACGTTAAACCACATAAGGTCTGAGGTTGATTCCTCGCAAATCTCGCTGCCTGCCTTTAGTGTTGGCTGTGCCAACCACTCTGTCGGCTTGTGGCTGCTGTGTCAGCCTCCGATTGAGTACTAGGTGTGCGTATTTGGTACAATTCGTTGTATCTTACCGTTGTGTTCCGTAAGTGCCGGAATAAAGTACTTAAAATTCTGTTCTCTTCTTCGTCGATCCTAGCCCGACTGATGAGCCGTGATACGGCGAAACGCGTCTCGGGATGGATGGACGAATAAGAGAACAGTGGGTAGACTGCTTAAATATGGGCTTTTTGCCTATTTTAAGTTGTTTTTACGTTAAACCACATAAGGTCTGAGGTTGATTCCTCGCAAATCTCGCTGCCTGCCTTTAGTGTTGGCTGTGCCAACCACTCTGTCGGCTTGTGGCTGCTGTGTCAGCCTCCGATTGAGTACTAGGTGTGCGTATTTGGTACAATTCGTTGTATCTTACAGATATATATGTATATATATATATATATATATATATATATATATATATATATATATATATATATATATATTTCATGTGCCTGAATAGCTTAACGAAAACCTTGTCAAAGTGGTAGAGAATATACGTTGTTATATTTTTCGCATAATTGGTGATTAAATTGTCGACTATATTTACATTACGTGTACTTACAAGAAATGGCCAAAAAAAAATCCTCAGGCTTACATCAAAGCGCATCAAAGATGACATAATTGCTGCAACTAAAGCAAAAGTTTCGAGAAAGCGCCAGTAATAATTCATTTATACGAGGATCTAACTTCACAAAATAAAGCTCCCTTTAAGGAAACACAGAATCTTCGTGCAATGCCCTATCTGTTGCGAACGTTGGCTATTAGTATATCAGTTCTAACTTTATTAACGGCCTATCTAAATATTTGTGCTGATGTTAAGACGAACCATTAACGCGAATTTTAAAGCCATGAGTTCCTTCTTCTTCTGGGACCTCTCCTTCTTCCACTTTTCCTTTCAAAATAAGTTGTTATAGTTAATATTTATCGTTTTTCACTGGATCGCCAAAATATTCGAGATTTCATTTTTTTTTTGTAGTGAATGTAACTTTCTATTGTTTCCCCATCCGTCTCAAGAAGTCTTCGTTTCTTATCCTATCAACCCAAGATATCTACAGAATTTTGCTAAACAAAAAGGCCTTAAATTCTCTAAAGTGAGTAATAGACACATTTTCGCACGTAATGAAGATGATTGTGAAGTCACACAGGCCACCAGTATTAAAACTCTAAAAAAATTGTTATAATTTAAAATATAATAATAAGCGACGGTTTTTTTATCAGACTAACAAAGGTTTTAGAACAAAATTGATTGATTTTAAGATCAGTATGCAAGTGGTTTCGATATTTTCTGCATAACTGAATCATGGCATATAAATGTCAAACTCAATAGGATAGTTGTTGGTCAGAACTATAATCTTTTTCGACGGGATCGTGAAACATCAGGATATCTTAAGCCTGATGACGGAGGCGTGTTTATTGCTATATAATATGGATTGAGGGCCTCACAACTTATAGAATTTCCATCCTTAAACTGAGCGTAGAACAGTACTGATTTTTTAGCTACTACGTGCACGGATCAAAACCGGTTTCCCTATTGCATTTATTTTCCTTATACGGTTTGGTCCAGCTCAGCTATGTAGCAAATTACGCAGGTAGCATATTACACTTAGTGTTGTGTAATGTGCCTTCCATGACTTCTTTTCTGATGCAATGTACTTCTCCAATGATGCCAGAAGATAACTACCATCCATACATTATTCATGGTGATTATTTTGGTATTTTGTAGCGGTAAAAAATCATAATGACTTGCTCTCTGATATGTTATACAACACATAGATGGCAAATAACTGTAAAGATGTGTGATGTGTTTGTCGGCTGAATTTTTCAAAAGTATTTTTCGCCTAAATCGAGCATTACTTCAGGGAAAACTTGCACATATGGTGACGCGCACCTTTACCAACTCTTTTTGAGTCTCTTGAAAATTTTAGAAAAATTAGGTGTTAAAAAAGAAGCTGGAGTGGACGCCATTCCACCAGTTTTTATAGGCAAGGGCGCCGAGAATCTAGCGTTACCTCTATCTCTCTTATTCAATCAGTCCTTGGAATCAAATCTTTTCCCAAAATTTACTTCCACATCGGGCGTATACCCAGGCAGTTATCTGAGGCCACTCTTATTTATTATTCACAGATATAATAGTAAAACATGTTTTCAATATTCCCAATATCTTTTCTACGTGGTAAGCATTTAAGTCTACAAGAAAGTATCTAGTACCGATGAGTGTAATGATCTGAAATCCGATCTCAACAGATTTCATATCTACTGTCGAGAAGATAGTTTATTTGTTAACTTGGATAAGTGTTTTCCAATCACATTCGCACGTAATCATAATAAAATAATAAATATTTGTAATATTGGTGGATGTTTTTTAATGAGGGAGAAAGTCAGTCGAAAGACCTGTGGAATTTTTTTTGATACGAAATTATTGTTCTATGTCCACATAGTTAATATTGTAAATAGTGCTTATAGAATGTTGGGAATTGTTATTCGCTAGAGAAAAAAATTCAGTTATTTAAATACGTGAATGACATGTTATTACGATTTTGTGTTAAGTCGCCTAAATTTTGCAACCACTGTCTAGAGCACGGACGTCAAAGATACGGCCGCGGGCCGCATCCGGCCCCCGGGACGTATCAATAAGGCCCGCGATCGCAATGAAGAATCATAATTTTTAACAACCGTATATTATATACTATATAATTAAATAAATAAAATGTTATAATAATTCAGTACATTTTTTTTATTTGAATCTGGCCCGCCTACACATTCTAAATTTAATATATGACCCTCTGCAAAATTGAGTTTGACACCTCTGGTCTAGAGTCTTATGTACAATATTTACAAATTATGCCTAGAATCTGTTCAAAACAGGTTCTTGAAATATTTAGCATTGAGAGATACTTGTTGACATACTCAATCTTTACAAAGTTATTAATTTAAAAACTTTCTCTCTAAAAATTCTCCTTATGTTTTAGGTGACATTCGGTGTTGCTTAGAGAAATGTCTAGCCTAAACATTTATTTATGTTACCGTT
>CM032449.1:108029070-108046570 GCA_019049505.1 Pachyrhynchus sulphureomaculatus | reverse complement strand
CTGGAAGACTAAATAAATAATGCTATTAAGAAAGTGTTTTATATGCAAGGGTGTAAAAATTTCTTATTGATGTTATATCATTTTTATAAAGTATTTACAGCTAACTAAAAAAAATACCGGCCAAGTACAAGTCAGACTTGCGCAATTAGTGTGGTATAAAATGATCAAGGACGTCACAAAACATATACCTCAAACGAGTTTTCAACAAAGTTTGGTTCTGATTTTTGCTGAAAATTGACCTTGAAATGTTTGTTTTTTTTTAATATACCAGATAGATTACCAAAGATAATGTAATGGTGATAATTTTCGTTCGATCTACACTTTATGGAAAATATTCCTAAATTTTTTGAAAATTTTTTTTCAGTACTTATTGAGATAGGGTGGGTGGCTTTTTGGCCATTTTTTAAAAAATAATACAAGGAAAAATATGCAGAAGTCTGACATCATATATTTAAACTCGTATTTTCACAGGCTTTCATTTGACACCCAAAGTAGTATAACAAACGTGCTTCTGGACCACCTCGATGGCCACTTTTTCCTTCAGCAGTGGTCCATGACCTCTACTTGACCTTTTACAAGAAGTCCTGAAAAATGTCCTGAAATCTGCAAGAAGTGCTGAAAATCCGAAGAAGTAGTTTTCAATGACGTCACAGTCCAGTGGCTGTTGAACAGTGCCCTTTTGGCATATTTCGTGAACCTCTTGAAGAAGTGTATACCTGTTTACCTGTACCTGTTGTCACCTAATTACCTGTATACCTGTATACCTGTGTCACCTGTTTACCTGTAATTTACCTGTAATATCTGAAGAAGTGTTCAATGACGTCACAAGTCCAGTGGATGTAGCTCAGTGCCTTTTTGTCACTTTTGTTGACCTTGAGGACTTAGAATAAATGTGTGTTAAATGTTGTATTAAATAAGTTAAAAAAAGTCATGTCTGTAGTAGGATTTGAACCTACATCTGTTGGTTTCAATACTGCAAAACCTGGGGACTTATCCTACTTAGCCAAATAGGATTCGTAATAGAGAATGCAATTATTGGGATGACATAAAAAAGGATTGGTGAATAATATGTGAAAAGTCTGCAAAGTTGAAATTTGTACAAGAAGTAGTCGTCAATGACGTAAATTGTCCAGTGGATGTTGAATCAGTGCCTTTTTGGTAAAATAAAATTTGTCTAAGAGATGTTTTAATGTTAGATGTGAATATGTGTAAGCTTATTAGTTAAGAAAGTGCAAGAAGTAGTCGTCAATGAGTTAAAATTTGTCAAGTTTAGATGTTTGAAAATGTCTTTCTAGAGGTAGATAGTCTGCAAGAAGTGATCGTCAATGACGTAACAAGTCCAGTAGATGTGGAAACAGGGTATCTTAACTTCATTAAAAACTTTGTAAACTTTCATTTTGAGGAGAAGTTGCATTAGTTTAGATGCTTATTGGTGTGGTCTTATCAGAGTAGGCGTAACTAGATAAGAAATGTTGTATTTGGTTGGTTGAATGTGTAAAATTAGATAAGAATCTGTGTATTTGGATAGGTGAGCTGTGAAAATGGGTGTTGTCTATTGGAAAAGGCATGTATTTGATAGGTTGTTGTGTAAAAGTTGCTAATAAGAGTATAAATTTGATTGGTTGAAGGGTAAAAAAATGTGTGTTATCTATTCGAAATTGTGTCTGATAGGTTGAATTGTAAAGGCAAAGAAGTAAATGTATTAAAATTAGCAATGATACCATGTAAAATCTTGTAATTTGAGCGAAAACAGTAAATAACTGGCGCCGTAAAGTCGGTAAAAATGTCGAAGATAAGGCAAAATGTAAACAAAAAGTATGACTTATGCTAATTTCCTTGAATTGAAACCAAGTAAACACTTTGGGCGAATTATTCTAAAAAATAGAAATGACGTGATAGCTAGAATGTTCTAAATGGTCTGATAGGTCACAAAATAGATAAGAAAGGTCAAAAATAGTTGATAAGGATATGTTTTGAATGCATACAAGTGTATTAAAATTGATGAAATTTGTTAGCAAGTAAAATAAGTATGAAATGAGCTTATTGTGAGCTCGTTGAAATGTTGTGAACTCGTTGGATTTTGCTATAATATGTTATATGAGATGAAAGCAAGTTAAATAAGTAATATTTGTCAAGAATCGTAAAATAAGTACGAAATGAGCTTAAATGAATCTCAAATGAGTTTTTGCTTTGTAATAATAGTAAAATATTAAATGAGCCTAGCCTTTTACCGTATAAGAGTAAAAGTTGTTGTTTGTTTTTCACAAAGAGTTAGTTTTGTTGAGCTTAGTTTGGTCTCGTTGTATTGTAAATTTTAGTAAAATATATATGTAGAGAGAGAGATGATCCTAGCCTAGTCTGTACTCGTATTATGAGAGGAGAATAAAATACAAGTATGAGCAGATATTTAAGACAATATATTAATAAATTCTACAAATTGTTACTAAAATAAAGTAGATACAAGAAACTATAAAATAATTCATTCGAGTCATCTGTTACTAGTTTTGTAAAAGGTTTTGTTGAGCCTAACAAAAGTATAATTTGGTCTCGTTGTATTGTAAATCTTAGTAAAATATTTTTGTTAAAAATGAGCTGAGCCTTTGACTCGTTGTGTGGGAACGAGAGGAGAATAAAACATACAAGTATGAGAACACAGATTTAATAAATCTATTAATACCAATGAACAAAAGAGCCTCGTCTAATTTGTTTAAAAATCTTTACAACTATTCTTCTATACCTTGGAGAAAATTTGAAAAAACTACTTACTTAAATACTTAAAATATAAATTTCTATAAAACAATAAAACTAAAATCTTAAGATGTAAATGTAGAGCCTGGTACGAAATGATACAAAAACCTAAATTAAATGAGAGAGTTCAACAAATTTGATAAGAAAGATCAAATATTTGTCGATAAGAGGATGTAAAATGTATTGGATAAAATATAAATTGCAATGTTATGTTTTACTAATAACTATATATTTGATTAGAAATATTAAATAAATGCGAGAGAGAGTTCAACAAAAACAGATAAGAAAGGTTAAAATTAGTTGATAAGAGGATGTAAAATGTATTGGATAAATTAATATTTTAGATTCTTACTTAAATACTTAAAAGTACAAAAATATACAATAAAACTAACTAAAATGTTAAGATGTAAATAATATGTTGCCTGGTACGAAATGATACCAACAAAAACCAGTTGTTAAGAGAGTTCAACAAATTTGATAAGAAAGATCAAATTTTTGTCGATAAGAGGATGTAAAATGTATTGGATAAAGTACAAATTGCAATATTATATGCTTTACTAATAACTATTTGACTAAAAATTATGAAATGCTTATTAGTATGTATAAATGAGAGAGTTCAACAAAAACAGATAAGAAATGTTAAAATTAGTTGATTAATTGAAAGACCAATAAATTTACGATATTTCGTTTTAGGTAAATGTAAACACGTAAAGGTTGTTTTGTTTGTTTTAAAGTTACTATCACTACTTAGTTGATATTTGTATAAATCAAAATTTTTTTCCAAAAGAACAAAGATTTGTCAAAAACTTTGGAACTGCTGTTGTTGCTACTGTTGTTGCTACTGTTGTTGCTACTGTTATTGGCAGAAGACATTTAGTTAAATAGAGAGAGATTTCTTTATTTCCAACAACTTCGATAATTATATAGTAGTTTTACATTGGATAACGCACAATGCCATGGATTAATATCCTTATGAAAATAACATTCTGGAATCATTTTAAATTCACTTAATTTAGGTTCTTGTTCAATGGGAATGTTGTGTATATAGTCCTCATTTAAGAATTTCTTTAAAATATTCACTTTTGCATTTCCTTTGACGTAAATTCGATATGGAGTTTGATAAATTTTCAATACATCTTGTAAAATGGGTTCGATATCGTTTATTTCAACAAATCCATTTTCCCAACATAGTCCGTGATATTTGTCTGACCAATCAATCAATTTTTGATCTTTAGCATTAGATATCATAGTTCTCGAGAATGGTGGTTTAAATAAATAATTTGCACAACGATGACCATCATAAATTGCCAACTCTTTGATTACATATCCAAAAGAACAATTATATCCTTGAATGTCAATAAACACATCTGATTCAATCATATTGATATCGAATGACTGACTAACTGAATAATAATATTTTTTGTTCAAGTTAAACGTTTAAACTGATGACTATATTAATAAATAATTCGTTCTATTTTATATTTTAAACTTATAGATTTGTTTTGCTTAATTAGTTTTTGCTTTCATGATGCAATCTTATATTTTTGTTGTCTTACTTAATTAGTTTTGATTTATGTAAAAACAAAAACAAGTCAATTAGTCTATAAAAATATAATGATACGAGATAAATATCGAAAAAAAAAAACATGTTTTTAATAACAAATGGAAATTTTGCATGATACAAGTGGTAATTTTGTTGAATTTATACTGATAAACGTGTATAATTAGTATATATTTCTAAAAAATGCATATCGGATGATTAATATCCTGTATTTAATATATAAACACCCATCTTATACCGATTCAATTACAATTTTGTTTGTTTGTGTAATACTCACTAGTTTGAAGTAAAAAAATGCTCTTTTTCGCAGTCGAATTAATAGATGATGATATATCATTAGATATGATATATGTGTTATTAAAAGAGTTATTCAAGTGAGTATGAATAGTAAAATTCACCTTTCTAAACTTTTACTTGTTTCTTGTCTAACATATTATTATTATTGATTTTCAGAGATATTTTGTTTGAAATAAGAAGAGGACAGTACATGATTCATGTGTGTTTGAAGGAGGAACCGACACGAGAAAAATGGGAGGAATTTGACAAGTTACCTGTGAAATTTTTTTTTATGCTGAAATTCTTAGTTAGTCTTTAAATAAAATACAAATATCTTATAAACATTGCTTTATTTTATAAACAAATTAACAAATTACTAGAGCTTAAACTTATGAATATATACTAATAGATAAATCTTAAAAAACTAATAATAGATAAATATAAGTTTCTAAAAAATATCAAATGATTATCATATGATTAATATCCTGTATTTAATATATATAAACACACAAGTCAATTACAAATAGAGAAGAAGAAAGGCAAGTTGATATTGATTCTCAAGAATTGTTCAAGAGAGAAAATTATACCATTTTCAATTTTTATATTAACACATTATAACGCAAAAAGCAGAAGAGGAAAGTCTGATCAAAGTAGCAGTTTTTTCGAGAAAAAGAACCTTTTGTTTGTTGTGTGTAAAGATTCTAGTTAGTTTGAAAGCAAAAATATGATTTTAATATTTGAATCTGAAGATTTGAATGCCTTATCGACAAATATATTATTACTCCAAGAGTTATTCAAGTGAGTATGAATAGTAAAATTCCTAAATCATCTTACTAGCAATATATTTATTTTCAGAGATATTTTGTTGGAAATAAAAAGGCAAAGGAGACGTATTCATGTGCGTTTGGAGAAGGAACCGACACAAAAAGTATGGGATGAAATTGCGAGACTTCCTGTTAAAAAAGTTTTTTGTATGAAAAGGATGTAGTCTTTAATAAATTCCAAAATACCTTATAAATATTGTTTTATTTTATAACCAAATTATTCCTAGGTTAAACTTTATATACTAATAGATTAAAAAACTAATAATAGATAAATCTAATACAGTTTGTACTATAATAGATAAAAAAAGACTCTTAGAGGTACAACAACAAACGTAAAATTATTCAGAATCGGAAGAATCTGAATAGACTAAATTTTTAAAACATTGATTAAATTCGTCAATGTCAATATATGTTTGCGGTTGTGCACAATATTGTCGTGCACCCAAGAATTGAGCAGCGGGAATCTTATATTTTCCCGAAGAACCAAAATTGTTTGATTTTCTGATAACACTTCTCTTTAGAGTCGTAATATTTCTTTCGATCGATGCATTTACCAAAGGACATATAAGTAATTGAGCAATTTTTCGATACTTTTCCAATAAGATATTTTCATCCGATATAAAATAAATAATTAGAGGTCCGTTATAGGTTGCATCTACGATGCCTGTTCGTATAGTTCCTATAGAATTTGTAGAGGATCTCGCAATAATTTGTCCATAGAATCCTATAGGAATATTTACTTTTTCAATCAGTTCAATCTTTGTAGCTTTCCCTGCGGGACAAAATGTGTCGTGTTTAATACAAAGATCGAAACCTGCATCTGATTTGTATGTTTTCCAACAAGAATTATTTCCCGGAATAATTATTTTCGAGTTGTCATCATCATCGTCATTAATTATTTGAATTGCTCTTTCTATACGTACATACAAGTCGGAAAAGTAAGTTTTATCATACATTTGTGGATAATGAGGTAAAAAGACATATTGGTTGAAAAGGTTGTATTTGGATAATAAGGTGAAAAATTTAAATTGAGTCTTTACATATTTTACGGCTGAAATTAAATCTATCTCTTGTATTTGCATACTTTTCCAAATAATGTCCTTAAGATTGTACTTATTAGGGATAACAATTACCGATGGAAATTGTTCAAATATTTCTGTTGGAATTTCCTTTAAACAGTCGATGATATTCTTTTCATCAAAATTTTCAATCGAGTCAAATATTAACGAAAAATACAATTGAGATAGTGGTGAACGTTCAAATAGTCTATAATTTTGTTGTTGTTGTTGCATTTTATTCACAATTGTTAATGTGTGCAGGTTTTGTCTAAAAGTCTTTAATGATTCCCTACTATTTTCATGTTTAACATCATTATAGAGGTGTACGTTTTCAAATCTCTTGAGAAATTTGAGTAGTCCCATATGTGTAAGACCATCCAAAAATATATTTTTAGCAAGTGGAAATTTTTCCTTAGGAGTAGTAGTAGTAGTAGTAGTAGTAGTAGGAATTGTTGTATCCATATCAATTATTAGATTAGATGAAGATGTTGTAGGCATGGTAGATTCAACGTACCCAAAAACGTTTAAAGAGGACATACTGCAAACAACAACAATTCAAATTAGATATGATGTATAAATATAAAACCTGTTAAACTCACCTGTTTAAGTAATTACACACACACAAAACAAAATATATGTTGTGAGAGAGGAAAACGCAGACAATTGCTTGTATTTACCAATTCAAATCTTTTTATAACATAAAAGAGAGTTCAAAACAGATAAGAAGGTTAAAATTTAGCAGATAAGGAATAAATTCAAATACATTGAATGTACAATATAATTAATATAACTCGTGTTTTATGCAATGATAAAAGTATTAGCAGTATGTAGTTAAAAATAACAAAAAACAATTTGTACTGAAAAAGGTTTTATTAAGTAAAAAAGAGAAAACTATAATGATTTAACAACAACAATTTTCAATTTGATCAATGTAGGGTTTCATTTCTTGTAAAAAGGTGGGACTGATTCCTCGTTGAAATTTTTGAATAAATTTCCAATTAACTCGTTCTCTATGTCGACGGATAAAATCTTCAGTCAAGTTTTGATGGATACTGATGGCATTCCAATCCAACATTCCGGCAAATTCCTCCATAAATCGTTCGTTTAATTGCTGATATTGGGAGATAAGTTGCCAATTGACTTTATTGATACAAGTTCGTATTAGATCTTCGTCTAAATGTTGTTTTCGTGAAATGATATTCCAATTGACAAAATCTTGAAAATAAATGATAAATTTCGCAGGTAAATCGGGAAAATTGGATATTTCATTCCACCAAGCTCTTAGACAAGCCATTATTTTAGAATGTATGTGTCAATAGCAAGTATACAAATAATATGATTGTATTTGATGTATGTTTTTATATATAATTAACAGGAAATGGATGCTATCTGTTTCCTTGTCTTGCAGCAGCCTCTCTCTCGATTCCTCGTTCTTCTTTGCCAAAGGAAAGAAGGTAAGCAGGTACGTTCTTTGCTCCATCGTTCTGTTTGATTCGATCTTTGACCACACATGACAAACATTTTTGATTTCGTATTTCACTTTCACCTTTACATTGTGGACATTTTACTCGTACAATAACTGGCATTTTTGAATGAATGATATGATGTGTGTATTACTGAAATGTTTTATACAAGTTATCTCTCCCTACTATTTATAGTTGTAATTGATAGAAGCATGGAAATTAGGCTATTTTTCCTATATACAAAATTAATTAAACAATATGTACAATATTTACGTATTCTAACTCGATCTCGATAGTAACTATTTATATTTTTGTTAACTGTACATCCACATTTTAAACAATTAAATTTTACATTTTCCATATTTTTTAGAGACTTTAAGAGGTTCTCGGGAGGAGAACACGATCTCTATAAAAACAGATGCTAAATAAGTTTTTTGATTCATTTATCATTCGCTCATATTGACCACACTAATGTTATCTACCTGTCTATTGTTTGTTCTCGTTATTGTTGTTGGTCAAAGTACAAACAACTACGATGCTGATGTCAATAATTCTTGTAATCAAAATTATGAATATTTATTAGAGGATTATCATTCACTTTATAATACCAGTTTAAATTTGTATCAGGAATGTATTAAATCACTGGACAATTATATGGATTTATACGATAATGAACAAGCTGTTAATGATATTTGTATGGGAAAAATTCTAGAATACGAATACCTGGCTGCGAATTTAACAATGTCGTTAAATTATACGAAACATATTGCACTGCTCAAGGAAAATATCAAATTGGAATCGGATTTGTATTTATTGAGAACCAATCTAACGGAAACATTGCAAATTTGTCAAGAAAAATACAAAGTAGCATATGTCGTAATTGCCGATTTAAAGGAGGAAATTGAAAATTTTAAAAGTAATTTGACCGATCTGACTCGTGAAATCTATCAGTTAGATAACGATGTGTCCAAATGTCAAAAGGATTTAAAACAACAGAGGAAAGAAGAAACGAAAATTTTCATAAATCTAAAAGACTGCTTAGAACGAGAAGAAGTACTTTTGGACTCGAAAGACAAATATATTATTCGACTGTCGACGTGTAGAAGACAAAATAGAAAATTGCGAGAAGGAGAAAGTTAAAATTTAATTTGGTGCATTTGAACTACTCATTGCATAGTAATATAATTTATCATTGTATGTGCTACTCTTGACATTATCTGCATGGAATTTTTTACTTATTTATGTAGTAGTTGTTGGAGAGAAACACACAGAGTTCCATATGCAAATTATCAAAGACCTCGAACTCGAATACGGGTTTATTGTAATCAGTGTGCTCGTATAACTATGTGGTATCTTCTTGAGGAATAACAAATCAGTATCTTGGAAATAGTCTTAGAAATAACAATTGCTGCTACCATGAACTTTACTTATTTATGTAGTGGTTGTTGGAGAGAATCGAAAAGTATACCTTTTCAACCACATATAGCTCAAGTAAATTTAATCATTAGACGTAATAATTCTGTTCGACAACTTCGACCTCGACTCAGATTACGAGATTATTGTTATAAATGCGAACGAACGACTATTTGGTATCTTATCGAAGAATAATCTCAGATTTATGAAATCACATAGTATGTAATTAGTTAATACATGCAAAATTGTATTCAGTTATAAAATAGACGATATGTTTAAGTAATAACATGTTTTTTATTAAGTTTACTAAATAGTACAAATAAATAAAAACACATCTATCACATTTTACGATGATTCATTTCGGTCTCTTACATTCTTGGTTTCATTTTCCAATTTGTTCTTTTGTCTTTCCAAAGTATCTTTTGGTATATAGCCTAGACTACGTACAGTTTGCCATGAAGCCTCTTTGTAATATCGAGTACAATTGGAACAATAAGTATTCTGATTATAAGATTTATGACCCCAAATATGTTATTTTACTTTGACATGAAGGACAACTTGTTGAGGAATTCATTCTTTATCGATTTCTATCTCGTTTTCTATTAAACTTTATTATTATTAAAAATTATTTCATTTAAACCTTTTTGATATAACGAATCAAGACAAATTTTAAGATTATTTTATTTTACTCCTACTACCCAAGTCATTTTCAGTTGAAACCAATATTAAAATGAATAACTAAATACTTTCATGTATCTTATATCTAACTATTATTCGTAAATAAAACAAAGGTAAATGTTTTACAGTTTATTAGTAACTTGAAAACAAAAACTTTTTACGTTTACAAACTATAAGGTATATTTATTATTTAATATATAGGATTTTATCCCTGGATACTTTTGGATTGCATCCAAAAATGTCTTTTCATCCTCTGCACTTTCTGCCTCTACGTGTAGATACTTTATCGGTAATATCCAGGTAATTTCTTCCAATTTGGTAGTTGGTACTTCATCCCCGTCCAAGAATACATTAATTTGATTAGTATTATTTACAATTTCAATTTTATGCACACCACGTCTGTGAAAGAAATAAAGGATATATAATAATTTATATATTAATTAAATCAGTCATTAAAATCAAAGCTAAATATATAAGTAGTAAATTATATGAAACAATACTCACACGAATAAGTTTTTTATTAATATATATAACGTTTTGATAGGTAACACTTTAATGTCTTCAGATTCAAAAATTATCAACATTTTTAAAAGCAACTATTTGTTTCACTACACAACAAATAAATTTGACTCTGAGTAAGAAATTTTAATGCTTATATAGTAAATACAGTAAAAAAATAAATCACGTCATTTGATATTTGGAAAATTTATGTGACTGGAGCAATAAATTAATGATATCTTGTTTACTTAAAAACCTTATCAGACAACATTTTTACAGACAAAACGACTCCACTAGTTTACATATTTGCTTATTTATATTTTTAATAGACTAATCGACTCTCATGACGACTATGTATGATGTGATTAAATCCCCTATATAATAGGTGTATAGAAAGGTATTAAAATCAATACAAAATTCATTCGTCTAATAGTTACTTGCTCCAATACTTAATAATGCCGCTTTTTAATGAAGAAGAAGTAAATGCCAACAACGTTATTAAAAGAAATATAGAGTTACTAAGACTACTGGAATTAAGGCAAATGGAAATTGCCGAAGAAGAGGAAGAACATTTACCCTTAAATTTATTAAGAGAAAAATTACTACAACAAAAAGTTCAAGTTGATGAAAATGATGATGATGATGATGATGATGACAACGATGATGAAATCCCACTTAGTAAATTAAAAGAAAAATGGTTAAAGGAGAAAATGGATGAGGATGAAGAGATGATTGAACAAACAGAGAGTGAAATGGATGTGGATGATGATGATGATGATGATGATGATGATGATGATGAATATTTAAGTTGGGAGGATATAATTAAATTAGGATACCAGATATTATAGTTTAGATGTTAGATATTTTATAAATACCTTTAAGAAGAAAATAGATATTTCTCTCGTATAAAACTTTTGTTTTAATAATTTAAACTTTTCTAGAGACCTAACTATTTTTTATTCCATTCCCTAAAAATACAAAAATAAGATTAATATTGAAATCAATTCAGGTAAACAATTTTTGTGGAGAGGTCATATTATATATGTTTGCTTTGTAAAAGTTTTCTTAGTTGTAAAGTAACTGTGACACGATGAAGTTGGCTGTTCTCGATATTCAAGGATTTAACTTTTTATTTGCTGGCGATGATGATAATCATGATGTGTATGTGGAAGAATTTCATGCTAAAGAAATTACGATATCAAATGGTTTACAGACAAGTCATTATGTATTGAAACCCAAAATACCCTTTGCTCAATTATCTCGACTCAATAAAAGAGCTGTTTGTAAGACTGAAAAGGAACTTGGTTTACGATATTCTTCCGGCTATGTAGATTACAAGCAAGTTGGAGAAATTTTAGATAGAGTACTGGACAATATTGATGTATTGTATGTAAAAGGAAAACATGTTTTTCGATTCGTTCAAGACAACATTGCTGCTTCTACTACTAATTTGCATACTAATCCCAATTTCAAGATGATTGATATAGATACTTTAAATGTATGGAACATGCCAACATTTAATCCTATAAAACCTTCCTGTTTAGATCATAATCTAATTTACAATGCTAAAGTTCAATGTAGTACTACAAATTGTATGACACTATTGGCATGGCTATCAATATTCATCCCATAATATCAACATCATATGTATTTAATAAATTTTTTAAGGAATTTTTTCCAAATGTTAACTGAATAATTTGTAGAAAAATTATTGAAAGAGCGAGTTTAATAAATATTTTCAATTTCAAACATGTGTGTTTTATTATTTCCTATTTAAAATACTAAAAAGTATTAAGAATATAAGGACTTTATACTAGAAAAACAAAACATTAAATATTTAAGGATATAAGGACTTTATTAAGACAAATATACATATATCTATTACTTAAAAAATAAAGGTAATAAGAATTAACAAGGAGTTTCTAATGGTTGCCTCTTTGTTCTCGTTGTCGTTGTTGGTATTCTCGTTCCCCAATCGGTCTTGGAATTATTGATTGTACATGTTTATCTATAAGATCATGTGTACCAGTCTTCCAGATATCCTGACATTTCGAATGCATTCCTTGTTGTCCCTCTGAAAATAGATCGTTATCACGAACACCACATGCTATACATCCTCCATTTTGATATAAACCGACTCCACTTAACAATTTACCAGGTGTTAATTCGACAGCATTACGATTAATCCAAAGTCCATTTCTTTTTGTTACTACATATAATTGTTGACGATCTTCACTCATTGTTTATTTGATTTTATGTTTATCAAATACTGACTACTAACCAAACATATCCATTTAAATATACCTATCCCTTCTCAATCGTTGTTTTTTAAAACCTTATCATCAAGAATTATAGGAGAATCTCAGTATAACACATTAAATTATCAAAGATTTCATCTTATTTGCAAAATGAATTTATTCAGTCAAGATGATTTAGTATATAAAACTTGTAGAAAAATTGATGATTTTGTCAAGAAATTAGCATGTTGTTGTGAAACAAGGATTCGACTAATATCTTATCGAGAATATTTAACACCTTTTATCGATCGCAAACAAGTTACGAACAATTTAGAAACACATTACGTATCATGTGTATGGTCACATCCTGGAGTTCGAGAAGGACCCGATACATGTGAATGTTTCCATGTTAATATGGTACTAAGACGTGTCAATGAAGAATTGTCAGAGTTGTCGACATCAAACAAATGTATCCAATGTAGTATTTATTGCAATCATAATAAGAATAATAAGTTAATTGAACAATTATCTAAACTATTTGTAAATCTATCGAGCTGTTTTAAAAAATAAATTTTAATACAATGTTAAATAAAATTGCCATCTAAATATTACTGTTTTTTTCCAATCACCAGATTTTGTTATTATTATTTTTATATATTGCAGTTTGTTTTTAAGTAATAGCGCTAATTAAGTCATAGCAAATTTTCCAATCACTTTGTTATTATAAACATGTTTTCGACATTTATCTCTTTAAATTAGTTTTTGTTATTTTTGTCTATAGCGACTAGTCGACTCCATACATCATTATTTAGATAAGTGGTAATTTTCCAATTTAAATTGCATTTATACTGATAAAAAACGTGTATAATTAGTATATGCATATCAGATGATTTGTATTTATTATATAAACACATACATGTCTTATGTCGAATCAATTACAAGTTATCAACATAGTAACATATAACTGATTTAATCTCTTTGGAAATTTTATTAAAACAGAAAATTGTCAAATCATACACGATGACAAGTTCTCAATGTTCATATAATCTAGTAATAAAATGTTCACGAAGTGGTGCAACGTTAAAGTTTTGTTGGAGTGCTGAAATGGTACAACTGAAGAGCTGGTCCCTGATGTTAACTCAATTAAGTAAATCAAAGTGTAAAAATTGTCTACAACCTTTAATTATGCAAATTTCTTATAAAAACAAGCCTTGTGCATTGGTTAGACCATTACACGAAAATCTGTTCATTGGCAAGGAAGAATATGAATGGCTCAGGGACACACTACTTCATATGGGTCGCAAATGTCTTCGATATACAACTCGAATTAATGTATTAGCAGGAATGAGCGGCCCGTATTCAGCTAAACTGAAGATGGCAGCCTCCACTATACGGAAACGTTCCCACCAGGATGATTAATGTATTATAATAATTTTTGTATTAAGATTTTAGTTAATTTTATATAGAGATTTTATTTTTTTAAGTATTTAAGTAAGTCAATAATTTAAACCAATTTGCTTTTTAGTAGACAAATAATATTGATATTATATTTACAACCTATTTCTTAGTTTATTATTAGTCAAATCTTTGTTCTTTTGGAAACAAATTTTGATTTATACAAATATCAGAATTACTAAGTAGTGATAGTAACTTTAAAACAAACAAAACAGCACAACCTATTTCTTAGTTTATTATTAGTCAAATCTTTGTTCTTTTGGAAACAAATTTTGATTTATACAAATATCAACTAAGTAGTGATAGTAACTTTAAAACAAACAAAACAACCTTTACGTGTTTACATTTACCTAAAACGAAATATCGTAAATTTATTGGTCTTTCAATTATTTTTAATGCTTTCGAATCTACTTTTTATCAACTAATTTTAACATTTCTTATCTGTTTTTGTTGAACTCTCTCATTTTATACATACTAATAAGCATTTCATAATTTTTAGTCAAATAGTTATTAGTAAAGCATATAATATTGCAATTTGTACTTTATCCAATACATTTTACATCCTCTTATCGACAAAAATTGATCTTTCTTATCAAATTTGTTGAACTCTCTTAACAACTGGTTTTTGTTGGTATCATTTCGTACCAGGCAACATATTATTTACATCTTAACATTTTAGTTAGTTTTATTGTATATTTTTGTACTTTTAAGTATTTAAGTAAGAATCTAAAATATTAATTTATCCAATACATTTTACATCCTCTTATCAACTAATTTTAACCTTTCTTATCTGTTTTTGTTGAACTCTCTCTCGCATTTATTTAATATTTCTAATCAAATATATAGTTATTAGTAAAACATAACATTGCAATTTATATTTTATCCAATACATTTTACATCCTCTTATCGACAAATATTTGATCTTTCTTATCAAATTTGTTGAACTCTCTCATTTAATTTAGGTTTTTGTATCATTTCGTACCAGGCTCTACATTTACATCTTAAGATTTTAGTTTTATTGTTTTATAGAGATTTTATATTTTAAGTATTTAAGTAAGTAGTTTTTCAAAATTTTCTCCAAGGTATAGAAGAATAGTTGTAAAGATTTTTAAACAAATTAGACGAGGCTCTTTTGTTCATTGGTATTAATAGATTTATTAAATCTGTGTTCTCATACTTGTATGTTTTATTCTCCTCTCGTTCCCACACAACGAGTCAAAGGCTCAGCTCATTTTTAACAAATATTTTACTAAGATTTACAATACAACGAGACCAAATTATACTTTTGTTAGGCTCAACAAAACCTTTTACAAAACTAGTAACAGATGACTCGAATGAATTATTTTATAGTTTCTTGTATCTACTTTATTTTAGTAACAATTTGTAGAATTTATTAATATATTGTCTTAAATATCTGCTCATACTTGTATTTTATTCTCCTCTCATAATACGAGTACAGACTAGGCTAGGATCATCTCTCTCTCTACATATATATTTTACTAAAATTTTACAATACAACGAGACCAAACTAAGCTCAACAAAACTAACTCTTTGTGAAAAACAAACAACAACTTTTACTCTTATACGGTAAAAGGCTAGGCTCATTTAATATTTTACTATTATTACAAAGCAAAAACTCATTTGAGATTCATTTAAGCTCATTTCGTACTTATTTTACGATTCTTGACAAATATTACTTATTTAACTTGCTTTCATCTCATATAACATATTATAGCAAAAATCCAACGAGTTCACAACATTTCAACGAGCTCACAATAAGCTCATTTCATACTTATTTTACTTGCTAACAAATTTCATCAATTTTAATACACTTGTATGCATTCAAAAACATATCCTTATCAACTATTTTTGACCTTTCTTATCTATTTTGTGACCTATCAGAGCCATTTAGAACATTCTAGCTATCACGTCATTTCTATTTTTTAGAATAATTCGCCAAAGTGTTTACTTGGTTTCAATTCAAGGAAATTAGCATAAGTCATACTTTTTTGTTTACATTTTGCCTTATCTTCGACATTTTTACCGACTTTACGGCGCCAGTTATTTACTGTTTTCGCTCAAATTACAAGATTTTACATGGTATCATTGCTAATTTTAATACATTTACTTCTTTGCCTTTACAATTCAACCTATCAGACACAATTTCGAATAGATAACACACATTTTTTTACCCCTTCAAACCAATCAAATTTATACTCTTATTAGCAACTTTTACACAACAACCTATCAAATACATGCCTTTTCCAATAGACAACACCCATTTTCACAGCTCACCTATCCAAATACACAGATTCTTATCTAATTTTACACATTCAACCAACCAAATACAACATTTCTTATCTAGTTACGCCTACTCTGATAAGACCACACCAATAAGCATCTAAACTAATGCAACTTCTCCTCAAATGAAAGTTTACAAAGTTTTTAATGAAGTTAAGATACCCCTGTTTCCACATCTACTGGACTTGTTACGTCATTGACGATCACTTCTTGCAGACTATCTACCTCTAGAAAGACATTTTTCAAACATCTAAACTTGACAAATTTTAACTCATTGACGACTACTTCTTGCACTTTCTTAACTAATAAGCTTACACATATTCACATCTAACATTAAAACATCTCTTAGACAAATTTTATTTTACCAAAAAGGCACTGATTCAACATCCACTGGACAATTTACGTCATTGACGACTACTTCTTGTACAAATTTCAAACTTTGCAGACTTTTCACATATTATTCACCAATCCTTTTTTAATGTCATCCCAATAATTGCATTCTCTATTACGAATCCTATTTGGCTAAGTAGGATAAGTCCCCAGGTTTTGCAGTATTGAAACCAACAGATGTAGGTTCAAATCCTACTACAGACATGACCTTTTTTTTAACTTATTTAATACAACATTTAACACACATTTATTCTAAGTCCTCAAGGTCAACAAAAGTGACAAAAAGGCACTGAGCTACATCCACTGGACTTGTGACGTCATTGAACACTTCTTCAGATATTACAGGTAAATTACAGGTAAACAGGTGACACAGGTATACAGGTATACAGGTAATTAGGTGACAACAGGTACAGGTAAACAGGTATACACTTCTTCAAGAGGTTCACGAAATATGCCAAAAGGGCACTGTTCAACAGCCACTGGACTGTGACGTCATGAAAACTACTTCTTCGGATTTTCAGCACTTCTTGCAGATTTCAGGACATTTTTCAGGACTTCTTGTAAAAGGTCAAGTAGAGGTCATGGACCACTGCTGAAG
>CM032449.1:107947650-108028970 GCA_019049505.1 Pachyrhynchus sulphureomaculatus | reverse complement strand
ATATTATTGTAACAGGCTTCATGCTTTAGACTTTCCTATTTATTTACGATTAATAGGTCTTCTGTATTTTTCTTCTTCTAATGAAGTTTCAGTTTTATGTTTATCATCTGTAATAGCATCTAATAACTCAACGAAGGTAGGCTTTTCTACTTTTTCCACTCTAGTGTGTTTTTTTTTCACCTGTATGTTTCAAATATCTAGTCTGCATGTTGACAACATTTTTTCTGCATCGTTTTCCATCGCCAACTCCATAACCTAGTTCCTGCATTTTGTTTGCTGTTACTTCGTAATTATTTTTTTTTATGGCTCGAGCACACGTGCTACAGGGAAGTCCCTAAAGCGCTCTAGGAGCGGCATGTGTGCGGAAAAAGAGATTCACGTTATTCTTGAATCGCTGTAAATTGTACTCGGTTATTCCAAAGGGATGACGTTCTCCATATAAAAGACTGCTTGAAAAGCGTTGTACGCCAAGTAACAAGCTAAACCTCATACGGATGTGAAGTATTAGCGCGACGTATATTTCTAACATGCACCGCTCTGGGAGGAATTAAGCAGGCTATATCCTTCGAACACTTTTCATGAAAATACTTGTAGAACAACAACAACAAGTCGCCAACCGTTCTTCGATGTTCCAGCGAATTAAGGCAACCGGTCAGTTTCGGGTCTCCAATCAGACAAACTGCTCTGAACAGAATCCAACAAATGCAGTGTGTGTTTGGGAGCGGAGCCCCAAACATGGGAGTAGTATTCTGTAGTTGGTCGAATTTGAGCATTACCAGTTGTTGTGGAGTGTAAAGCTTTCTGGTTCGAAATAATATTCCCAACTTTTGGGAAGCTCTCCTTGCTATGCTTGCAACATGTTCATGCCAGGACATATTTGTTCCCAAATTACCGCCCAACAAATTGAGTGACGATGCTAGGGGAATGGAGCGCCCCGACATCAAACTATGTCGGGTTCAGCAACGTTAACTTTTTTAGAAAAAACGGCCGCCTGGGTTTTTGTAGCGTTAAATTACACTTGGTTACTGTCATCCCAAGATTCGCCTTCGCCTGAGTAGCCGATGTCCGAGCATTCAAATTGAATGAAGAGATAAGCGTACTGTCATCTGCAAAGCTGTAGATTGGATTCCCGGTCCTTTCCAGCAGATCGTTAATGTAAATGAGAAAGAGAGTAGGAGATGGTATGGAGCCTTGGGCACACCGGCGTTGATAGTGAAAGTGTTAGAAAGAAATCCGTCGACCGTCACTCGTAAAGAACGCTCTCTGAGGAAACATGAGAGCCACAAACAGAAGTTTTCAGACATACCATAAGAGCGTAGCTTAGCCAACAGTCCATCGTGCCAAACACGGTCGAATGCCTTGGATATATCAAGAGCAACCGCTCGAGATTATCCAAAGTGTTCAATTGCGTTGTTCCAAACATGTGTTACATAAGTCAGAAGATCTCCTGTTGATCTATGTTTATGAAAGCCATATTGGTGATCGCTAATAATGTTAAAGGGTCAAGGAAATATAACCTTTCTGTAGGATAGGTTGGAAAGTCTACAGAAAACTGGTGTTAGTTCCCTCGCACAGTTTTTGAGAACTATGGCAGGTATTCCGTCAGCGCCAGAAGCCTTTGTGGTTTCTAGCTTCATTAAAATACGCTTTATGATACGCTGTCTGAAAATAACGTTGGCTGCAATATGGGAATATTAGGTGGTGTTTTTCCTTGGAAATCGACAATAGAATGTGAGGCAGAGTTCAGCCAACAAGTTCGCTTTCTCAACAGCTGTCGTTGCAATAGAATTATCTGGTCGTGTAGGTGGTGGTATGGTGGATTTGGTGAAATTTTAGCTAACTGCCTTATCGACGCTTCACGCTTAATTCTAAAAGTGCTCCTGTAGCCCCGATATCTTGGGAAGTAGAATGTTTGGATTATCATACCATTTTTTTTTCAGGGTTTGGAAACATACTTGTTTCTACTAGATAAACATTAAAATAACTAAATAAATTTAATGTTGAGGTTGAAAGAACTTCACTAATATTTCCCCTTGGTGTACTAGAAGAGCTGCTAGGACCTGCCATATATTGGTTTAGTTGCTGAAAATAGCCTCTCTTCATTTCTGCAATTGCTATAAACAATATACATATACAAAAATCCATCTATTCATGTGTATGTTTAGCCTAAAAATATTAGGATGTAATCATTACATTAAAAATATTACAATTATTGGTGTTTTTATAAATAACTAATTGCTTTTTGTTGATATCATAATTACAGCCCACAAAATGATTTGAGAAGAAACCTTCTCTCAAAATTAGAAACTGAGAATACAGATATAAAAATTTGATAAATTGTTCAGTGAGTCTGTAGGCTAATTAGTCTGTAATTTTATTACAGCCGAATCAGCTTACTTTCTCGCCTTTATAAGCTCTTCATGAAAATAACCTCAATACGCCTAAAAGCCAAATTAGATCAATCACGAAAGCAAGCTGGGTTCCGAACTGGTTTTGATCCAAATGATCACCTTTGAACGCTAAAAATATTTATCGAAAAAGTCATAAAGTATAATAAACTGTTGGTATTAGTTTTATTGATTTGCGAAAATCATTCGATACCATTGAACTACCAGCAATAATGGCAGCCTTAGGAGAATACAGAATCGATTATAGATACGCAAAATTAGTAGAACATATATACAGCACTGCTTCAGCCATCATTAAGCTTCAAGAATCAACATCATCATTTCGAATTAAAAGAGGAATCCGACAAGGATGTACTTTATCCCCACAACTTTTTATAGCAACTTTGGAGTACGCATTTCAAACTTTGAACTGGAATAATATGGGAATTAGTGTAGATGGCGAATATCTGAATCACCTTAGATTCGCGAACGAAACGTCCTAATTACAGATAATATGAGAGACGCAATAAAAATGGCAGAAGAACTGAAACGAGCTGTAGGAAGAACTAGTCTAGAACTAAACATGGAAAAACCAAACTGATGACTAATCTGATATTAAATGAAGAGATAAAAAGACAATTTTTAGTCAATTTCCACTGGTTTATTTATAATTGTGATGACGCATTTCGCTGTCGCTGCAGCTTCTTCGGTGTAAAATGTAGATACGAAGAAGCTGCATCGACAGCGAAACGCGTCATCACAATTATAAATAAACCAGTGGAAATTGACTAAAAACAGTCTTTTTTATTATATATTTATATCTGGACAAACTATATAGCAAGTAGACGACTACAGGTATTTGGTGTACGAAATAAAATTGGGCAGAGACAATCAAACATGCGAGATCCAGAGAAGAATTGGCTTGGGGTGGGCAGCTTTCGGAAGACTACGTGATACGTTTAAGAACAACGATATACCTTTAAGTCTAAAACGAAAAGTATTCGAGCAATGTGTAATGCCAGTCGTGACATACGGAGCTGAAACTCTAACTCTTACAAGGAAGACAACACAGAAATTAAAAGTAGCACAGCCTGCGATGAAAAGGTCAATGCTAGGAGTTACAAGAAGAGATAGAATCTCGAACAGAATTATTAAAGATTGTACAAAGACAGTAGATATTATAAAACGTATTACGGAACTGAAATGGAGGTGGGCCGATTATGTGGCGCGTTTGACGGACAATAGGTGGACGAAGAGAATTGTTAAGTGGAGATCACGGTAAGACAAAAGAAGCAGAGCCAGACTACTTAGCCGATGGACGGACGACCTAAAGAGAATTACCCAGAACTGGATAGCGAAAGTACAACGTCGAGGGGACTGGAAGGACTTGGAGGAGGCCTATGACCAGCAGTGGACGAGAGAGGCTGGACGATGATGATGATGATATTCAGGGAGTACTAAAAAAAAAAGTAAAAAATTCTAGTTTTCAAGCATTTAGTTTTTTTAAATTTATCAATTTTTTATCATTGAATTCTCCGAGGTACAGCCCAAGAAAAACGATAGTTTACTTACACTGTAATAACTCCGTTGTTTCGGGATCTACTCTAACAACAAAATATTTTAATTGCAATCGAATAAACTCGTTCCTCTGGTTTTATATGTTTCCAAAAATAGTTTTTTAGGCAAATTAATAATTTAATTAAATTTCTTCTCCTCCCCTCCTTCTAACTCGCACAGCAAGATGTCATTCTCGCTCTCTATCTTTGTTATAAAGTGGTTAGACCTCTCCTTAAGCTACTAAATACCTCTATAAATCGTTGTATGTAAATCGGTGTCAGTCATCAATTTATCGAGAACTAGCCGTGCCCGCGGCTCCGCTCGTGTGGACTTGATTCACTATTATCGTCACTGCTTACTCCTTATGTTACCTAGCCTAATCAAATATATCTTATAACCTGGCCAGAGAACATATGTATTTTATAAAAAAAACACGTAAATCGGATAAGTGGTTCTTGAGTGCTAAGCGCACTAACGGACAGACAAACAGACAGAGAGATATTGCATTTTATATATATATTATATATATTTTTTTTTGATGAATATTAAGTTAAGAATTGAAAAAAAAAACATACACAAATCGGATAAGTGGTTCTCGAATGATAACTCACGGACACTAATGGACAGATAGACAGACGGAGAAACGTTGCGTTTTATAGATATTATATAGATTATTATTATTATTATTATATACCTGACCAGAGAACATATGCATAAATTTTTAAAAAAACACGTAAATCGGATAAGTGGTTCTTGAGTGCTAAGCGCACTAATGGGCAGACATACAAACAAACAGACAGAGAGACGTTGCATTTTATATATATTATATATTTTTTTTGATGAATATTAACTTAAGAATTGAAAAAAAAACACACACACAAATCGGATAAGTGGTTCTCGAATGATAACTCACGGACACTAACGGACAGACAGACAGACGGAGAAACTTTGCGTTTTATAGATATTATAGAGATTATTATTATTATTATATACCTGGCCAGAGAACATATGTATAAATTTTAAAAAAACACAAAAAAAAAAATGTAAATCGGATAAGTGGTTCTCGAGTGATAAGCGCACTAACGGACAGACAGACATATATATTGTATTCTTTGTTACATAATATTATTCCATATTTAACGGTTTAGGCAGCGTATTGCAAAAGAGTGTGCTAGCGACAAACTTTTTTCCGACTTGATTCACTATTATCGTCACTGCTTGTCTCTTATATTACCTAACGTAATAAAATATATACTATAACCTAGCCAGAGAACATCTGTATGAATCTAAAAAAACGCTTAAATCGGATAAGTGGTTCTCGAGTGATAAGCGCACTAACGGACAAACAGACAAAGAGACGTTGCATTTTATATATTATAGAAGATTATAGATAACCTGGCCAGAGAACAAATGTATGAATTAAAAAAAAACGTAAATCGGATAATTGGTTCTCGAATGATAAGCGCACTAACGAGCAGTCAAACAGAGCGAGAGACGCTACATTATATATATATATATATATATATATATATATATATATATATATATATATATATATATATATATATATATATATATATATATATATATATTATATTCTTTGCGACATGATATTGTTCCATATTTAATGGTTTAGGCAGTGTATTGCAAGAGAACGCGCTAGCGGCAAACTTTTTTCAGATTTGATTCGCTATTTTCATCACTGCTTATTCCTTATGTTACCTAACGTAATAAAATTAAATATCCTATAACCTGGCCAGAGAACATATGTATGTTTAAAAAAAAAGCACGTAAATCGGATAAGTGGTTCTCGAGTGACAAGCGCACTAACGAACAGACAGACAGATAGAGACATTGCACTTTATATATATTATAGATAAGATCGCTTACAGCTGCTGTAAGTAGTTGATAGAAAAAATACAGCTTTGGTTTTGCAAGAATTTACTCATGTCTGTTGCGTTGTAACATGGAATTGTAGTGGCATAATTATGCTAAAATAAATAAATATACTCATCATGGACACGGTAAGCCGGAACTCTGTTATGAAACCAGAGCTACTAATACACCCTGACTATAGGGTTTAATATAGAAACATTATCTTCTAAGGTTACCATGTACTATATTACTTTAACATCTATCAAAATAATACATTGCAACTTTAACTATTTTGAGATAATACAGTATCGTCTATAATCAAAAGTCACCATAACAGACGCAATAGACGTGTTTACTATATATATTTTTTTAACTAAGAAAATAAGTAAAATATATTTAGTAAATACGGGAGCTTTTTTTCAATCTCCGATGGTCAAAAAAAAGTGTAAATAACAAAATGAATTTATTATCTAAACTTGTGTATAAACATGGTTACTTTTTGATATAATCACCGTGATGATTGAGGCATGTTGCCGCCAGTGAGTTGAGATGGGCCTTAACGTTGTTTTGAAGCTCCTCATGAATCTGAAAGCTCTGCCCTCCTAGCTACTTTTCAGTTCCAGGAAGAGGTGGAAGTCGTTCAGCGCTACGTCGGGGCTATACGCCAGGTATTCAAAAATTTCCCATCGAAATTGTTCAAGAAGCTATTGGGTTACAGCAGCACTGTGAGGACGGGCGTTGTCATGAATAAAAAGAACTCCAGAAGTTAGCATGCCTCTTTTTTTGTTTTGAATGGCTCTCCGAGACAGTAAACAGCTGCATTGATAGTAGTCCCCGGTTCCATAAACTCAACAAGCAATACACCTTTTGGTCCAAAACACGGTAGCCATAACCTTCCTGTTGTTGAAGGATAGTTTGAATTTTTTCAGTTTGTTTGGCAAGTTTAAGTGCATCTGTTGTTGTGACTGTTGTTTTGTTTCGGGAATGACATTCTGAATTTAGGTATCATTTCCAGTCACAACTGATTTCAAAAAAATCTTCACCTTCAGCCTCATAACGGGTGAGGAACGTTAGTGCTGATGCCATTCGGCGAGTTTTGTAGTCAGCAGAGAACATCTTTGGAACCCATCCAGGCAACATCTTTAGAACCTATCGAGCGCACAGTTTTCTGTAGCCTAGGTGTTCTGTTACGATCGTCTAAATAAATGACCCTGAAACTTCCGTAAATTCCACATACAACTCACTTATGGTAATTCTCTGCTTTTCTCGAAACACTTTGTCAACTAGTTGAACAATGTCTTCTGTTGCAACAGACTTGCGTCCTTCTTTCCCTTCATCATGAACATCAGTTCGGCCTTTTCTTAAATTTCCTGCACCATTCAGACACAACACCATCACTTATAAAGGTTTCACCATATACTCGGCTCATTCTTCGATGAATTTACTTGGCTCTATTCCCTTCTGCTTGAAGAAACCGAATTACACTGGGCAACTCGCACTTGGCGAAAGAATCAATCGTAGCAGCCATGTTTATGTGCGTGCAGCTCAGCTCAAAATGGCCTAATAACGTTGAAAGTGGCAGAGGTTATAGTGGGGGAGATGCGCAGTCGCATTCCGAGCATCCCTGCCTCGATTAGCTGTTTATAGGCACGATCGGAAGTTGAAAAAAAATGGCCCTTATATATGGTTCCAGGTGGTTCCATACCACAGATTTTTCCTGGTATTTGGTTCATTACATAATAATAACATAAATGACGCTTTAAATAGCACTTACGGCTATAAATTGATCGGTTGAATAGCCATTTAATATTTAGTTATCGGCAAACAATAGTAATTATTAAGCAAAAAGGTAAAGTAATAACCACAGTTGCTAAAAGTAGAATAGTAATGAAACAATAAATATGCATGTGTTCTTGAAATGCCACGGAAGAATAATGTACTTTAAAATGGTTTGACCTAAGTGTTTGTTAATAATTTAAAAATTCAGAATAGAGACCAGTGTATAGGGTGGTCCAAATTCGACACTTTTATCTAAAGGATATAGACGAAAACTGATGTCGGTGTCTGAGGCTCAATTTTTATGATAAACTCAATAGTGAAAACCGCATATGGATATCTAGTACAGTTTCAGATATACAGGGTGTTTTTCAAAAATCTGCATTTTGAAAAAATTGAAAATTTTGATTTCTGTAAAAACATTCTCAAAGCACTTTTTCACGTGGATTTCAACAGTGTAAGTTACATTTTTTTACAACTAATATTTTAATGGTTATTAACGAAAAAATATATTTTTTAAATCGGATGCCCTGTATATTTTTGCTTATCTGAATAGAGCTTTAAATTACCATTCTAAAAATATAGCACACTTTATATTTTGCTTAAATCTACTTCAAGATATATAGGTTTTCAGTTTTTACGCGAGTTTTAAATGCACATTTTGTGAAATAGGCTTTGGACGGAGCGGCAATATCAATTGTTTACCGATCGTAGACAAATCGTAAAAAAAATTCCCAGAAGTAACTCTCAGAGTCTTAACTACCATGAAATTTACTTTAAACTATGGAGAAAATAAAAGAAAACAACAATAAAACAATTTATTCCGAGTAGAGCAAACTAAAACAAAACAATTTCCTAAAGAGATATTCGAAATGTCGACCAGTTTCATTTAGACATAGGCGGCACCTTTTCTGGACACTTCTTACCGAGTTGATTAGTTCAAGAGGATTGAGAGCTGCAAAACTTTGTATCACTGCGACTTCTAACTCTTGCCTGGTGTTTGTCGGCAATTTAGAAATTAGGTCTTTCAATCTTCCCCAGAGACAGAAGTCCATGGGTGTGAAATCGGTGAGATAAGTTTAAAAATAATGAAAAATAATATGATTTTCAGATTTTTTCGACTCTTTGCAAGAAAAATACTATAGTAGAATTGAATCTAACTCCTACATCCCTTATATTTATTCCTTTATATAATTATGCTTAAAGTTTGTCCATTAAGCTAGCTAAAAACGAGGAGAAATTCTTAAAATACCACTGAAACTTTGCAAAATTTATTGTAGCTCTTCATACTACTTTAACAACTTCTATCTCTTACGGAACACTTATAAGATCACTTCGGTGCCTGTCCATCCGTCCGTCCGTCCGTCTGTCACACCCGATTTTCTCCGAAACTATTTGACATAGAAAGTTGAAATTTGGTACTAATATAAGAATTGATGGCCTCATCAGAGCCGTGGAGTTTTGAAAGTTAAATTTTGACTTAAGGGGTTAGTTTTGGGATTAAAATCTGAAGTTAAAAAATTTTTTTACCAGGTCATCGAGGGGTGTCGAATGAAAGCTTGTAAAAACATGGGTTCAAAAATATATATATAATTTAATACTTGCGCACACTTTCTTTAAAAAAATCGCGACAAATCGCTGCCCCCTTTTCTCGAAAAGTACTGATCAAAAAAATTTTAAAAAAGTCTGGAATATTCTCCACAGGGTGTAGATTGAATGAAAATTATCACCTGCATTACCTATAATAATTTATCTGTTAAATAAAAAAAAAATTTGAAGTTCATCAGTTATCAGTAAAGATCGGAAAAAAAACTTTGTTGAAAACGCATTTGGGATGTGTTTTGTGAAGTCACTGATCATTTTATACCTCCGTAACAAAAATTGTTATTTTAAAAGCAATCAGCGTACGGAACATTAATTGCGCCAGTTTTAACTTGCACTTGACCGGTTATTTATGATTAATTTTAGTTCAGAAACTGTAATTTGTGAACGGATTTTTTGCTATGTCAGCTGATAAGATACTTCCAGTACATTTATCTCTCTACAGCCACCGGCAGAATTTATGCAGACTATAGAAGAAATAATACTTCTATCTTTAAAAATTGATTAAGTGTTGCTGCATGTGGTTAAACTAATTGAATTTACTGGTTGTTAACTTAAAATGTACACACTATCACAAAAATAAAAATATATAAAACTAACAATTTTGCATTTAAAGTGCAAAAATCGAAAGAAATTTTTTTGTTGAAAACAAACAAGAACAGTCTATAAGTGAACAGTTTCTTCGTAAAAAAAAACTTAATTAAATAAAAATTCCTTAATATTTGATTCTCATAATATTTTTGTATCCTCCTGGACCCTTAGCTTCAGAAATGAACAAAATAAAATTTAATCATATTCTTAATAGTGTAGGAAAAATATTCAATTAAATGTGTCATTTATATACGTCTCTTCTTTTATTAGGTTTTTCACGTTTTCGGTAGAGGAAAAATGATTTATTCTAAAATCAAAAAAAAATATTCAAATATAAAAATAATAAAACTCGTTTTTTTTTGTTGTGATACTTATACCACACTTTGAAAAATAAATGATTATCTTCACAACAACCCATTAAAAGGAAAGTCAAAAACTTCACCTTCTACATTACATTGCAACACACATAGTGGCTACTGGATACTACTCAGTAAACACAAGCAGGGCTAACAAGCACGGAGATGAAGAGGCAAGAGAGGTTTTTCTGTGGGCAAGCCCCATCCTTTTATTCATCGTGGGATAATAAAGAGGGTTTTAGAGGTCCAGTGTTCGGAGTTTGTGAATGTTTATGCTACTGCGATGAAGAGGGACTAATCTTTGCCAGTTTTATTATGAGAGAAAGTTTTTTTGAAGCAGGTCCGTACTCGCCCGTAACCTGATTTCCAAGGAAGTGAAAGTTTAAAAATAGAGTTTTTCAGAGCCTGGTTTTTTTTCCACGCCCCTGAATATTACGTTGGAAGAATATTTTCCTTATAGTATGGGAATTTATTAAGCAAAATACACATTTCGATACATCATTATCAATACTACTTATATTTACGTATACTTAATACAATTGAAAATATTTAAATATTAATTTTGTCCATTTTTTAATTTTTGACAAAAGATTTATCATTTCCATCATGCACTAATTTTTTGTTTTCTTTTGTTTCAGGTAAAAATGAATGTGGATAAAAACTGGACCGATATGTATGTAAATTAGTTTAAAAACAATAGGTTTAATTTTTGGCTTAAACAAATTTTAATATTTTTATTTAAATTATAGCTTGATTGAAAAGCTTCATTTAACATTTATTTACTAAACATAGATTTTCCATATTTATGTCATGAAAACTAATCAAATTTGAAATAATATTTTATTCATTTAATTTATATTTGTGGTTTATTAATAATAATAATTTTTGATTAAGTAAAACTAAAAATCACCTTTTAAAAAGCCAAAATATAAATAATAATTATTTCAAATAAAACTTTATAAAACTGAGCATCCAATTTGTTTTAGGCCATTAACAAATAAATATATTATTTATGTAACTTTTATGGATAGCATATATGTTTAGTATAATGTGTAAAATGTATTTTTAATTTTTACTGAAATTATATTAAGTAGGATTTCGAATAACTTAATCTTATGAATAACGTAATATCTGCAGACTTACTTACGAACTCTAGGATAAGAATCTTTAAAAGTATACAACGTGGTTAGTTGGAAACAAATGAAGCATAGTGATGAGTATTAGAAATGAAATATTTTTTTTTATGGTCATTCGTTTCAACTTGCATTTTTTAACTGATTAACTTTTGAACTGTATAAGATAACTTCAGGAGGGAGACAAATAATATTTTTTGCAAAATTCGACTTTATTCATCAACATAGTCTCCTTCCAAAGAGATACAATCAGTCCAATGCTTTTTCTAACGTTTTTATACCTTCCTTGTAGAAGGTTTTGCCTTTGCCTTCAACATAGGCCTCAGTTTTGGCGATAACTTCTTCACTGGAGCCAAATTTCTTACCCGCGAGCATTTTTTTGAGGTCTGCGAATAGATTGGGGGCCAAATCTGGAGAAAACGATGAATTTATGATAAAAGGGCACTTTTTTCTTGTTCATTTGGGGCCGTTTCTTTGCGATTTCTGCCTTCAAATGCACGAATAACTTTATATATTATTCGTTATTGATGGTTTTTCCCTTCACATAGTCGATGAAAATTATTCCATATTCATCCTTAAATACAGGGGCCAAAACCTTCTCAGCCGACTGTTATGACTTTGGTCGCTTTGGGGACTTTCACCGGCTGCTGTCCACTTAGCTGACTGCCGATTTGATTCTGGTGTGTGTTTCATCCGTTGTCATATATCGCAAAAAAAAACATCCTTTTTATTGCTCTTAAACTGGTTCAAACAGCCCTCAGAATCATCAACACGTTGTTGTTTTTGGTCCACTGTGAGCAAACGCAAAGCATTTGGAACACCGCCTTCTCATGCCCAAATGTTCAGGCAAAATATGATCAACACGTTCTTTTAATATCTTTAGGGTGTCAGCTATCTCACGCAATTTCACTTTACGGTCATCCAAAACAATTTTTGTGGAATTTCTTGATGTTTTCCGGTGTAACCACCTCTTTTATGCGTCCAGAGCGTTCAGCATTATTTGTGTCTGTACGACCGCGTTTAAATTCAGCAAACCAGTAAATGATGAGTAATTTTCCAGGGGCAGAGTCCCCGTAACACTTATCAAGTCATTGTTTTGCTTAAAAGGTATCTTTTCCCATTAATAAACAGTGTTTAATCAACATACAAAAATCGACTTTTTCCATTGTTTTGAAAATATTAAAAGTAGCGCCACTAAAACCACTGTAACTTGTAAGCTAACCGCTGAAATGTCATGAAATTTTGACACGTATCGTTTGAAGGTTGGTACTTCCTAAAAATCATATGGATTTTTTGAACACAATCCAAATATTTAAAAATGTACCGAAAAGTCAATGAGAAAATACTAGGTCTGACAAATAAGGGAAGAGTAGGTCAATGCTAAAACATGGACTTTGTTCATTTTAGTAGTTGATACTGGTCATTATTAATATTATTGTTAAGAACATTGACTCATCTCATTAGTCCGTTCCCCATAATTTTTCTGATAGTCCATACGGTTGTAAGTAGCACTATGTTCTGCATCGTCAGGTACAAACATTTATTGAGGATTTGTCGTTTTGTTTAAAATCCTTAAATACAACATCCGTTGTTGATATGATTTCTTGATGTCACAAAATGTTTGACAGAAGACAAATGAGGATATCAAAAAATAATCCCGTTATTCGTACTTATCTTAGAAGTATCAGTGACTGATGTCGCAAAATTATTACTTTCTTTTCAATCGAAAAAGTATCATAAATCCGTTTTTAACGTGAAATAGTTTCAATCATTTTAATATAATTACTTTGTTATATATTTATATTTTTCAGATTATTTTAAACAATATATATTTTCCTATACCTAAAATTAATAAATATATATATATAAATATCGATAGTTAAAGGTGTTAATGTACTCTTCCTTTTATCCGATCCATCTGATTCCATTTTGATTGATTCCATTTTGATCGATTCCATTCATTTTATCACGCTATGCATAATTTAAGCTGATTTTTGACATGTGTCGTAATTTATGACTGAATTCACAAAATATTCTAATTGCAAGTGTTATTTTTTTTTATTTGAACTAAAAAATGTTTTTACCTAAGAGCATCAAACTGGTATATTACTAATATCCAGTTGGCCCAGAAAAAATCGAAGAGAGGCATGAACATGGTATGTTCAACATTATCTAGCGCGGGATCCACCAGGTGAAAATTATTATTGTTGGTAAGGAAAAAATTTAAAACTAGAAAAAAACAACTTAGATGAAAATAATTTTATAGTTAAGGTAGTAATAAATACATAAGCTTATGTCGAAGTATTTATTTAGGGCGGCGTTTCTCAACCTGTGGGACGCGCCCCACTAGGGGGGGCGTGATTACACTATGGGGGGGGCGAGCGTATCGAAAAGAAATTATTATTAAAACATTCTTTAAAAACATTTAATCTAATTTATTGAAAGGCAAGCAAAACAATACATTCTGACATAATAAAAAGTAAAATACACATTTACACTGATATAATACACCTATAAATAGGATTGTATTAGTACTGCACAATGTATTTACCCAATAATGAACATATCAATACTAAATCAAAAACAACTTTAATAATTATTTGTGACTCCCTGGGTCCTATTTTGCAGAGCAAAGATTTTCGAAGGATGGTTTAATATTAGAAATGGACACTCTGAGTTCTTTTTCTATATTTAGTTGAGATCTATATTTTGTTTTCAAAGCAGCCACCGCAGAAAATCCGGTTTCGCAAAGGTAGAATGTTGAAAATCGTAATAGTATACGAAATGCTTTTGTTTTCAGTGCAGCAAAATTCAAAAATTCAGAGATTGGTTTTATATTAAATTGTCTTTTGATTTCGCCACTTGTCGTGAAGTCTATGAAGATTTCTTCTTCGAAAGTTGAGAGCCCTTCGAGAGTATTTTGAAATGAATCCCTAACGCACTCGTAACTTGCTACCAAGTTGTCGTCAGTAAGAAAATACTTTTTAAAATTCTTTGTCAACATGGCTAGATGATTTTCAATGTTTACCAAAACCAGTTTCACATGTTGTTCTTTAGCTTTGTATGTTTTAACACATTTACCTACATTTGCAAACATTTCAGGTTTTTTTGCTTTACTTTCTGCTCCGCAATTCCAATTTTCTACAAAAAAGCATTAATTTTATCACTTGTATCGAATATATGTGTATTTGTTCCTTGGAGTAGAAGATTTAAGGTATTTAATTTCTCGATTATATCGACCAAGTAGCTCAATGTCATCACAAATAAACTATCTCGAAACTTCCCGGCTTCCGGTCGGTTTTCCTTTTCTGTAAAAATGGCGATTTCATTTCTTAATTCATATACACTTTGCAAACATTTCCCACGTGATAACCATCTTGCCTAGCAATAAAATAGTAACGCTGAATGTTCGACACCCATGTCTTTACAAAGTGTAGAAAAAATTCTAGATTTTAGGGGTCTCATTTTAATATAAGTTACTACGGTTACAACTGTTGTGAGCACAATATTCAGAGCAGGACTCATTACTTTGGAAGCCAGAGCTTCTCTGTGGATCATACAATGTGTCCACACACAGTGGAGATTTTTGTTTCACAAGTGCTTGTACACTTGAAATCTTCCAGACATTAAATGAGCACCATCGGTACATATTCCGACGCAATTTTTCCACTCCATATTTGCCTCGTTTATAAAATGATTTAAGATAGCAAATAATGCGAATAATGTTGCTTTGAGTTCTATTGGTTTGCAGAAAAATAGTTTCTTCTGCTGCTGACATACCATCACAAAATCGAACATAGACAAGGAAATAAGCATCTTTATTGCTATCTGTTGCCTCATCAAGCTGAATTGAAAACAATTTGTCACGCAACTTTCCGAAAAGCTGATGCTGTACATCTTCAGCTATATCACCAATTCGACGGGCAACAGAATCACTTGATATAGGTACTGATAGCAATTGTTTAGCAAATTTATCTCCAAACATAGTTTCTACAATCTCAATTGCTGCTGGCAAAACAAGCTCTTCACCAATGGTGTGAGGCTTTTTACATCTGGCTATTTTATATAAAACTTTGTAAGAGGCAAGTAAAGCTTTTTCACTCACAGACAAAGTTTTTTTAAAAACTGATTTCAGCTTTACATATGATTTTAATTTTAATTCGAAGAATTCTCGGGGTTAGTTAAGGTACTCACTATGAAGCGTTTCCAAATGTCATTGAAGTTTATTTGATTTCATGCTGTCTGCTGTCAAGATTTTTGAGCAAATAACACACAGGGGCTTTTCTTCTTCATTTAATTCAGTACTGGTAAACCCTAAATTTAAGTATTCTTGAGAATATTTTCTTGATTTCGTTTTCGGAACCACGCTCGTCTATGCACTAGATGCTTCACTATCGTCCAATGCTCGCTTACGCCTACTTAAAAATGTATCCATGATATATATATATATATATATATATATATATATATATATATATAAATTTACTGCCGTGAATACTTAATACCTTGAATTTCAATTAACACATAAATTACAACATACACATTTCACGATAAATCCGATAGCAGTAGAAGGATCAACCGAGACGGGCTGTAATTGAACGAGGTGCAGCATTTATACACTTTTGGGTAGACTTTCCGAATGTTCGGAACTCGGAACTACTTGCGAAGCCGCTACCGATATGGTGGACGTGACACAGAGCAATAGAGAGGCATCGATTCTAGTTTTGTCAACGCAGCAAATATATGTTGCCAAATATGAATAAATTTACTTATTCTTGGTAGTTTGTAAGGTTTGTAATTAAGGTCATAGTGTAGCTTTAGCATCAAAATACTGAAAATACATTATTATTGCATGTATTGTTATTGTATAAGAGGAGAGGGAGGTGCGATGAAAATTATGTTTGAAAATTGGTTCGTAAATACAGCAAACTTGAGAAACGCTGGTGTAGGGATAAGTCGCGAAAATATGAACAAGATTTTACCTAAACATGGCTTCAGATCTTATAACTATCAAGCTCACATTTTACAAATTTGAAGAGCATCAACATACAAATATATATATATATATATATATATATATATATATATATATATATATATATATATATATATATATATATATATACATATATACATATACATATATATATATATATATATATATATATATATATATATATATATATATATATATATATATATATATATATATATATATATTATATAATATATATATATATATATATATATATATATATATATATATATCTATATATATATATATATATATATATATATATATATATATATATATATGTATTTGTATGTTGATGCGTTGATATATATATATATATATATATATATATATATATATATATATATATATATATATATAAAATAACAAAAAGTCCATTAGTTGTCTTGTCTGATTTGTTAGTTCAGGTTAGGAAATATTTTAAATTTCATTACTAATTAAGAAAACAAAACTTATTAAATTATTATCCGGTCATATAGATTAGAACTATAGTAGTCTATGTTTGTGTTAGAAAAGTCATAGTAATATAATTTACTACTCAGTACAGTTTGCTCTCGACGCAGGGTTTGCTAGCCATTTTAGCTGCATCATCATCGCTTCTGATGACGCTAACATAGCTAATAAAGTGGTGGTGAGTAGTGTCATTGTGCCAACGATTCCACGTTCTCAACATAACATAATTTCTTGGATGAATGCACTAAAAAGTGTTTGATTGGTTACACAGAAAATAATTTTCCAATAGCTCCCACAACATCAATTCAGTATTTTTGGTCATAAAGATAAAATATTATCACATACACCTATTTTAGTTTAGCTCTAATGAAATATGGCCTATCATAACTTACAGTAGTAAATTTGGTATAACGTTTACAAATAAATTGCACTATTTACACCTATCATTAGTAAGCTCATTTTTCAGCATCAGTTTAGATCATTGTTCTAAACTTTTTAAATCAATTGTTATTTCGATAAAATGTATAAAAATATAAAGGTTTAAAATGACTAATATCAAAAAAGAATATAGAAAAAAAAACAGAAATTTTATTTAAGTTCTCGTTTAGAAGCAGAGATAAGTTTTTTACTTAGAGAGAATTTTGAATTCATATTGTTGGTAAATTTTGGTTCTAAATCAATTCAGTCTTAATGTATTCATTTATCGTTATAAATACTGTAGTGAAATTTATTTGATATGGTAGTATTGTTAAAGTAGATTTTTCAGATCAAGGGAGCATTTAATAGTCAATTTAGATTTCATAAGAGAGTCAAATATTTTTTAATATTAAATCCATACTTTTCTTAATTTTAAATTCTATAAAAAATGATAAATCCCTTTCGTATATCATACCCTATGTCAAATATCAATAATTTCTGAGGTAATACTCTCTCAAAATCAATAAATTTTCACTTAAATTTGATTATGTAAGATAACGTTTTTTCAAAAACAGTTGAATTTAGAAGGTCCATGGCAATTTTTTGTTGTCGAATCAGTTTTAAAGAAATAATTCTTTGAATAAATTTATAAGTTAAATATTAATCGCCTTTATTTGTAATGTATTTATTTCGAACGTAACTTTTATAACCGAGTTATAGATTTAATGTTTCATTGTTGTAAAGTAATATGATCGACCAGGTTTGTCTTCACGGTTGACTTGTAAAAATTATTATAATTTGAAATAGTTCCTTCTGTTTTTTTTTATTTTATGGTAAAACAGAACAAAATAATTTAATGTTTTATTGTTGTAAAGTAATATGATCGACCAGGTTTGTCTCCACGGTTGACTTGTAAAAATTATTATAATTTGAAATAGTTCCTTTTGTTTTTTTTTTATTTTTTGGTAACCATCTAAATTGAATCTTCAGCCACACTTGGCTTATTGCATAACGTATTATCACTTCGTTTCCACCAACAACCTTTGCTTCTTTTACAAACATGTACAAGCCCAATATCGGTTGGTTGATGTTTAGTTTTGAATCCATATTCGATTGTTCAAAAGGTCTTATAGTAGAACAGGATATAGCCTTACAATCGAAAAAGATATATTATTTTTGTCGACCTATTGTATGTATAGCTGCATTGTATGTAGGTGTACCATTAGGACATACTATTCGGAATTAGTAATAAATTATCTTCACCCCTCCAGTTAACGTTATCAGAGATATCTTTAAATTTTTCTATCTCATTAGAAAACCTTGGACTTGTCACAAAAAAATTATTTGCCATTTCGGTCTTACTCCTAGAATTGTTATTAGAACAACTTTTCCCAAATTCTGGTTCTATTTTGTCCAACCAGGTAAGGTGATCTGTAACGACAACTGACAAAGGATTTCTATTTCTAAATATTGAATACAATCGTGTATTTGCAACACCAGGGAATTTCCATATTCTGTTAAGCCATCTTCTTCTAAGTCTTCTTTGGTCCAAGAGCAGCCATTGATCTAATCTTAGGTTGCTACTCAGTATATATCACTACTACACCAAACACTTTATTTTGTACTCGACGCGCGTTTCGCTAACCATATTAGCTTTATGAGGAGCGATAATTGACTAAATTGAGTCAATCATCGCTCCATGGTTAGCCAAACGTGCGTCGAGTGCAAAATAAAGTGTTTGGTGTAGAAGTGATATATTCTGAGAAGTGTCATTCTGCCAAAGATTCGCCATTCCCAACATAGTTAATCTTATATTAGTTTGGCGGTAAAATCTAGCTTTACCTTTTTTTTGCAAAAATATTCAAATATGAAAAAAAGTATTATAAAGATTTCTATATGACCCCGCAAGTCACCCGTTTCAATATATTAAGTGATTTTCATATCACTTCGTATATGTAATAAATAATACCGCATATGTAATCTATTATTTACTAATTTTAATAGTCATTTTAATTTGTTTATTAACAAGCATATTAAAGTAATTAGAATTATGAAATTATAATTAAATATTTATTTGAATATTTAATAGTGTATAATACATGTTATTTATTTCCAGGTTAAATAAATTAAGTAATTAATAATGTTGCAGTAATCTGCAGAACTGCTATCTTATTTTTAGGTTAAATTAATTATATTATACTTGAAGTGCTTGTACAATACTTTGTATTTTCAAATCTAACTTAACTAAAACCTTGTTCTAAAACGCCCTTTTATTTAATACCTTAAACTTGTTATTTTTTCATTTTATTAATTTTTCTTATCGAAGCACTATGCCCCTCATTAAGAATTTGGAAACTAACGCCCACTATTAGAAACAGGTTTTTAAACCTTGGAAAGGTTTAAGTTTTAGAAGTTATACTGAAAGAGAAGATTATTATTAAATCCTACCTCGTTCATTGATTTTTCGGTATTGTGTGGTGTATAAGCTTTTAAAATTTTAGTGCAAGATAGAGTTTTTCTCTTCTAAAAGCTATCTACCCAGATCATCGTTTGTTATTACTATGTGAGAACAATTCAATAAAGTTTTAGAGTTTACTGGTAAGAGAGGATATTTGGTAATTCTTTGATAGTCTCTCTCCTGGTTGCATATTTTTGCTTTAGGCTGTTGAGAAGAGTCTAAAAATATAGTGTTCTGTTTTTTTTTTTCTTCCAAAAAGGATTGCCTGTATTTTGTATCCAACTAACTCTCCGAAATCCCATTTCATACTTCCAATTTTAATCAAAAAGCTCTAGAAGCAATTGAGAAAATGGCAGTGGCCATACTTCCAATTTAATCAAAAAGCTCTAGCAGCACATTGGTTTGAAAACCCTCAGTAATTCTAATAAGACTTTAATTAAGTCAGCCCAACCGTGATCAGAGACATACTATTTCCAGTTTGGTCTTAAACCGTTCCACTGTTCTTGGAGCAAATTGTGACGGAATATGGAAAATAGGTAGTTTACATCAATTTAAAAAGACAGTCTCAATAATTAGATAAAACAAATGCTCTAAAACAATCTCCAAAGGCAGACTTAAACCTGTGCTGCCTATCTGTCTGTTGAAACTTTAAAATGTTATTCATTTAGAGCTTAAGGCCAAAATGAACCCGTACTGGTTACAAAGTATAAATATTCAGCACGAAAATACCTGGCCACGTAAGGGCATATCACTATAGAAAAATTGAACTAGTGGACATGGAAAGTTCCGCCTTATCCTGCGTACCTCTCAGACAGCATTTATTCCGTTGTTTATGAAACTGTCTTAATGAAAAAAGATTTTATGACAAGTCGGTGCTTTTACCAATTTTTGACAATCAAAAAGAGTTTCATATTATACGAATTAAAAACCTACTAAATATTGGACAGAAAAGTGCTATGCAGCTTTCACATATTAACTACATATTTCGTATTCTAACTGATTTATGGCATTTAAATATATGTTTATTAAGTATTTTTTTTATTTATTTTAAATGTTTTTAACAAGGATAAATTGTTGGCAACTATATAGGAAGGTTTGCTAGAAATCCGAGAACATGACATTTACATTAGACACAAAGAATTAATAATAAATTTAACTAATGTCATGACATGAATTTAAACTATTGCCCTGCACTGTCGACATGCGAAGTTGGCAAGCAAGTCATTAAAATTTAAAACAATTAGTTGTAGAAGCACACAAGATGAAATTCGTCAATCTCTTCTTGGTACTAAGTGTATCTCCTCTAATTTGCAAATGACATCAAGTGTCTCACTTTTTTCAATTTTTAATGTAATTGCATAAAATACTTTTAACAATGTGGAATGAGACGTAATAGAGAAATTTTGTAAACGGATTTCTTTTCTGTAGAAGGAAGTACGACATTCTTTAAAATCACTCAGTACTATTCCTGCCTAAAATTGTGTTGTACAGTGTAATTTAATTGTGGCTTAACATTTACGAAGAGTTTTGTATTTAAGCATTAGCAAAAATGGTTTACGAAACCTTGTATTCTTATATACTCGTATCTAGTCGTATATAGTTGGTAACAGTGGTTGTTACCTTCCAAGCATATTTCTTCGGATTAAATATCAATTTTAAGATTAGATCTTGCATGATAATTAGCATGGCAAATCTTAGATAACTCAGGTAATTTTTTTTTTCTTTATTTTTATCACTTAAATTTTCAAAAATTATTAATTATGTATGAAGATTTATCTAATATTAAAAAAATTGCTGTATAGAAAATATTTGTTTCAGACTAAGGGCATCATGTTTAAATTATTACAGCTGGAACAAGAATATTTTGAAATAAAAAAGAGTAGCAAATAGAACTTTTGGAAATCAGTCACTTTGCTTACAACACGATAATATCATTTTCTTTTATATATTTAGTTCATGTGTACGAAAACACATTATTTTTAACCACCTAATAAAATTAAGTCTATAGTTTTTAGGAGAAATTTATATCACTAGCCTAAATATTCTAATTAGGATTGATCACTTGCTATAGCAGTGAATAGTTAAGTGACATTTTGTCCCTGTCCAATTTAAGAAGATATTTTTATATTCCAAGAAAATGAGAGATATTTATATAGATGTGTATATATATATATATATATATATATATATATATATATATATATATATATATATATATATATATATATATATATATATATATATATAATATATATATGTATATATATATATATATATATATATATATATATATATATATATATATATATATATATATATATATATATATATATATTTATATATATATATATATATATATATATATATATATATATATATATATATATATATGTATATATATATATATATATATATATATATATATATATATATATATATATATATGTATATATATATATATATATATATATATATAATATATATATATATATATATATTTATATATATATATATATATATATATATATATATATATATATATTTATATATATATATATATATATATATATATATATATATATATATATATAATAAGCCTTATCCGTCCAGTGTCCGACATAGGCCTCCCCGTCCTTCTTTCATGCCTCTCGATTCTGCGTCTTTCTGATCCATCCTAAACCAGCCGTTCTTTTCAGGTCATCTTTTCATCTTGTTTGGGGCCTTCTTCTGGATCTTTGTCCCAGCCATGGCATCCCTTCTTGTATTCTTTTATTCCTTCTCTCATCTTGTTGGTCTCACTGTGTGAGATTCTGGGTTGTAATTTTATATTCATCCTCTGGAGTTCCATTGCTCTCTGTGTTTTATTCAGTTGGTCCATCATCTTCTTAGTTAATGTCCATGTCTGGGCCGCGTAGGTGAGAATCGGAGGAATGCATTGAGCGAATACCATCTTTCTTAGTTTCAGAGAAATTTTGTGTATTTTTTTTTTTGTTTGCCAAATGCTGCCCATGCCAGTCTGATTCTTCTCTGTACTTCTGCCATTTGATTTGCTTTTCCACACTTTATTATTTGCCCTAGGTAGATGTATTCCCCTACATATTCAAGTGTTCTGCCCTCTATTTTCAAGTCTCGTGGACTATCTTCGTTTACCATAGCCTTTGTCTTATCTCTATTCAGCAGTAGTCATACCCTCTTTGATTTGTTTTGTAGTTCCGTAATCATTTCCTGTATGTCATCAAAATTATATTAGCACTACATCATCTGCATAACGCAGATGATTTAAATTTTGTCCATTTATACTGATCTCCTTTTTTTCCCATTCGAGTTCCTCGAAAATTTCTTCTAATGCTGCTATAAATAGTTTTAGGCTCATGGAATCTCCCTGTCTTACTCGGTTTGATAGGTATAGGATTTGTTTTTCTATCTGTTTCCACTATCATTTGAGCCTTGTTGTAAATTGTTCTTTTGAGCTGAGTATATCTATAGTCTATTCTGCTGTTATACAAGGCTCTTTCGACTGCCCAGCTCTCGATACTATCAAGAGCCTTTTGATAATCTATAAATAGCAGAATAGCAGGTACAACATTAAGTTATATTCTGTTGCTTTCTCTATTAAGGTTCTGATACTTAAGAGATTATCACAAGTACTAAAACTCTTCTTGAAGCCAGCCTGTTCTACCGACTGGTTTAATTCCAACTTGTTTTCGAATCTATTTATTTTTGTAAACAATTTGTATATTTGTGAAAGTAATGATACTGGACGGTAATGGTCTAACTTAATCTTATAACCTTTTTTAAAAAGTAAAATTATTGAAGCTCTGTTCCAATTTTCTGGTGTCTTCTCGTCTTCTAGATATTTATTGAATAAGGGCTTTAGCACCTGTACCACCAAGTCTCCTCCTTTCATTAATTCTGTTAATACTCCGTCTGGTCCTGGTGTTTTATTGTTTTTCATAGTTTTTAGTATTGTTAATATTTCTTCATCTGTTATCTCTGGTATTTCTTCTGAGTTAACGTTGATTATCTTTTTATTTCATTTGGTGGACAGTTTTTTTGTTTATACAAGTTTTGATAGTATGTTTGAATAATGTGTGTTATTTTTTCTGGATCTTGCACATCTTCTCCATTTTCATCTTTTAAGTTTTGTATTGTAGTTTTTCCTAGGCTCTGTCGGAGTGCTTTCATGTTTTTGTTCTGTTCTACAATTTTTTTCTTTGTCTCTAACTGTTTCTTGTACCTAAGCCGAATTTACCTATTTTGTTTTCACATGCGTCAACCTGACGCGTTAAAATCGCCTATCACCAGTATATAATTACAACAATCCCGTAATATATATATATATATATATATATATATATAATATATATATATATATATATATATATATATATATATATATATATATATAATCTGTCTAATTTATAAAATTGTCAGAAATATTTCTTTTTAATATACATAGTGACATTACTGAAACATATTCGTTTAAGAACTTGCAATATTATATACATATGTAGATACATTGCAGATATAGGAGTCGTCATTCAAATAACTAAAGTTACATTCAATTCAATAAAACATTTGTCAGCTTGTCCATCATAGAAAAATAAATATTTTAGTGGTAAGTCAGACTAATGTTTCTCACCTGCCAAAAATTTTCATAGGGCATAATGTAGCCTGACTGATAGAAATCTTTCAGTTTTCCTTAGAATTTTTGAAATTCCTTTTTTTTTATGGGTCTAGCACACGTGAGATAGGGAAGTTCCTAAAGCGCTACAGGAGCGACACGTGTGCGGAGAAAGCGATTCACGTTGTTCTTGAATCGCTGTAAATTGTATTCGGTGTGAAACACCGCTCTGGGAGGAATTAAGCGGGCCACATCCTTCGAACACTTTCCATGAAAATACTTGTAGAATAGGCTCAAGTCGCCAACCGTTCTTCGATGTTTCAGCGAATCAAAGCCGCCGGTCAGTTTCAGGTCTCCAGTCAGGCGAACAGCTCTTCTCTGAATAGAATCCAACAAATGCAGTGTATGTTTGGGAGCGGAGCTCCAAACATGGGAGCAGTATTCCATAATTGGTCAAATTTAGCTTTGTAAAGAATTAACAGTTGTGGAGTGTAAAGTTTTCTGGTTCGAAATAATATTCCCAAGTTTTGAGAAGCTTTCCTTGCTATGCCTGCAACATGTTCATGCCAGGACATATTTGCTCCCAAATTAACGCCCAACAAACTGAGTGACGATGTTAGAGGAATGGAGTACCCCGACATAACTATGTCGGGTTCAGCAACGTTAACTTTTTTAGAAAAAACTGTCGCCTGGGTTTTTGTAGCGTTAAATTCCACTTGGTTACTGTCACCCCAAGATAGAATGTCTTCCAGGTCTTTGTTAAGTTGAATGACTTCCTGCTGTCTGCGGACATTCGTCTGAGTAGCCGATGTCCGAGCGTTCAAAGTGTCTGTCTTTTCCAGCAGATCGATAATATAAATGAGAAAGAGAGTAGGAGACAGTATGCTTGGGGTAGACCGGCGTTGATAGTGAAGGCGTTAGAAAGAAATCCGTCGACTGCCACTCCTAAAGAACGCTCTCTGAGGAAACATGAGAGCCACAAACAGAACATTTCAGACATACCATAAGAACGTAGCTTAGCCAACAGCCCATCGTGCCAAACACGGTCGAATGCCTTGGATATATCAAGAGCAACTGCTCGAGATTCTCCAAAGTGTTCAATTGCGTTGTTCCAAACATGTGTTACATAAGTCAGAAGATCTCCTGTTATTCTATTTATACGAAAGCCATATTGGTGATCGCTAATAATGTTGAATCCTTCAAGATATTTTAGAAGATGCTGATTGATAGCCTTTTCCATGACTTTGGACATTATTGAAAGCAGTGCCATTGGTCGGTAGTTATTTGGCAAGGTCTTCTTGCCTTTTTTAGGTATCGGCTGGATTGTGGCACATTTCCACATTTTATCTTAATATACGCATACCGGGATATGTATATCCGAATTGACATAGCTTCTGGACCGTTGAATATGTTGCTCAAACGACATTGACGAGAATTTAGATTATTTTTTAGCCTATTCAAGTTACTTTTTAAATAAGTTAAACATGTTGATATGTATATCGCGAAAACTGTTAGTACTTTCAACTCTGTGATTTGTCAGATTATATTTTTCTGTGATATTAGCACTGAGCTTATTAATAGTTTCCCCAGCATACTATGCAATAACACAGTTTTTAGAATACAAGCAAATACATAGAAGTATCCCGACCAACAACAAGCAACAGATGGCGAAATAAAAATGATAAAAGATTTATCTTCAAGATAATCCACGTGAGTGATCAAAGATAATAACGTTATTAATTTGTTGTGTGATTTTGCTTCCCGGGATCTTTAGAAGATTTTATTAATTGTTTCGTTTTTTTTTTTGGAGCAAAAGTCATTGATTGTGATTTTGAGAGATTTAAAAAAGGCCAGTTATAAATTTTATCCAATGTGTTGTTGCAAATGTAAAAAACTTCACGATTTTCCGCCCTTATAATAACATTAGAATCATCAGCGTAAAAAATTGACTCAGCTAGCAAAGAAAGATCGTTAGTATAAATAAGAAAAAGTGTGGGGGCGGTAGGATTCCTTGTGGGACGCCCATATAATTTTCTAACCTCCAGGATTTTATTCCACGTTTAAGTTTGACTATTTGTTGACGCCCTATTAAAACTGAATTTAGCCATTTAAGATATGTACCCTTTACTCCTATACGTTCTAGTTTATAAAATAAAATATCCAAATGCTCTACTGTAGACGAAATAGAAGCCCATGGTTTCCTGTTTTTTTATCAAGTAACGCGTGTATGTTTTGAGTTGTTTTGTAGTATGTGGCCTCTGTATTTTATGATTTTATATAAATTTAAAAAGTGCTAAGTCGCTCAGGAAAAACAAAATGATTTTGTACCGCAAAAGGTCTGTAGTGTTTCATGTCTTCTCTTTCTCCTTTTTTGAAAAGTAATATAATTTTAGAGAATTTAAGTGAATATGGGAATTTACCTATTGTTAATTATAAATTTCTGAGATAACAGTGGTTCTTCGATGGGTTGAATTTGATTATTTATCAGACTTTTGTTTGCAGCAGCAAGATCTACGAAAACTTGTTAAAGGAATTAGTTACTTGTGAGGGGTTATTTATACCGGTACCACCCTCATTCTTAATTCTAAGAATATCTCCATCTGTTCTTGAAGTAGATTCATTATGGTTATCTAGAATTTGCCATGCTGCACGACCCTTTACAGCTGAGTTTATATAGTTATCCAAATAGGCTTTTTACTATATTTTAAGAATTAATTATAAACTTCTAATATTGATGCAATATTAGACAGTTTCTATATTTATCTTCTATACACAGTGGTTTAATGTAAAACTATTAAAAACAGACAAAGTCTATATTTCAGCAGTCTAACCTACTTATGTGTCAATCCATCCCAAGACGCGTTTCGCCGAATCACGGCTCATCAGTCGGGCTAGGATCGACAAACAAAAGAATAGAATTTACTAGTCCTTATCCAGGTACTTACGGAACGTAATATTATGATACAACGAATCGTACCAAGCACGCACAGTGAATACTTCGTCGCAGACTGACACAGCAGCCACAAACCGACAGAGTGGTTTTCGAGGGAGTTTTCGACGCTCCTCAGGCGTATGTGGTTTAATGTAAAACTACTGAAAACACATAAAGTCCATATTTCAGCAGTCTAATCCACTGTTTTCTTATTTGTCATTCCATCCAAAGAAGCGTTTCGCTTTATTACGACTCATCAGTCGAGCTAGGATCGACAAACAACATATTGTTGGCGACTACACTCATATCTTTGATTAGAACCAAAATATCGCTGTCTAGTTTTCCACCAGTTATTTTTAAAATTTATTTACCCTCTTTGTAGTTATCTGACATTAAATCTGTATTTGTATTTAAATGTTTATAAAAAACAAAAAAATCTGATTTTGTTACACAATAGTTCCTAATCCCAGTATTGTGAACATTTCTTTCAATTACATACGTCTTGTTAAAGTTTCTGAATAAAAGTGGATCTATGAGTATTTCTTTGAGTGGAAATTCATGGCTTCTGACGATTACAATATGCAACTTATTCACCTAGCTTAATTAAGCTTATTCTACAAAAAACTCTGTTTTACCGTTTGTCAATAAATATAATATTCTAGCGATATCCGTAGGTTACTTTTTATTCCATTTTTTCTGAAATATGGTCTATGACCTTTCTTATTTATCTGCCCACTACAAGACTTTTGGTTTGCGTTAAGCTACACTTTACAAGGTTAATTTCAGGAGAATTACCAGAGCGAAACATTTTGTTTTTATATGATTTACACTGTCCAATGTAATAAATGAATTGCTGGTTTGTATGTATATTCCACTATATAACGCTATAACTTTTAATAGGTCTGGCATTAACTATAATAATAGAACAATTGCTCGAAATGAATAAATAAATTAACAGTTATTACTACCCGACTTAATACATAGTCTTTTATAGATTACAAAATAACTACACACAATATACTTATCAAAATTTATATTTTTAAATTGGTATGAAAGAACGAACGTATTTTAAATATATAAAGATTGTTTCATTTAAAATAAAAAAATTAGTCAAGCTAATTTGTTTTTTGCTATATTGCCAATATGTTAAACGTGTTCGCACCCAGTATATATTTTAACACATGTTAAACTACATAAAATATATAAAAATCTCAGGAAAAAGACACTTATTATCTCCAGCTGTTGCTTAATATTAAGGTCCAGGATACAACACGTTCCCATTATATTGCCTAAATGTCTTAACTGAAAAAGATCTTATAAAATTCGCTAGGTTGCAATAATAATAATAGTTAAATATTATATATTGTTTCAGAATTAGTTTATTATTGTTATGGTCAGATCTGAAGTGCGTCTGTAAAAAACAGAAGCCTAATTTCCTGATTAATATTTAAGAACAGTTTTAATATATTAGAAAATGTTTTTGTTTCTCGTGTTTGATTCTGAGTGGCTGACGTAAACATTTTCTAAATTTATAGGTCATTCTGCTTATTGCAATTATTTGACACAGATTATTTTAATTATCATTTGGTAAATTGATATATATATATATATATATATATATATATATATATATATATATATATATATATATATATATATATATATATATATATATATATTCAATTTACTCCTTGGCCCCTTAGCGTAGTACCTTGCTTACGGCGGAGAAGGTCGAGGATTCAATCCCGCAGATCGGTATATTTATTTACTGATTTATTTAAGTATATTTGGCCTGGCCACATACATAGGTAGTAATTGTTTGTAGAAATGCAATAACGTCCGTGGCAGAACTACCGCGTTGTCTAAAAGGTGCTGTGAAATACCAAAATGTATGTTTTAGGACTTGGACAACGTTGACGGGTATTACGACATCCTCGCCGATGTTCTTAGGATATGAAGAAGGTAAAATCCCTACTCAGGCGTGGAGGTGAACGATAAAAAAAAAAAAAAAAAATATATATATATATATATATATATATATATATATATATATATATATATATATATATATATACACATAAATATATATACGAGGCTGGTTTGAAAAGTCCGTGCAAAGTCCGAGAGATGGCACCACCGGCGCGTATCGAGGTCATGTTTAGTTAGTAGCATCTCTTGAATGAACGCACACCAAGTTTCAGCCATATTGGTCTATTTCTTTGTGTTTGGCATTCGTGTGAATCAAGGAAGTCGAGTGATTTTCAAGAAATGGACGAAAAAGAATTTCGTGTGGTGATTAAACATTACTTTATGAAAGGCAAAACGCCTCAGGAGACTAAAGAGAAGCTTAATAAACATTATGATGACTCTGCACCTTCGATTAGAACAGTTTATAAGTAGTTTCAAAATTTTCGGGCTGGCCATATGGGCACAAGTGACGCTGAACGTTCTGGACGGCCTGTGGAGGTTACGACTCCAGAAATCATTGATCAAATCCATGATATGGTGATGGATGACAGAAGAGTTAAGGTGCGTGAGATTGCTAGTGCTGTGGGCATCTCGACTGAACGGGTACATAATATTTTGCATAAACATTTGGACATGAGAAAGCTATCCGCAAAATGGGTGCCGCGATTGCTCACGCTTGACCAAAAATGGAATCGTGTGAAGTGTTGCAAGGATGGTTTTCAGCTGTTCCAGAAGAATCCGGAGGACTTTAAGCGTCGTTTCGTCACTGTGGATGAAACATGGATACATTACTATACTCCTGAGACCAAACAACAATCTAAACAATGGGTTACCAAGGGGGAATCTGCACCAAAAAAGGCGAAGACCGTTCCTTCTGCCGGAAAGGTTATGGCGACTGTCTTTTGGGATTCGCAAGGGATAATCCTCATCGACTATCTGGAAAAGGGTAAAACTATTACAGGTGAATATTATTCATCGTTATTGGACCGTTTGAAAACCGAGCTGCAAGAAAAACGCCCGCGATTGGCCCACAAGAAAGTCCTTTTCCATCACGACAACGCACCAGCACACACCTCAGCAGTTGTGGTCGCAAAATTAATGGAAATAGGATTCCAACTCGTTTCACATCTCCCCTATTCTCCAGACTTGGCTCCCTCGGACTACTATTTGTTCCCCAATTTGAAGAAATAGCTGGCGGGACAAAGATTTTATTCAAACGAGGAGGTGATTCCAGACACTAATGGATATTTTGCAGACTTGGACAAATCCCATTATTCGGAAGGGATCAACAAACTAGAACATCGTTGGACGAAGTGTATAAGCCTAAAAGGAGACTATGTCGAAAAATAAAAAAGGTTTACCCCAAACACATAAGCAGTTTATATTTTTGAACGCACTTTTCAAACCAGCCTCGTATATATATATGTATATATATATATATATATATATATATATATATATATATATATATATATATATATATATATAATGGTTTAAGTTCTTAAGCGCCAAATAAATTTAAAAGGCTATTCCTTACAAAAAGTATATCATACTTTCTGTATCATACTTTCTGTAAGGAATAACATGTTCCGAGGTTCTCAGGTTCAATTTTAAACAAACGGTAAATGTGGTTTTTTTAATCTCTTTTCTGTTATTAGTTTATAAATGGCCAATAAACTAATTGTTATTGTGATAAATTTACACTTCCGTATAAACCAAAAGTTGACATTTTTTGGTATGTTATTAAAAAGTGAAATAGGAGTAAAGACATCTTATTCCAACTTGCTCCGTTTGGTTGCTATATTAGTCAGAATTAACATAAAGCCCAACTTTAAGGGGATACTACATATTTATTTCAAGCTGAGTTTTTCACATTTTTCATTGCGGGTTTATCGTAAAATAAAAGTAAACTAAACATAACAAAAAAAATAATATTTTTAGAAAATTAGTGCCCACTAATGTAGTAATTTAAAAATAAAAAGTTTAGGTATTTAGTCAATTTTTGACAATTACATGTTACGTTTTTGCAACAGTATCAAATTTGTATCATAAATACTTATTATCTTAGTTCGTCAGTTAAATCGAACCAACTGAAACATGAGATAAAAATCGGTAGCGAATTATCCAATACATCTCTTGAAACGTCGTAGTTCTTAAATAAGTACAAAATTTGACTTTCTATCATTACAGAATAACTTAATCTTAGCAAAAACAATTCAATATTTTAAGGGGTAAGTACCTTATGGTAAGATATTAATTACAAAAAATTGAACAGAGTAATGGCTTCAAAAATATTTACAACTGAAGCCTACCATGTCCGTATGTTTACATCAAAAATCTCATCTGACCTGAAAACTAGTTGCGGAATAGCATGTGAACAAATCAGTCAAATGTACAATGTTGTCATAATTCTAAAATTAAAAAAAATGTCCTTAAAAGTCCAATCTGATAAAGTGAATCATTTTAGCTAATAGAGAAGAAAGTAGATAACAATATAAAGATAGGAAACAGCTGAATATTTTCTAAAATTGTACTTTAACAAATTATATAGGACTACTATTAAAATTAATGAATATAAGTGATAACACCGGTGCGTATCCACAGCAGATTTAGACCACATGCAATCATTTAGTTATTTAGTGGTGTCACGTGGAAGCGTAGTAAGATAATTTTCTTGCATAAGACTACTTATCCTTACTGGACTCACTAAGGTGGATCGATCATTGATTTGACGGGAAAATATTTTATGAATGATACTTTGTCTATTGGTAAAATATTTTAGCATTTCGCTCTACATACGTTTGTTTTAACCTTTAATTGACCAATCACCAAAAAAAAATCTCAACATGATATTAAAAATGTTCAAAATTTATCGATATCATTCAAAAAATTTTATTTCATTCCAACTTCAAGAATTTATGTGTACAAAATTTAAAATGGGTATCTCGTTTCGTTCGAGAATTATCGGGCCAACAAGCAGAGAAGCCGATAGAAATAAGATGGTGATGAAATTCACAAAGCATATTTTTTTACAAATACAATACTCGTACTCTTTGGCGCAAGAAATAAAAGGGAATACACATTAAACTATAACGATTTAACTTTAAAATTAGCCAAATCCACAATTTTAACAATAAGACAAATATATTTTGAAACTGTTTAGTTAAGGCTAGGAGGATAGGTTCATTCATTGTTAAATGAATACAATGAATTATAATGGTAAAATTCGAAAGACATACTTTCTTATTTATTCCAAGGATTTAAAAATTAATTTCTATTATAAAATTTTAGATTTCTTCAGGGCTTGTTACGAGAACTGACTTCTTCGCAATATAGCAAAAAACTGAGTTAATTTTGTGTTATGGATGACCTGTTTCTAGATTAGTGAGAGGTAGACCAGTGTCACAATTAAGATTTGTTGGGATGTTTAGATATTTCGATGGACTCCCGAATTTTCTTTTGGTAGAATTTGATTGGTCAAGTAAAATCTGTACTCCTGTTTCATGTAGATATTCTGTAAGAACGAAGATTTCTTATCTCTACACAACTATCATTAAATAATGAATTAGATATTTAACTGGTGCACAATAACTAGAAGTTTGCTCGCGTATACTTACATCCAGAAAGTTTAATGTGCGTTTAGGTGCGTCAGATTATATTAACGCTTAAATAATATTTTTGTATATTATTATTGTTATATATATATATATATATATATATATATATATATATATATATATATATATATATATATATGTATATATATATATATATTTATATATATATATATATATATTATATATATATATATATATATATATATATATATATATATATATATATATATTCGAGTATATAATAATTTCATAGCAGTTAAGGGCCAATATGTTTCTCTGTTCGAGCTTTGTTTTTATCTCGTAGAATTCTACGAGTAAAACATACCTGTTTGATTTAGATTTTTTTTTTTCTTTCAAAAATTGGTTTTAGAAATAAAATATATTTTGTTTCGTTTTGTACACTGATAAAAATTTAACCTACTTGTATTATATTACAACTAATGTTTTTAAAATTAATATCCCATTAAATTGGAATATTTAACATTCCTTTTAAATAATTAATAGTTTTCCAAATGTCATTTCCTTATATTGACATTTTTCTTGCTATTCGTCCTTAAGGGTTTATACATACTACGAAAATCTATTATTGCCTGATTATGTTGAATATTAATCATACAAGATTGATATCACTAGGTAGGTTCATGGAATACCTGGACCTTTTCTCGGGAAATACCCTAGTACTATAATAGTCACAGCTCCTAAGAGAGTAGAACAATTTTAGAATTGAATATCAAAATTTAATTTAAGGGGACCAAGAGTTTTGTTCTACCAACCGGTTTTTCATGCAAAACTGATAACTTATATAGCACAGATCACTGAGTATTAACATAGAACTCACTCATCGGCTTTAGGAATAGGTCACAACAGTGAATAACAATATAACGTATCCAGGTTAGAGCCTCGTAGCCGGATTAGTCTACCATTTGTTTTCAAATAAACATCATTAAAATTGTGAGTATACCAAAGATGCTTAGTATTTAAGTGAAAAATGCAATAAGGAACAAAAAACAAATTATTCAATATATATATATATATATATATATATATATATATATATATATATATATATATATATATATATATTTATATGTATATGTATATATATATATATATATATATATATATATATATATATATATATATATATATATTTATATTTATATATATATATATATATATATATATATATATATATATATATATATATATATATATATATATATATATACATATATTACAAATTAAATTAAAACCTATTTTTATATTCACGAAGTACGCCAGATACACTAAAAAAAAAAGTAAAAAATATATTGATATAAAATGGCTGTCAAAATCAACCGCAAAATAAAAAAAAAAACCTACAAATATTATAATAATTTAAAAACCAACATAGCCACAAAAGAACAAAAAAATGAATTATATCTACCCACTCCCATAAACGAAGGAACTATCAGAAAAACTAAAAATACAGTAAAAAATCACAACACTAAAGTGTGCCATAAAACCCATAATAAATTAGGTTCATTGTTCATAAAATTAAAAAGCCCTACTCCCATCATGAACCAGGCAAATGTAGTATACTCGATTCCATATATGGAGTGTCCTCAAAAATATATCGGAATGACTAGCCAATTACTTAAAAACCGAATAAAAGGATATAAATACACAAATAATGCAGCTACAGCACTAAACAAACATGTAACCGAACATAAACACGATTTTAATTATAAAGAAACCAAAATCATAAAGAAAAACTTACTCTATACAAAATTACAAATCAAGGAAGAGATTGAGATAAAAAAAGAAAAAAACGCTGAAATGACAGAACTGATAAAAAGGGAATCAGCAATATACAAACTTAATAAAATAACAAAAAATTTAAATACCCAGTATACACAAAAATATTTGATGCTGAAAATAAAAAGCATCTTGATATGAGCCATCAAAATACTGATTTTTAGGATCACACCAACGGGTACACTCTCACTCTCACTCTCACTTCGTGAATACTAAAAATATGTTTAAATTTAATTTGTAATTATATGTTTTTAGGAGGTAACGTTTATAGTGATAAGAAAAATTTTAAAATATGATAGACAATTCTGTTTGTTTTAGAAATGTGCTTTGAAAAAGCAAAAAAAATTGGGCGAAACCTCAACCAAAAAGAAAAATAAATAAATAATCGCCTCATTATCGAAAACTAAATACCTAATAATAGGAAAATTACATTACATTATATATATATATATATATATATATATATATATATATATATATATATATATATATATATATATATACATGTATATATATATATATATATATATATATATATATATATATATATATATATATATATATTTATAATATTCCCTTTTATTTATCATCAACCATTTATTAACAATAAGTAATATTTTTCTTGGGTTTTGGTTGTCATTTAAAACAAAAATTATTGGTTACAATAATATTTCGCACATTACTAACAAAAAATGTACCAATAAAGAAACTGTGGCAGGTTTTGGAAAGAACATCTATTAACGTTACCGCCATACAAGCGATAAAACAACTATATTCAAATTGTCAATCAAGAATAAAGATTGGAAAAGGAATATCTAAAAGCTTTCACATCAAAAGGTCTTAGACAAGGGTGTTTCTTGTCCCCAACATTATTCAAAGAATATGTTGATGCGGCCCTTGATTATTGGAGGAAGAGTTGTCGAGGAATGGGTATCGAAATAGACGATGAGACAACACTCTATACGCTACATATCGCCCAAGATCCAGAAGATCTGGAATATATGACAAGGAAGCTCATAGACCAATAAACAATTGGGGACTCACAGTAAAAATGAGCAAAACAAAGTACTTGCGGATCGGTGGGGATAGGCAGAACCTGAAACTGGACAATAACATCGAAATTGAAGCATGCGACCAATTTACCTTCCTGGGAATTAGAATAGACAGCACTGGAAGAACAGAAAATGAAGTGGGAGAGATGATAGCAAAGGGGAAAGGACTGATCGGTGCCATGAATTCCATTCTGTGGTCAAAAAATGTCAGTAGGCAAAGAAAGCAACAGATTTACAACGTCATCTTCAAAAGTGTAGTTCTATATGGAGGGGTGCGAAACATGGCAACTGAACAAAACTCTTGAAAGAAGGTTAAATGCTCTGGAAATGGATTTTTGGCGAAAATCGGCGAGAATTTCCAAGCTCGATAGGATATCAAATGAAAGAGTCCGGTCAAAAATGAAAATAGAAAGAACACACATAGAGGACGTACAGGAGAGACAATTAAAGTGGTACGGCCAAGTCCAAAGGATGCAACCCCATAGAATCCCAAAACAAATCCTACAGTGGACACCTACAGAAAGAAAGAAAAAGGGAAGGCCGAAAATCACCTGGTGTATAGGCATAACAAAAGCAATGTCCGAACGAAACCTACGACCAGGTGACTGGGATGATCGGCGAGAATGGAAGCTAGGAACCGGAAGGCGCAGAGTGACGGTATAAACCGGAGATATATATATATATATATATATATATATATATATATATATATATATATATATATATATATATATATTCGTCACACCCACTTTTCTCCGAAAATATTTGACATGGAAAGTTGAAATTTGGTACTAATATAGGAATTGATGGCCTGATCAGAGCCGTGTAGTTTTGAAAGTTAAATTTTGACTGAAGGGGTTAGTTTAGAGGGGTGAAATCGGAAGTGAAAAAAACATTTTTTTTACTAGGTCATCTAGTGTGGTGTCAAATGAAAGCTTGTGAAAACACGAGTAAAAAAAAATATATATATAATGTAATACTTGCGCACAATTTTCTTTGTATTATTTTTAAAAAATCGCGAAAAATCGGTGTCCCCCTACCTTATCTCGAAAAGTACTGATCAAAAAATTTTGAAAAAATTCTGGAATATTCTCCACGGGGTATAGATTGAACGAAAACTATCACGAGTGCATTACCTTTAATAATTTATCTGGTATATAAAAAACAAAAATTTCAAGGTCATCAGTTTTCTGTAAAAATTGGAAACAAACTTTGTTGAAAACTCAATTGGGGTGTGTTTTGTGAAGTCACTGATCATTTTATACCACCGTAACAATTTTTTTTATTTTAAAGCAACGTACGGAACACTAACTATGTAAGACTCTATTTTTTGTTAGTTTGTATTTTATACAGGATGTTTGTGTCTTTATATATTCCATAGAAGGCCCTTCAATTCTTATGTTTAGTTTAAGATTTTTTTATATATATTTATTTAACTAGATTATGGTAGATTTGACTTAAGCTCTCGATACCTTTTTTATAATTTATTGTTTCTTTTTCAATCAACTTAGTACAGTTTGGTTCCTGTGTTAAGATCTTAGTATTCTTGTTTGTGTTATGACTAAACGGTCATAAATACACCAAAAATGCAACTGCATTACATAAACATGAAACACAAACAAGACATGAATCTGACTCCAAGAATACTAAGAACTTAACACAGACTACTAATTATAAACAAAACATAAGGACTAAACGGCCTTTTATGGAATATATACAGATACAAACTTCCTATATAAAATACAAACTAACAAAAAATAGAATCTTACCTCAAAATTAAAAAAATAATAAAAAAATATATGCCTCCTGAAACTCTAAGGTATGTCACTGAGTAAATTATTATTTTTGTAAATATTTTTAGACCATTTTAAAGTCTAACGTATAATGTGAAAATGTTTTTTTGAAAACTAGTTTTAATGTAAAAAAAAAATTTTAGTAAAGAAAACCTTAATAGAGTACAACAAAATGTGCAAAAAACGTTGATGTAATCAATAGTAAGCTTTTGTTTTAAATGATAACCAAAACCCAAGAAAAATATTACCTATATATATATATATATATATATATATATATATATATATATATATATATTGAAACTGTTGAATCCTCTTAGCAGAAGGGATTGCATAAGGGTTCTAATAACTAGCGGTTCTATTTTATAGCAAAAAACTCGGCACTAAAGAAACAATGAAAAGATGAAGTGAAAAGATCATTTTCATTCTCTCACTGTTAAACAAAACAAATGAAATGTACAATGTTGCAGTGGTTTACAGTTTCGTGTTTTGAACCCTTGGTAAGAGTCTAAGCTACCCTTATTGAAAAGTTAATATTAAAATTAAAAAGATACTCAGAGAATTTGTTCCACCTTAAATTTGACAAATTTGATACCTTTAGAGAAGTTCTGTGAGTATGTTTTTATATATATATATATATATATATATATATATATATATATATATATATATATATATATATATATATATATATATATATATTTATATATATGTATATATATATATATATATATATATATATATATATATATATATATATATATATATATATATATATATATATATATATATATATATATATATCAGACATTTTTTGTTATTAATGTAAAGTATCTTAATTAATTTCAATATATCGAGCTCATTGTCCAGTCATACGTCAGACTATTTTAATGAACTGGTTTTTAAATAAAATAAAAAAATATTTCAAGCTGGGAAAAGTGACCATTAGAATAAATGAATAAAGGTGGTTTCCACTGATTCAAAAACTATATCAAGTTTCTTCTATCTTATATTAGTAAATAACGGTTTTATAACCCACTTTACATAGAACTATTAACAGTTTTGTTTTGTTACTCGCATGTTAAGTTGATTTTATATAGCGTTTTTAATAAAAAAAAAAACATCCGGAATATAACTAATCCAGTTTTTATCATTTTTAATTCTTATAGTTTATCTAAAACATTTTTGCAATGAAATTAGATAATAATGCTAAATTAATCAAAAAAAAGCCTCAACTGCATTATACTTTATAACACCAAATGCTTTATCATAGTAATTTATATTTGTATATTACATTGATTATTCGGCTAAGTGGTATATGTTTACATAGGGATTTAGTTAGCTTGGAAAGATAATCCCAAATAATTTTGTTATCTATATAACTTACTCCTAAAATATTTATAGTCATTGTGTACAGAACGTATAAAAAAAACACATTCATCATATTTTTTCATAAACTCTGATTTTACAACTCTCTTCAGCTACATTTACATACATATTCATCGTATTATTAATGAAGATACGAGGTGTGGCTAGAAAATAACCTGACTGACTTTATATTTTTTGTATTTTTGAACTTTGACATTAAAACCCTAATCTTCTTCAATATACACTCCTTTTTTTATCCCTATACCGCTCCATACGAATTTTTCGTTGCTGGAAGCAATGCTGTAGGTCGTCGTCTGAGAGGTTCATGATGATCTACGTCGCTTTTTTCTTCACTGTGTCAACGAACTCAAAACTCTTCACTTTGAGAAACAAAAAAAAATTACATGGAGCAAGGCCAGGTGGGTAGGGTGGATGCTCCAATACGGGGATTCCATGTTTCGCCGAAAACTCGTTGATTGAAAGAACATTGTACGCTGGATTGAAGACCGATTCTTTCACATTTCTCATACGTTCACGAAGTGTGGTCAAAACTTGTTCATAGAAAAATTGATTTACAGTTTGATCTTCAGTTACCCAATCAATGTAAACAACCCCACGGAAGTCAAAAGACACGACCATCATTGCTTTGAATTTTGATTTGCTCATCCGTGCTCTTTTGTTTCGGTGAGTTTGGGCTTTTCTAGTGCATGGATTGGCGCTTAATTTCAGGATCATAAGTGAAAAACAACAATTCATCACAGGTTATTACCCATTCTAAAAAGGTGAGATATAAAGTTTTCAGTGTGTTGCTTCCGATCGGCAAAAAGAACTTTCAGTACTCTCATGTTAACACTGTCATGTAAAATATGTCGAACCCTTTCTTTGTCAATATTTTTTGACTCGCTGACAGTTCTACACTCAGACGTCGATTTTCTGTAATGATTTTACCGACTTTTTCAATGTTATTGTCTATTTTTGCCGTTCTTTAGTGTCCAATATGGAGATCGTCTGTAGCTTCTTCTTCTCTGCCATCTTTGAATCATTTCATTCTATCGAAAACTTAAGTTGGTGATAAACAATCATCACCGTACAGTTCTTGCAGCAATATTAACGTTTCTATAACTCACTTTCCAACTTTAACGAGAAATTTCACCTTAACTGGTTACTCAACATTGACACTAAGCATTTTCCGGCGTAGAGCAAATACACGATCCGAATTAAACCAGAGCTGCAGCCTAACTGGAAACTACACGGTCATCAAAATGGTGGGTTAGGTATGAGAGTATTCAAGCTCAACGCCCTACCATTGCCATCCTTGTGACACGAATATTATCGGTGTAACAAAATCAGTCCCGTTATTTTGTAGCCACATCTCGTATATGTATATATAAATATTTAATACATACCAGAATAAAATTAGAAATAATACTTGGTATCTAAAAGTTACAATTTTTAAATTTTGATGGGCTGAAGCATACAAACAAAGTATCTCACAGTATAATGATTTGAATGTTTCGTTTGACACAGTAGTCTTGAATTGCCGATACAATCGAAGATTAACATGAAGTTCCTATATTTAATTAAATAATGAAATTCCAGGAGAGGACTAAGCAAGCCATATGAGTTTACGATGCACTTTTAAGATGCTATAGCTATATGCCAATATCTCAAAAAAGCATATTATGTCATATTTAATATGAAATATGTTAAAGATATATCCAAGAAATTGATTGATTTAGTTAATTTTCCGATTTGCCAGGGTCTTTTTTTAAGTTATTTACCTAGCTATGAAAGAAAGCTCGCTGAATTTAGAAACAGAAATACTACATGATTACTATCTATACTAATAGATTAAGTCGAGCTTCCCCGAGTTGTTTCATTTCATCTAAAAAATCTTTTGTTCGCGCCTCAAAAATCGAAACTACAGAGACTTTCAGCTTAATATCTGATAATGATTTTGACATACATACATACACACATATATATATATATATATATATATATATATATATATATATATATATATGTGTATATGTACATATATATATATATATATATATATATATATATATATATATATATATATATATATATATATATATATATATATATATGTGTATGTATATATACATATACATATATATATATATATATATATATATATATATATATATATATATATATATACGTATATATACGTATATGTATATATATATATATATATATATATATATATATATATATATATATATACATATATATATATATATATATATATATATATATATATATATATATATATGTATATATATATATATATATATATATATATATATATATATATATAGATATATATATACATATATATAGAAGAGGAAGGTCAGTAAAAGGGCTTACTGATAACAACCAAGAGGGCTTTTTAACTTAGGGATAACCCTTAGGATTACAGGGTGAACAAAAATGTCTTAAAGTTCTTAGTAACTGTAGTTTTATTCTAGTATCAAGCTTTTGATGCCAAATCGTACATCATCTTCAGGACCTAGGAGACACAGAAAGAAACCTCATCAGGCAGAGAACCACTTGAAAAAATATGTCATATTTCAAAAAGAAGAAAGGAAGGGGCCCTACCATAATTATTAGTATTTATAAAAGACAGAGTTATTGAAATAGAAAGGGTACTTACTGAATAATCAAAGTTGGCTCTCTGACCAAGGAGAAAAATGATCTATATCAGTTGAGGGAAAGAAAGTATTGACATATGATTTTAAAACAATAATTAATACCGAGCATATTTGAATACGCATAAATTCACAATAATCAAAACATAGGTTTGTTAATTTAATTTTTCAATTAGATGAAAATCATTCTTGGGAATTAATAGAATTATTAAAATCTAAAAGTTACACGATCAATGTTTTCCCAGCTGACACGTGCTCGGCCATTTTGAAATAATCTAGTAATTTTAATTTATACAATTGTCAATGCTGGCGAAACTAAATCTGCGTGTTGAGATAAGTTATTAACAAAAGGTCAAATTAAGATCGTTCAAACGGATGAAAAATAAAATAAGATAGAAAAGTGGAAAATTTATGCAGTATCAAAATTCAAAGAAACTCTGTTGTAAGCATCATTTGTTATTATTTCTTTAGTATGCTCTTGGGCCAACAAATATGTGTAAAAAGACGTTGAAGGTTTAAGTTCCATTTACATTTCTACAAGAACCACTACCAATGTATCTGATCAAGCTTTAAATAACTAAATCAAGGAATACACTATCTTGCCGGGATTAGTACTCGGGACTCTGGATATCGTATGCGGACACGATTACTGTATATGTTGTCCTAATGAAAAATATTAATAAGGCGTGCTAGGTATTAGGGGCTTTCACATTAATATGATACGAAATCCGAATTTACGAACAGTCAAAACAATATGAAAAGAAGACGTAATGTGGAGCAATTAGAAAAATGCTATTTCAATTTCAGGGAGATAGCAAGGCGTATTTTTTGCAAGTTTAAATGTAACGAAAATTTTTGTTTATACTATGTGTTGATGTCGTTGCAACAACGTCGTTTATTATCCAAAATAAATTGACTAATGTTTTACTGATAAGACAACTTTATTATTGCCAACAAAACATTTTGCATCTTTCTGAGAAATTGTATTTTCTTTTCTGCTTTTACTTTTGCTACTACATGAAAGTGTTGTATTCGTGAAAAAATCACCCTCCGAGATTTTTGCATTGCATCACATTTCAGGGTCCCTAGATGTGAAAAAACATACTTCCTACTTTTCTTCGTGGGTCTAGCACACGTGCTGCAGGGAAGTCCCTAAAACGCTACAGGAGCGACACGTGTGCGGAAAAAAAAAGCGATTCACGTTGTTTTTGAATCGCTGTAAATCGTACTCGGTGGGAAATACAGTCCTGGGTAAATTATTCTAAAGGGATGATGTTCTCCATATAAAAGACTGCTTGAAAAGCGTTGTACGAGGAGCTCATACGGATGTAAAGAATTAGCGCGACGTGTACTTCTAACATGCACCGCTCTGGAAGGAATTAAGCGGGCCACATCCTTCGAACACTTTCCATGTAAATACTTGTAGAATAGGCGCAAGTCGCCAACTGTGTTCCAACGAATCAAGGCCGCCGGTCAGTTCCGGGTCTCCAATCAGACAAACAGCTCATCTCTGAGCAGAATCCAACAAATGCAGTGTATGTTTGGGAGCGGAGCCCCAAACATGGGAGCAGTATTCCATAGTTGGTCGAATTTGAGCATTGTAAAGAATTAACAGTTGTCGTGGAATGTAAAGCTTTCTGGTTCGAAATAATATTTCCACCTTTGCTATGCCTGCAACATGTTCATGCCAGGACATATTTGCTCCCAAATTAACGCCCAACAAATTGAGTGACGATGTTAGAGGAATTGAGTGCCCCGACATAACTATGTCGGGTTCAGCAACGTTAACTTTTTTAGAAAAAACTGCCGCGTGGGTTTTTGTAGCGTTAAATTCCACTTGATTACTGTCACCCCAAGATAGAATTTCTTCCAGGTCTTTGTTAAGTTGAACGACTTCCTGCTGTCTGCGGATATTCGTCTGAGTAGCCGATGTCCGAGCGTTCAAAGTGAATGAAGAGATTGTTTGTCTGTTGGTGCAATAAATCTCAACCAAAATGTGATGTCAATTTCGAATTTGGTTTTTTTTTATTATTATTCCTCCCTGCCTAAGTATAGATTTTACCCTTTTTCATATTTTGAACATATCGGCGGAGACGTCGTAATACCCGTCAACGTTGTCCAAGTGCGCAAACATATTATTGTATTTCACAACACCTTTTAGACAACGAGGTGTTGCTGCCAAGGACTTTATTACATTTCTGCAAACAACTACAACCTATGTACGTAGCCAGATCCTATATACTTAAATAAATAAGTATATCAACCTGCCAGGATTGTAACCCGAGACTTTCTGCACCGCAAGCAAGTACTATGCCACGGAACCACGAGCTGCCAGTGGTACTCATATAATAGTTGAAATAGGAACGAAATTATAGTTTTTGAGGAAAACACTCTAGGAGAAGGAGGTGAAAAGGATGCTAGTAGATAAATTTTTTTTTAGTGTCAATGGTACAAATTTTTTCCTAGTTTTTAGTTTCGGTATTTAACAAATTTTAATCATAACTAGATATACGAAAACATACAAGAGATTGATGGGGATGGAAGAAAAGGTTAGAATAGTTTCTTACCATATATCGCATTATACATAATTTTTCTTGATGTCAAGAAATTTAAAATTATGTTATTTTTTTTTATTTTTTCCAATTTTAACAAAAATAATATGTAGAGGTGAAGATCGTAATTTGGTCGTAAATATCCCTAAAACCCTTTCCTGCTCAAATTTTGAGATTAATATCTCACCAAAAAGTACTGAGCCAATTATAACACTTAGTTTAAATAATTTTGTGTGAAAAAGTCAAATATAATATTTATTTTAGAACTGCGTGTTTGCGAAAGAATTACTAGGTTAATTACTTCACCAATTTTTCAAAAATATATACATTTTATTATTATGCCTAAAAATAATGGATTTGTAAAGCCCTGAAGAAATGACTTGACAAGCTAAACTTAACCAGAAGTAGACGGAACATGTCTGTTGGAATTAAAAACTTTTAAATATTTTTCATTTTCAGCGGCTGCGTCTCAGAAAAATAATATTCCTTGTAATGTATTCCTACTCCTTGAAGTAGCTTATTTGAAGCCATATAAATCAATCATTTTAGGCATAAATATAAAATGCTATAAATTTTTTAAATAGAAGTAACATTAAGTTTTACAGTTTTCTCGAAACATCAAGGGTACGTACTCTATTTAAAATAGCAAAGTTGTTCTATACTTGGACATTTCAGTTTTTGTACAGCAGGATGTAACATGAAATTAATTTTTTGTAGATCATTATTTATATCAGTAAGTTTTCAAGACGAAAATGATGACGACTTACATCATTTAAGTAATATAGGATATTTAAAAAGAGTCAAAACTTCCATTTATCTACTCCTTTTCTCCTCCTTAATCTAATATTTGCACACCAAAAATTGTATGAAAATTGAATGAGTCTTTAACAAGTCCTCGTTATATTTCCCACTCGCAGCAGTACGGTCACCTGGGAGAAAATAACGTGGTGTTTATTTCCTTTAATTTTTTACTCGCAAATAATTAACGCACTTTCGCATTCTATTCAGAATAAACAAACTTTGTTTTCTTTACCCTTTATCCTGTATAAATAAAAAAATAGCTAATCTAGCATTTATGGTACTACCGCCCCTTGACAAAGTTTTCTAACACTTCGTTCAGCTGTTTGTAAATAATTTCCAAATAAACACACGAACCAATACCTGACGAATTTTTTAAGAATTTTCATTTTGGCATCTATATGTATCAATACCGCACATTAAATTAAACTTATTGATATAATTTACTAAATTTGTCATCCGTATTTTAGTATAAAATCACTAGCAACCCAATTAACTAAAAATATTTAAAATTTAAATCTAATCTGGTTACCATGGAAGACCTTTTTTGTTACTCTTGTTATATCTGATTTTGTAAATACCACGTGAGGGTGTAAAAGAAAGTTGCATGAAATTTGGTCTATTTGTTTTCTAGTGTTATCATTATATACATTTATACACCCTAATATACACATATTATACATAGATACATAAACGTATATACATATATACAGACAGACATTGAGTTTGAAAGTTATAGTTGTAACATAATAGAATTTTTATAATTTCCATACATCGCTACAATGACAGGAACGCATCTAATAATAATAAGAGGTGTATGATTTTCTTAAAATATAAACTGACAGTAATACAGAACACTTCCTGCTAGTTCAATTAGCCTTTTCTGTTTATCCCTAAACATAGAAATATTTAGCAGCCACCATCTCGTTAAAGGAATCAATTACAAGCGGAGTTTTCGATTTAACGCTCAGGCTCACTCTTAAAGTATTTCTGTTATTTACTGTTACTTTAAGAAATAATTAAAAAATAAATAATAGAAATAAAGAAGATTTTGTATTTATATATATATATATATATATATATATATATATATAATATATATATATATATATATATATATATATATACATATTTATTTATATATATATATATATATATATATATATATATATATATATATATATATATATATATATATATGTGTGTGTATGTGTGTTTGTATTGTTGGACGAGAGATAGTAGGCAGAGTTGATCATAAGATTACTACCCTCATGCGCATTGCGACTGAACTTGTTTAAAGGTGCAATCTATTTATCGGTTATTAAACTCCAATATATTTAAATTAAATTAATAAGCATGTTGACCAAAAATATAAGTAATTTTGTATCTATGTTTTTCTTTCTAGACTTCTAATTTTTTTAAATTATATTTTGTATGAAAAAGCATACTCCTTTTTGCCGTGCAGGAACCACATGCTAGCACGCCCTTGAATATGGCCAATTTATGTAGAGTAAATGAGAGTAATATTTATACAATGTGTCCCAAAAAGTTTTATACAAATGGTAGAAGAGTTTATCTTACATATTACAAAAAAATTTAATCTCGATAAAAAGTTCTGCATCACATGAAATCCTTAATCAAGTATCAAAAGTTTAAAATATTTGATGGTATACAGGGAAAATAGAAAATAATAATTTATAATGAATAGTAAAGTGTGTTTAAATTTAAATACAGAGCAAAATATTAATTGCAAATGTTAATAGGAACTAAAAAAATTATGCTCACGTTTAGATTTGTGGCCTTCCTAGTTAAGAATTCAAAAAAAAACTCCAGCAAACACGTCAGTAATTGTTAGATTATTTATTGAATAAAGGAAAACGAAATTAATTAAAAACTAGTGCACTGATTTTGATTGTATCATATTTTTGTTAAAGATTTTATTACCTTTTTATCTGCGTTGCAACAATTGCATCCGTTATAATTTCGTTTTCTTTTATTTAATAAATAATCCAACAATTACTGACGTGTTTACTGAAATTTTTTTGAATTTTTAACCAGGAAGCCCACAAATCTAAACGTGGGCATAAATTTTTAGTTCCTATTAACATTTTTAATTAATATTTTGTTATATATTTAAATTTAAACAGACTTTACTCTTCATTATAAATCATTATTTTTTATTTCCCTGTATACCATATAATATTTTAAACTTTTGATGTTTGAGTATGAATTTCCAGAGGATGCAGAAGTTTTTATTAAGAATGAATTTTTTGTAATATGTAAAATAAACTTTTTCTCCATTTGTATAAAACTTTTTGGGACACACTATATAACAACAACTTCATCAAGAAAATTTTTGTAATTTTTTGTGAATTTTCTACATGGACATTCACCACCAACATAATTCTATCTGAATGTTTAACGAGTTGTTCTTTTTATGGAGTTCCACTAACGATTCACGAGGAAATTTGACGACATAAAAAAAATATAACAGCATTTTCTAGGGTCATATGAATTTTTCGAGGGTTTTTTTCCTGCTAAAGAAGATTCCCTGTACTATCTGGAGAGTAGACAAGACTCAATATGAGAAGTATTTTGCTTACCTCTTGGGAAAATGTGATTGAGGCCTGAATAGGAAGATTTCTGCGAGATAGAATAACGTTCAGCTAAGCTCTTTATGACTTTGCCGTTTATATTATCGATGTAACCTTTTATAATTTTGCGTCATTACGGAAAAGTTTACGGCAGTTAGTTGTCGATTTTTTCACATCTTTACTAATTTTCTTGTAAACCTACGTTGTCTCGGGTGGAAGATGTCACGATTATTAACTGTTACCTCGTTAATTTATTTATCTTTCATATTTACATTCACTACCCATTTTTTTCTTTTATCACATTTGCCCCAGTTATGATTAATTTAGATGCTACACTGATTACATTAACCATTCATTCAGTTTTCTATTTTTTTTCTCTATCTAGTATATGTCAGTCGCCGTATTACATTTGCTATTTTTGTCTCTACCGTACTGCCTTAATATTATTATCTGCTTTATAAAATAACGTTCTTATTGGAACTTGCGTTATTGTTTAATTTGATCCCGTCCTCAATCAAAGCAGCTATTAGGTTTTTCGTTCATCTCGTTAAAGGAATCTTTTCTTTTGGGACAATAATAGCAAATTTGAGTGAACCTAATCTTAAGAGATTTCTGTAGATTCAAGCAGCATCTGGTTTGTCGAGCGATTCTTAGTAACCAGTGGCGGCCCCCTAGTACTTTTTTGGGTTTGATCCCACTTCTAGCTCACTTGTTTAGTTTGACATATTATTGTCGTTCTATGAGGTCAGGTACTGTAATTCAAGATTCACTTAGGAATCTTCGTCATTAATTTTTTATACAGAAACTTCAGGGAAATAAATCTAGAGGACATATACCCAACCAAATAGTAAATCTTTCAAAGATTCAAAGTTTGTCAAAACAATGTAACTATAATGAGTTAAATTACACAAGTTACACCGTGCTTACGCTGTGTGCGAGTCATACTTGGATGGTTGACCGTTTGGGAACTCAACGTACTGTTACTCTTTGAGCGATTTGAAACACACTTTAAGCTCTCGGTTAACTCTGAACTACCTTAGACTGCACTATTAAGTATTCACAGGTGGATGTTCTCGTTAAAAAATTACTTAACTCGTTTTTTTTTTAAATGGAAAATCTTGTCTGAAGTCAAAACCATTATATTTCTTGTCTGAGAAACTCATTTAACAAGAAATGTTGTAGCTGGATGTATTCGTAGAAGCCTCAAAAACTTGTCTTATTTTTAAGGTAGGTAAATACATAAATTAATTTAAATTCCATTTATCGGTTTTTTTGTAGCACTTAAATCTTCCCGTCGGGAAATATTTTATCAGGATTATTTTAACACTGAGCCTTTAATGACTTAAACTTAAATATTTTGACCGGTTTAATATGTATTTGAAAACTTTTTATTATAGATGTAAGAATAATTCTCGTAAAATTTAAAATCTAAATTTACTCCTCACTAATTGTTTTTCGATGTTTTCGGCCAGCATGTGACACTAATTTCCACTTAATTTGAGGAAGTTGTGTGCAAATTCGACAGATTTTTTTATGTCTGGCATTTTTAGTTTCAATCAAACGTAAATAATACAATTATACTAAAATATTGATACTATATTGAATTCGGACAATTTTTTACTTTGCTTGCCAAGGGGGAATTCATTTCGTATGATTTCAGTATTCCGCGAATTCTTCCTGTTTTTAGTGTTCCGTATGGAACACTTATAAGATCACTTCGGTGTCTGTCTAGCCGTCTGTCTGTCACACTATTTGATACAGAAAGTTGAAATTTGCCACTAATATAAGTATTGATGGCCGTGTAGTTTTGAACGTTTTAGGGGGTTAAATCGGAAGTGAAAAAAAATTTTACCAGGTGAGTGTCAACACGTGAAAACACGAGTTCAAAAATATATATAATGTAGTATTTGAGAACACTTTTCTTTGCATTATATTTAAAAAATTGCCAAAAATTGCTGTCCCTTCCCCATATCTCGAAAAGTACTAATCAAAAAATTTTGAAAAAACTTCTGGAATAATCTTCACAGGTTGTAGATGGAACGAAAATTATCACAAGTGCATTACCTTTAATAATTTATCTGGTATATAAAAAGAAACAAAAATTTCGAGGTCATCAATTTTCAACAAAAATCGGAACCAAAACTCTTTTGGGGTGTATCCGTAACAAAAAATGTTATCTTAAAAACAACAAACGTACGAACCAATAATTGCACAAGTCCGACTTGCACTTGGCCGGTTATTTAGTATATATAATGAAGACATTTTAAGCAGTCTTATTTCTAGTAAAACATAGAAGTAGTTACAGGGGTGGCTTAGAATGTGTCATAAAATATGTCGTTTTTCTTGGAGTCGGGGAATCTAAAATATATTTTACTTCTTCATATGTGCCATCATTATCCGAAATAGCATGTTAAAGGATGTGATTTTGGAGCCACAAATAAATAACTAGACTTTACAACTTTTAATTGCAAGGAAATCAATGGGTAAATAACTAAACTATTTCTTTAAAAGTAAATCTATACCAGTAATTAAAAAACTTTTATGGTTAGTCTATTATTTCTCAACTCGCTGCATCCACCGGTTATCTCATATGATGCATTTTACTTTAATGGCAGTAGCAAGCTATACTAGGCGACTCTTTGCACGTACATCTTGATTTATAAAAAAGATAGAGATACATTTTTGTTGAATCAATAATTGGGTTTCGAGACAATTTAAAAATATTTTATAGTAAATATATGTGATGGCTCAAAATGTATAGTATCCTATATATACAATAAAAGAATATGTGTTTGGTGAAGAATTGGCAGAGTAGGAAGATTCAAGAATAATGGATAAACAAAGCGTGCAGTTTATCAATCACCAAACTAGGACGTGCCATATTTCGCTCCATCTCAGCGCTCATCAGCTAGTCTAAATGAAGAAGACTGTGTTCGGCATCTTGCAATGCAATCACGACTGTAGCAAGGATTCAAGAACAATATCCCAAAATATAACAGAAGCCAACAAGCCTCAGCACTGTCTGATGTTTGCTGATTTACATCAGATGGCCTTGAAGTTTTTTGCTTACTTACATATTTTGAGATCTGGATCTTAAATACTTGTCATTTCTTTGATATTGTTACAGGATTCAGCTTCACCTAGCTTTATTAACTCTAAAATAGAGCATAACGAGGCATGTCCTAGGTTATTTGTTCGTATTGTCTATTATTTTTTGATCTACCCTTCTTTTAATGCAGTAACAAAACTTACTTCGTTCTATTAGCAACGATATAGTTTGAATCATTTTTGGAGTCCATTAAATAATTTAAGCACACAATAATAGGTTTAACAAAATTATTTTGTTAGTTTTTAAAATATTGTCGATATAAAGCAATTTCAATATTTGATAACTTTTTTTCATATCTGTCATGTGTTTTAATATTTAATGAAGAAAAAATTAATGAACATGGAGAATATTTGAAAAAGATTCGAATATTAAACAAATATTTTTCAAATAACTGTAGGATTTTAACCGTACAACAGCGAAACAAAGAAAAATAACGAAAAACAAATAAAGGATATATTATTCAATGAGCAGGATTAGTCGCTATACGAGATATGAGGCAACTAAAAGAAAGTTCACGAAACATGGCGAAGGAGAGTCAAGAAAATTATTCAGTGAGTAAATTAATTACTGCAAATCGAATACTATGTCCTTTTTAGAACTACCATATTCTACTAAAAAAATTTAAAAAACAATAAATTAACTTAACAATTTCCAAATATATTGATAGCAACTCAGTGCCAATCCATCAAATAAGTAATAGTTTAAAATTCATCAAAAGTTCAAGGTGCGTATGAAATTAATTTTTAAAGTTTTAAAATTATAAATGTATGTTATGTTGTAACTCCTATAAATAGTCATTAAGTTGTAAAATTTAAGTAAAAATTTTAACATGTGTTTGTACAGAGTTGTTATAAAAAAAAAATGTGTTTTTTAGGAATGAAAGTAAAATAAAAATTCTTTTGAAAATGCCCTAAACACCAAGGCGAAACGTTAAGGAGGTGCATTTATAAATAGTTGCAGAAAAAATAAGTTGTAGATAAGTTCCAAACGTATATTGATTATAAGATGGTGCCTGCTAGCAATATATGTCACGCTAAACTTCACATCCGTATGAAGTTCAGCTTGTCACGCCTCGTACAACCCTCTTCAAGTAGTCTTTTATATGGAGAACCTCATCCATTTGGAATGTTTTGCCCAGGACTGTGTTTCCAACCAATTAACGGATATTCAAGACTAAAGTAAATCGCTTTTTTCTCACACACGTCACTCCTGTAGCGCCATTCGAGATTTCCCTGCAGCACGTGTGCTATGTCCATAAGAAAAATAGTGTATTATATAAAAATGAGTGATACATAAAGTCGAGGAAACACACATCTAATACATTTTTCTCAATTGGGCCCCTGTGCCGTTCTTAAAATGAACTATTTATCCACATGGACAACACCGTTCTGATTTAAATAGCCGAGTAGACTAGTCGTAACGTTGACAAACATTACAATTTTTTCAAGAAATATTCAAGAAATATACTTAAAAACTCAAAAAAAGACCAAAGAGCGATATTTAATGACAGCAACAAAGAATGTCATACAACAATCTGTATTTCTAGCTGCTGTAAATTCAATATTGAATACATGCCTGATATTTTTCGGTAGTACTGTAATACAGACCTTATGTTTTGTTTTCTCCTCTGGCAGTCCTAGCTAGGCTGATTAGTAATGATACGTCGAAACAGATTTCCACATGTTCCGATAGATGAGAGGTTCGTAAAAAATTGCTGAAATATGACATTTGTTCAAATTTGGTAGGAATATTGATATATATATATATATATATATATATATATATATATATATATATATATATATATATATATATATATATATATATATATATATATATATATACCATATATATACCATATATATACCATATACCATATATATATATATATATATATATTATATATATATATATATATATATATATATATATATATATATATATATAATTCTTCATCAATGCTCGACTAACTATGGAATACTGCTCCCATGTTTGGGGCTCCGCACCCAAACACACACTGCATTTGTTGGATTCTGTTCAGAGAAGAGCTGTTCGTCTGACTGGAGACCCAGAACGGCCTTCATTCGCTGGAACATCGAAGAACGGTTAACGACTTGAGTCTGTTCTACAAGTATTTTCATGGCAAGTGTTCGAAGGATGTAGCCCGCTTAATTCCTCCCAGAGCGGTGCATGTTAGAAATACACGTCGCGCTCATACTTCACCTGTGTTTCCCACCGAGTACAATTTACAGCGGTTCAAGAACAGCGTGAATCGTGAATCGTTTTTTTTTTCCGCACACGTGTCGCTCCTGGAACGCTTTAGGGACGTCCCTGTAGCACGTGTGCTAGACTCATAAAAAAAGAATGATAAACTCAATTTTAGATGAATAATGAAGCCATTAGGAAGTTTTACTTTATTTTTACTGCGGTTAAAAGTAACTGCCAATAAATAAAAAAAATAATACTATTCCTACCTCGACTTTGGAAAAAGTTGTTGTAAAACAAGCCACAGGTTAGTTCAGGTCAGTTTCGTATCTTACAAACTAATTAGGTAACATCTCAAAAGTGTTGAACCGACGAAAACCAATCTTTTAAAATTATGAAAAAGAAATCTTTAAACTGTGATAATTATTTTTAATTAATTATTAAATTAAGACTCTCTAATTGATTGTAAATATATTTCCAGAATTATTACACTTGATTTAATATTTGGTTTTTTTAAGTATTTTTGGGCGGTAATTCAACCTTCCCATCCAATACAACCACTGTTGCCAAATCAGCAAAGTTTGAGTTCTTTAACGCTGGTAAAACTGGTACCTTTACGCTCAGTCTTGATACAATTACCTAATAAATTAAACCACCAATAAAGAATTAAAACTGATTTCGACAACAATTAGCTCCACTAAAGAAAATAACCGGTCAAGTGCAAATTGAACTTGCGCAATTAGTGTTCCGTACGTTGATTGCTTTTAAAATAAAAAAATTTGTTACAAAGGTATAAAATTATCAAAACACAACCCAAATGAGTTTTCAACAAAGTTTGTTTCCAATCTTTACTGAAAACTGATGACCTTGAAATTTTTGTTTTTTTTATATACCAGATAAATTATTAAATACATGGGATGTAGATTGAAGGAAAATTATCACACTCGTGATAATTTTCGTTCAATCTACATCCCATGGAAAATATTCCAGAATTTTTTTCAAAATTTTTTGATCAGTAGTTTTCAAGATGAGGGGGGGGATAGCGATTTTTTTCGCGATTTTTTAAAGATAATACAAAGAAAAGTGTGCGCAAGTATTACATTATATAGATATATATATATATATATATATATATATATATATATATATATATATATATATATATATATATATATATATATATATATATATATACATATATATATATATATATATATATATATATATATATATATATATATATATATATATATATATATATATTACTCGTGTTTGACAAGCTTTTATTTGACACCAAACTCGATGATCTAGTAATTTTTTTGTTTTTTTACTTCCGATTTCACCCCCCAAAACTAACCCCTTAAGTCAAAATTTAACTTTCAAAACTACACAACTCTGATGAGGTCATCAATTCCAGTTTTAATACCAAACTTTCTGTCAAGTAGTTTCGGAGAAAATCGGGTGTGACCGACAGACAGACAGACGGACAGACACCGAAGTGATCTTATAAGTATTCCTTACGGAACACTAAAAATTAGCTCAAATTATTGTGTATAGTATAGCAGAAGGCTATGTATGTGTTTTACTTATAGAATTGTTTTACAAAGTTTGAGGATTAGGCAATACTTTGTAACTGAATTATTTTGTGTATTGAATGTTGCATACTGTTGATTTTGACAGTGACAATAGTTCCAATTTACCATTCCGTACAATTTTATCTATTATCTGTTTTTATTTTTAGCATGAGGCTTGCATTCTAAGCATTTTAGATTGCTTTTCTGCACTTATTATGTGACTATATTCTTTTCCGACTTATTCTGGACATAAAATAGTATCATGTAGTTATCTTTGTGATAATTGTATTTAAGATAAATTAAGTTTGAGTTTTAAGTAAAAGTATTGTAGTGATTCTAGATTTCATTTCCAAACCTTATCCTAGCACTAACCATTTTTAAAAGAATCTTGCTTACACCTTCTCTGATTGCTGTTTTTTTACAAAAAATTTACTTTAAAAACCGATTTTCTTCATTTTCCCTGACCAAGATTTCATCGAGGCAACGGTGGTAACGTAGACCCATGAAAAGAAAATACGAGTCTAGGTTCATTTTCCGTCCTCCAATTTCACGGAAATTAGGCGACCAGGGAGACAGTAACCCCCAAAAAAATCTTATCTTAAAAAAATTCATTTTACCATATTCTAAAATTGATAACAAGAGGATTTAAAAAAATAAGAAACTTTTCTTATAAAAAAATTTTACCACTTTTTGAAATGATAAACCTAGGATAGAGGAAATTTACAGAAAAAAGAACCGACCCTTATATTAAAAATGTAGCAATCTTCTTAAATGAATACTGTGGGGGAGGAGAAAAGAACCCCCTCTATAATAAAATTTTACCATAAATCAAAACCTTTCTCAGAAAAATCCGACCCTTTCTTGAAAAGAACAATAAATTTACAAATGCCTGTAACTTAGACTAGTATTATTTTTAAAATTTTACTAGCTTAACTGTCGTTCATACATGTTTTAGATTTTCAACAAAAAAAGTTATTAAAGGATTTTTATCTCTTCTTAGTAAATCAATTATATTTTTGTACAACCTATAAATATATTGTTTACATTTTTTTTTGTACAGTTCTTTTAAATACCTTTTTGTTATTACATATTTTAATTACAGCAAATGTAGACGAGAAAGGGTAAAATTAAAAGTATTTATTTTATCTGTACATTAATATATTTTTTAGTGCCAGAAAATACATAGTTCGTGTTGTTTGATTTGCGTATAACTCAAATATCTATTTAATAAAGTTTTTTGCGAATTAATAAATGTAGAACGAAGATGTTTATTTATTCTTAGCTAAAATCCTGAGAATATAAACAGATGATGCTTTGACAGTGCAAAAAATTTTATATCTCTGTTGGTGGTTACGATGTATATGTTGTTTTGTAGGAGTGAATATTTCATAAAATTATTTTTAAAAGTTACTGATAATTAGACTAACTCGATAGCATTTACATTTAGAAAACTCACCATTTTTTATAATGATCAAATACTCTTAAGCGTATATACTGGGTCTTATAAAAATTGCTTTTTATTTTGCGACTAGTAAATCCCTGGATGCAGAACAATAATCATAAAGGGCGCTTCTTAATATTAACTTAGAAATTAAGCCCTAAAAAAATGATTTTTAACACCTTTTACCACACCAACCGCTGGTATCAGTCATATTTAGACACAATATTATCATATTTCATTTAAAGTTTTATACAAAAAATGTTTTATTTTATTTTTTTTATGGGTCTAGCACACGTGCTACTGGGAAGTCCCTAAAGCGCTCTAGGAGCGGCATGTGTGCGGAGAAAGCGATTCACGTTGTTCTTGATTGGCTGTAAATTGTACTCGGTGGAAAACACAGCTTTGTGCAAATTATTCCAAAGGGATGATGTTCTCCATATAAAAGACTTCTTGAAAAGCGTTGTACGCGGAGTAACAAGCTGAACCTCATACGGATGTGAAGTATTAGTGCGACGTGTATTTCTTACATGCACCGCTCTGGGAGGAATTAAGCGGGATACATCCTTTGAACACTTTCCATGAAAATACTTGTAGAACAGACTCAAGTCGCCAACCATTCGATGTTCCAGCGAATCATGGCCGCGGGTCAGTTCCGGGTCTCCAATCAGACGAACAGCTCTTCTCTGAACAGAATCCAACAAATGCAGTGTGTGTTTGGGAGCGGAGCCCCAAACATGGCGGCAGTATTCCATAGTTGGTCGAATTTGAGCTTTGTAAAGAATTAACAGTTGTTGTGGAGTGTAAAGCTTTCTGGTTCGAAATAATATTCCCAATTTTTTGAGCTCACCTTGCTATGCCTGCGACATGTTCATGCCAGGACATATTTGCTCCCAAATTAACGTCCAACAAATTGAGTGACGATGCTAGGGGAATGGAGTGCCCCGGCATGACTATGTTGGGTTCAGCAACGTTAACTTTTTTTAGAAAAAACTGCCACTTGGGTTTTTGTAGCGTTAAATTCCACTTGGTTACTGTCACCCCAAGACAGAATTTCTTCCAGGTCTTTGTTGCGGATATTCGTCTGAGTAGCCCATGTCCGAGCGTTCAAAGTGAATGAAGAGATAAGCGTACTGTCATCTACAAAACTGTAGATTGGATTCCCGGTCTTTTTCCAGCAGATCGTTAATGTAAATGAGAAAGAGAGTAGGAGACAGTATGGAGCCTTGGGACACACCTGCAATGATAGTGAAGGTGTTAGAAAGAAATCCGTCGACCACCACTGGCAAAGAACGCTCTCTCAGGAAATATGAGAGCCACAAACAGAACTTTTCAGACATACTATAAGAGCGTGCCTTAGCCAACAGTCCGTCGGGCCAAACACGGTCGAATGCCTTGGATATGTCAAGAGCAACCGCTCGAGATTCTCCAAAGTGTTCAGTTGCGTTGTTCCAAACATGTGTGATCTTTATGTGTGATCAAACATGTGTGATCTATATATAGAACAAAATGTTTACCTTTTAAGTGAAAAAAAGGTCAGATATTCACGCCGCAAAAATCAATTATCCTTCCATCTTCGTTTTAATACAGCCATCACTAAAGGAGCTTTTCAAAATGGTAATGCTAAGATGAAGTTTGAAAATGAAATCTAAAATTACTACAACACTGTCACTAACAACTCAAATTAATTTGTCTTAAATATAATTATCCTAAATATAATTGCATAATACTCTATTGTGTTCAGAATAAGTTGGAAGAGAATATAATAACCTAATAAGTATAGAAAAAGAATCTGAAATGCTTAGAATGTAAGCATGATGCTAAAAAGTAAAACTCGTTTATTTTAGTTCCTCGATTTGAGAATTTTTATTGTAATACCCTACGCAAAACTTTCAGACAGATAATAGTCAAAATTGTACCGAACGGTAAATTTAAATTTTTGTAACTGACAAAATCAAAAATATTATACAACATTCAATACACAAAATAATTCAGTCATAAAGTATTCGATGTTGCCTAATCTTAAAACTTTATAGAATCATTCTATAAGTAACACACATGCATAGACTTTTATTATACTATACTATTTGAGCTAGTTTGTTTTAGTTGTGCTAATTGTTGGGGAAATTACTTTTATTTCTTTATTAATGATTTAATTAATTAGGCAGTTGTATAAAGACAAAAATACTTAAAAAACTCAATATTAAATCGAGTGTAATTATAACTCTTGGAAATATGTTTACAATCAAGTAGGGTGTGTTAATTTAATTATAAAAAAATAAAAAAAATCATCACAGTTTACAGACTTCTTTTTCATAATTTCAAAAGATTGGTTTTCGTCAAACGTAACTTTTCAGATGTTACTTAATTAGTTTTTAAGACACGAAAGTTTACCTGTAGATTGTTTTACAGTAACTTTTTTCAAAGTCGAAGTAGGAATAATATTATTTTTTTATTGATTGGCAATTTCTTTTAACCTAAGTGAAAAATAAAGTAAAGCATCTTAATGGCTTCCGTAATCATCTAAAATTGGGTTTAATATTGCTAAAGAATAACACATTTATTTTTTAAAAATTGAGCAATGGTCATATTTCAGCAATTCTTTACTATTCCCTCATCCAACGGAACATGTCAAGACAGATTTTGTCTTATTATGACTTATCAGCCTAGCTAGGATCGGCAGAAGAGATACCAACACATAAGGTACGTACAGTACTACTGCAAAATATCAGGTATGGATTTAACGTCGGACCTAAAATAACCAAAGATACAAATAGTTATATTACTGACGTTCTTTGTTGTTGCCATTAAATATGGCTTTCTGGTCTATTGTTTAGTTTTTAAGCATATTGCTTGCATAAATAAAAATATATATATTTCTTCAGAAAATGTTACGCCTACTCTACTCGGCTATTTAAATTAGAATTTCATGTGGATAAAAGTTCATTTTGCGTAAGGATCTAAATTGAGAAAAAAGTATTAGATCTATTTTTCCTCGACTTTAAGTGTAACCCATTTCAATATATTACACTTTTTTTATGCACTTAGCACATATACTGTAGAGAAACCCCTAGGGCACTATACGAACGACATGTGTGCGAGAAAAGCAATTCAGCTTGGTCTTGAATCGCTGTAATTTTTTTTTTTCAAGTTATCGAGATTGTTGATACAAACAAGCAAATCAACAAAATTCTTCTTTAATAATATAATAAAACGAAATTATTAAACTTCATATTATTATGTGAACTAACTATTATTACTGTATTACATACTATTGTAACATCAGTTGTGAGAGTCAACTTGACGATTTCTAAGCAAAAATATCACCAACTAGTCCCATGGTGCAGTCAAGGATGCCCTATATTGTTTTCCGACATCGTATCGTAAAACGTATTTTAATGAAGCTAGACACCACAAAAGCTTCTGACGTTGATAGAATACCTGCTATAGTACTCAAAAAATACGCGCGCGAACTAACCAGTTTTCTGTAGACTTTTTAAACTATCGTACAGAAAGGAAATGTTTCCTACCTGCTGGAAATGCGCTATAGTTCAGCCGATACCCTCAAAAAGGTAAGAAAACCTTGCCAAAGAACTACTGGCCAGTCGCAATGCTTTCAATAATATCGAAAGTTATGGTAAAGGCTATCAAACAGCATCTTTCAAAATATCTAGAAGGATTTAATATTATTAGCGATATGGCTTTCATAAGCAAAAATCTACAGATCTTCTAACTTATGTAACATATTCTTAAAATAACACAATTGAACAGTTTGGAGAATCTTGAGCGGTTGCACTCGATATATCCAGGCATTCGACCTACACTCTTATGATATCCCTGAAAAGTTCTATTTATGGCTCTCGTGGTTCCTGAGAGAGCATTCTTTACAAGTAGTAGTTGACGGATTTCTTTCTAACACCTTCACTATCAAAGCTGGTGTGCCCCAAGGCTCCATACTGTTTCCTGTTCTCTTTCTCACTCAATTAACGATCTATTGGAAAGGATCAGGCATCCAATCTACAGCTTTTCAGATAACAGTATGCTTAGTACTCCATTTACTTTAAACATGCATTTCCGCAGTCTGCAGAAGGTCGTTCAACTTAACAAAGATCTGGAAGAAATTCTATCTTGGGATGACACTAATCAACACTAAACAACAACTATTAATTCTGTACAAAGCATAAATCCGACGATGGAGTATTGCTCTCATGTTTGGAGTTCTGGTTTCAAACATATACTGCATTTATTGGATTCTACTCAGAAAAAAGATGCTCCTTAATCAACATCAAAGAACGATTGCCGACTTCAGTCTATTCTATAAGTATTTTCTTGAAAATATTCGATGGATAAAGCCCGTTTAATTCCTAGGAATACAAATCTCGCTAATATTTCACAACTGTATGAAGTACAGCTTGCCACTCCTCGTATAACCCTTTTCAAGCAATTTTTTATATGGAGAACCTCATTCCTTTTTAATGATGTGCTCAGGACTATATTGCTCACCGAGCGCAATTTACAGCGATGCAAGACCAACGTGAATGACTTTTTTCGTACGCGTGTCGCTCCTGTAGCGCTTTACGGATTTATCTGCAGCTCGTGTGCTATGCCCAGAAAAAAAGGATTATATATACAGGTTTTCGTTGCCCTTACCAAATACATTGATTATTTTTGAAGATAGAGAGAGATACCATGCGATTTTTGTAAAACTAAAGGTACCAGCTACAAATTTTTTATTATCCTTTTAGTTTCCAAAAATACAAAAATATGAAAGACGCTTATACTCCTATTGTTAGCTACAGACCTGAATCATTACAAGAGCAGATGAGAATTTATTGCTAACATTTAAAAGATAAATACTGCGAAACAGTCTAGGAGCAATATGTGAAAATAGCTTATGGTGAGGGCAATACAATTTGGAACTGTGTGATAAATACAGGTAGACAGAATTATGTAGACAATGATGGTGTTTGTACCATAAAACTAGATATTTTAACAAACGCTGGACACCTAGAACTTGCAAATAATCCACCATTTCGACTAAAATAATCTTGTCGCAACTAAGGTTTAGGAAGTCTCGACATTCTTAAATTCCCGGAACACGAGTCATCCCAGGATCAAAGTCCCAGAACGTCTCAGAATCAAAGTCCCTGGAAGTTCCAGGACTTTAAGAATTTTCAAAAAAAAAATTAGAATCAGTTCATTTTTGGCGAGATGTATCAATAAAATCGCCATTTTGCTAAAAATCAATGTTTATTGAACATAAAATCAAATTCTAACTTTTCTAACGTACATTAAAGCCTAAACAATTCGTATGTTTAATTTTCATAGTCACAGATTCAATTTTTGATAATAAAATCTTATAAGTATAAAACAGATGTAGTATTCATACTAATCATCAATAATCATATAAATAATATAATGAACTATTTTATTTAGTAAAATAGGCTTTTAAAAAAATCAGTTTATTAACCGCTTTGTCCTACTATCTCTTTCTGATTTTTGTAATAATGTCTCCGGATAAGACGAACATTCTCCTGTTTTCAACAGATATCGGTTTTATTGTATTTAAAGCTTTATAAAGAAGAATAACTTGCACTATGTTTTCCGGTTGCTTCAAATAACTAGAACTCTTTTTTTAATGTTTGCGTATAATTTCTTTGATTTTTTGATTGCCTATTCCATTTGAATTTGAAACGACTCTGTGGAGCTACTGGTACTGGGTTCGACGTCCATTATTTCCAAGTCTAGAGTAGGGGTATGAGGGATATTTCCAAAAAGTCTACAATAAAGATCTTCCGAAAAAGCAATAAGTGAAATTTCATTAACATTCGAAGTAAAAAAATCCGTATTTTGGGAGTGTGAGCTGTAGTGGCCAGTGTGCAAATATTTCAACAAACCCGTTGTGACCTTCTTTTCTCTATATGGGCATTTAATATTTAAAAAAATCGCACCGCCAGATTATCATTTGCCTTCTGCTGTTATCTTGACTGGGTATAATGAAGTAACGATTGACTTCAAAAGAAAAAATGGTCTTTATTTCGTTTGTCTAATATGTTTAAATCAATCAACGCTTTCTTTATGCAATTTTTAAGCTTTAGAAACCTTTCTGCATTACAGTGATCGAATTCCACCTCGTTTTGACATTCAGTAATAAACTGATCATCCCGCTAAGGCTTTCTCTTCCAAACTTCCTTATTGTGTTTGGACCATTGCTGGTGGTGACCACAACATGTTTTTTAAAATCCGATTGAAATCTTTTCAATGTATCTTCGAGTATTTGACTGGTCTCTTCGGCACCGCATTTTCCGGGTATATAAACCAATCCCAAATTAAAAACTTCTCTGTTCACACTATGCAGACCCAAACTAAAGTACTTCTGGTTTCGGACGCTGGTGCATTCATAAACTGAAAGGCTGAAACATGTACCAGAAGCGACAAAATCTTTAAAAGTCAGAACCATTTCTTCTTTTTTCTCTTCGTAATACCTCAATATGACAATGACATCAGTTTCATTCTTAAGCATTTTGTAACCTCTCTTTATACTCTCATGAATGGATTTGCTTTTTGTGATTGGCCTATTGTAAGTCCATTCTCTGCCACCAAGCGGGAAATTATTACAGACAAAGACTTTTTTGCAACATATGAAACATATCCTGTTATTGTAGATTACTTTTTTCAGTTTTAATTTTTTTTTCGATTCCTGTTTGCAAGATGTCCCAGGCCAATTTTAATCCTTCTGACTGGTTTACAAAAAATATTGTGGACTCTTTGGAGGTGCCTGTTAAGGCCTATAGTATTCGATTCTTTGCATGAAATTTGTTTTAGGCATAACGCTTATTTTTTTATAATGTCTCCACACTTTTGCTGTACGTTCCATATTAAAAGAATTGATATAGATTTAAAATTGTTGACAATCTGTAACAATAAAAATAATCCGAAATTAATATATTAATAAAATAAAATAAAAATATTAATATGTTTACTGAGTATCACTATCATATCAATTCATTTTTACTGTTCTGCACGGAACACTTATAAGATCACTTCGGTGTCCGTCTATCTGTCCGTCCGTCCGCCTGTCAGTCCGTCTGTCTATCTGTCCGTCACACCCGATTTTCTCCGAAACTATTTGACATAGAAAGTTAAAATTTGGCAATAATACAGGAATTGATGGTCTCATCAGAGCTGTGTAGTTTTGAAAGTTACATTTTGACTTAAGGGGTTAGTTTTGGGGGGTGAAATCAAAAGTGAAAAAAAAATTTTACCAGGTCATCGAGTGAGGCGTCAAATGAAAGCTTGTAAAAAGACGAGTTCAAAAATATATATAATGTAATAGTTGCACACAATTATCTTTGTATTATTTTTAAAAAAGTGCGAAAAATCGCTGTTCCCCACCTTATCTGGAATATTCTCTACAGGGTGTAGATTGAACGAGTACATTACCTTTAATAATTGGTAACTGGTATATATATATATAAAAAAAAAACATTTTAAGGTCATCAGTTTTCACTGAACATCGGAAAAAACTTTGTTGAAAACTTATTTGGAATGTATTTTGTGAAGTCACTGATCATTTTATACTTCCGTAGCAAACCTTTTTATCTTAAAAGCAATCAACGTACTAATTGCGCAAGTCCAACTTGCACTTGACCTGTTATTTTTTTATAAAATAAATAGCCGGGCCCGCAGCTCCGCTCGCGTGGACTTGATTCACTACTATCGTCACTGCTTATTCCTTATGTTACCCAACGTAATAAAATCCTCCCATTATTTCCCCTTATCTCCCATTATCTCTACATAATTTCCATTATCTAGGCTTATCTCTGCTCATCTCCCATTATTTCTCCTTATCTCCCATTATCTCACCTTACCTCCCATTATCTAGGCTTATCTCGACTTACCTCGCAATATTTCTCCTTATCTCCCATTATTTCTCCTTATTTCCTATTATCTCACCATAACACCCATTATCTAGACTTATCTCTGCTTATCTCCCATTATCTCACCTTATCTCCCATTATCGAGGTTTATCTCGACTGAACTCCCATTATTTCTCCTTATCTCCCATTATCTCACCTTATCTCCCATTATCTAGGCTTATGTCGAATTATATAGAACATATGTATAAATTTATAAAAACACGTAAATCGGATAAGTATTTCTCAAGTGCACTAACGGACAGACAGACAGACAGACAGGCAGAGAGACAGGCAGACAGACAAACAGAGAGACGTTGCATTTTATATATATTCTAGATAGAAGATTATAGATAACCTGGCCATTAAAAAAAAAAAAAACACGTAAATCGGTTAAGTGCACTAACGGACAGACAGACAGACAGAGAGACGTTGCATTTTATATATATTATATTCTTTGCTACATGATATTGTTCCATATGAAATGCTTTAGGTAGTGTATTGCAAGAGAACGCGCTAGCGGCAAACTTTTCTCCGACTTGATTCACTATTATCGTCACTGCTTATTCCTTATGTCACCCAACATAATAAAATATATCCTATAACCTGGCCAGAGAATATATGTATGTTTTAAAAAAAAACACGTAAATCGGATAAGTGATTCTCCAGTGATAAGCGCACTAACGGACAGACAGAGAGACAGAGAGACGTTGCATTTTATATATATTATAGATATAGATTATTATTATTATGTAACCTGGCCAAAGAATATATATATGAATTTAAAAAAGACACGTAAATCGGATAAGTGGTTCTCGCGTGATAAACGCACTAGTGGACAGACAGACAGACAGAGAGACATTGCTTTTTATATATATTATAGATTATAGATATTCTCTGCTACATAATATCGTTCCATAATTAATGGTTTAGGCTGTGTATTGCAAGAGAACGCGTTAGCGGCAAACTTTTTTCCGACTTCATTCACTATTATCGTCACTGCTCATTCCTTATGCTACCTATAGTAATAAAATATAGCCTAAAACCTGGCAGGAGAACATATGTATGTTTTAAAAAAAAGTATGTAAATCGGATAAGTTGTTCTCCAGTGATAAGAGCACTAACGGACAGACAGACAGACAGAGATACGTTGCATTTTATATATATTATAGATGTAATAAAATATATATCTATAACCTGGTCAGAGAACATATGTATGAATTTAAAAAATCACGTAAATCAGATAAGTGGTTCTCGAGGAATAAGCGCACTAACGGACAGACAGACAGACATAGAGACGTTGCATTTTATATATATTGTAGATATAGATTATTATTATTATTATATAACCTGGCCAAAAAATTTATGTATGAATTTTGAAAAAAGACACGTAAATTGGATAAGTGTTTCTCGCGTGATAACCGCAGTAATGAACAGACAGACAGACAGAGAGATATTGCATTTTATATATATTATAGATTATAGATTATAGATATTCTCTGCTACATAATATTGTTCCATATTTAATGGTTTAGGCTGTGCATTGCAAGGCAACGCGCTAGCGGCAAACTTTTTTCCGACTTCATTCACTATTATCGTCACTGCTCATTCCTTATGCTACCTATCGTAATAAAATATAGCCTATAACCTGGCCAGAGAACATATGTATGTTTTAAAAAAAAAGTACGCAAATCGGATAAGTGGTTCTTCAGTGATAAGCGCACTAACGGATAGACAGACAGACAGACAGACAGACAGACAGACATACAGACAGACAGACAGACAGAGAGACGTTTCATTTTATATATATTATAGATAAATCCCATCTAACTGAAGTAAACAAAATCTAGAGTGTTTGTTTGAACTTACAAAGGTGTCGCAGCACTCACAACGCAATCACGCACAGCACTTCACCTCATAATGTGAAATTAATGAAATTGATAACTGACACTGACTGACTGAGCTGAACAGTCACAAATGTCACTAATTTCATAAACAAACGTTACAAAATACCAATATGGGGGCGAACTCATTTGTAGTATACTCACTCCACTCAGTAAGTTACGTACCTTACTCGTTAAGCTAACAGATGGCACTCTCAGTAACAGAGAGCGGGAAGCCTGAACTAATAAAGCGTATTATGACAAGCGTGTCTCGAGTCTTGACCCGAAAGTCCCGGCTTACGAGACAATTAAATTTGGAAAAAGTCCCAGGACTTCGAGACACGAGACGGCCCGGGACCCAAACTCTAGTGCAAATAGATTTTATATCATATATTATTACTAGCAATTAGGCGGTCAGAAAAAATAATGTTACATTCGTTTGAAAAATTACAAATGTTATCATATTTCGTCAAAGATATTGCAAAATTCATATCCAAAATATACCTAAGAGTTAGATTTTAAAAAAAGTTGTATGTATTTAGTTCAGCTTCCGATTCATAGTGCTGTAGGTTTCGCCTTTTTTTTCAAATTCAGGGAGTGAGAATAGTAGTAAATAATATTTATTTATTAATTTTTTAGTCTAACACTTTCTTTGTTTACACAATATTAATTTTTGCATATATTTTTATTCCAATTGTAATATTCAGGATTGCTGATTCGACTGTAGTTACCTGGAGCACTACCTTAGTATTTAAATCACCAGGAAACCAACCCGTAGGCGATACCATTCATCACGTACTGGCTTCCAGAATCTCCCTATAAAAAACATAGTCTCAAATACATGTAAAAATTATAATATTAATTGTGAGAAAAACAAGTTTCAAAGTACCATTAAAATATACAAGCGTATTAGCCTTAAAAAATATTTAGAAAATACCATGTGCGACATTGTGAAATATTAATAAATTCCAAGTTACGATTCGAAACAACTAATCAAAAAATTGACAAATAAATTATGTGAATTTAAGCTCTTGACCCTTTCACCACGAGGATTTAGTGAACACAGCTGATTGTTGCGCTGCCGTTAAAATTGCAAATAAGTAATTATAGACGCGTTCAGTATGGAATATAATATCCAGTGTCTCAGTTAAGTTTACACTTTTAATATAAGGGTACCCTGGTTTCCAAACGTCAAAAAAAATTATGGTTTTTAATAATAGAGAATAATTTTATATAAATAAAGAAAATGTGCTGAGCGATAGTTAGTAAACGTGGTTGACTAGTCTCCTGTTTTGTTAAAATTAACAACCAAATAAAAAACTTAGCATTATAGATTTCCTACGGACTCTTCTCTTCTATCCGTAAAAGAAGTGTAAGTTTTATTACCTCAACTAGACCCAAAAATAAATTGATATTTCTAATATTTTCCAGGGAAAAATATGTAATTAAAATGTAATCATACAAACTGGTAAACAAATATTTATATTTACATTGGTTTATAATGCATACCAGAAAATTCTGCTGTGTTATTTTGTAACAAAATTTATGATGCTATAACCTTACAGCTTCATAAAATTGTGACACAGAACAGCTGGGTTTGCGTTTGTTCTTATTTAGTAGACAGCAAGTAAGACATAAAATATATTTGAAAAAGTGTACTCAATTGAAAAACATTTTTTTCGCTTAATTAGTAAATAATTCTAATATTAAGGCTATAATGACCTTAAATTGTAAATTTTGAAAAATAAATAACCGGTCAAGTGCAAGTTGGACTTGCGCAATTAGTATTCCGTACGTTGATTGCTTTTAGAATAAAATTTTTTTACCGAAGTATAAAAAGAGCAATGACAAAATACATCCCAAATGAGTTTTCAACAAACCTTTTTTCCGATCTTTACTGAAAACTAATGACCTTGAAATTTTCGTTTTTATATACTAAATAAATTATTAAAGGTAATACAATCATGATTATTTTCGTTCAATCTACACTCTGTGGAGAATAATCCAGAATTTTTTCAAAATTTTTTGATCAATACTTTTCGAGAGGGGGGCAGCGATTTTTCGCAATTTTTTAAAAGTAATACAAAGAGCAGTATGCGCAAGTATTATATTGTATATATTTTTAAACTCGCCTTTTTACAAGCTTTCATTTAATACCCCAGTCGATGACCTAATAATTTTTTTTTTTCATTTCCAATTTCACCAGCAAAAGTACCCCCTTATTTCAAAATTAAACGGCTCTGAAGCCATCAATTCCTATTATTAATGCCGAATTTCAACTTTCTACGTCAAATAGTTTCAGAGAAAATCGGGTGTGACAGACCATATGGAACACTAAAAATAAGAAATTTTATTGTAAAAGTAGAATATTATTGAATGTACATCTGATGTTAAATAAAAAAATTTGAAAATTTAGTTTTTTTCAGTTCAAGTTGACTACCAATAAATTTTATCGTATATTTGCATTTTGAAAAATAAATTTTTTTAAATCCCATATATATATATATATATATATATATATATATATATATATATATATATATATATTTTAATTTATTTATTTATATATGTTATAAAAATCGGTTAATTTAAACTGGTAGCAAAAGCAATTACAGAAAAATATTGACAAGTAGTGCCCCTCTATAATATGTACTACTACCTCTAAATCATGGACGCCACTCTCTGATTAACCCTAAATTCAGATAAATTCAGAACGACTAACCTATACATACCTCCTTTACCACGGCAATCAACTACCTGTTCAAAATAAGCATATACGATGTTGTGTTCAGTAATTAAAGATGTGTTAACAAAAAGTGCGTCACACATCGATACAAGTTAAAATTAATCAAATATAATACACAATATCACCGAATTTTTGACTAATTTGCACACCTCCTGGCTTGTGGCCTGCCAGTAGACTGATACAAGTTGTCGGGTATAATCGGTTTCTGTCAGCATAAGAATCATCCCCTCACTGCGCTTAGCCTCCCCGTTTAAACCCTTCATGAGGCAAATAACTAGCCAAAACCCAAAACTAGAAAGTTGCCAATTTCAAACTAATAGCACAGTCCGCCCGTTAGGTTCTATAGGATATCATGTTCAAATGCTTACAGACCTAAATCCGCTAGCTGGTTCGATTTTTTAAATTTTCCCAACCCAATTTGATCTAGACCACCACCAAATTTTATTTTACCCAAAGTTGGCCTTACAGATGTGTTAAGTGGACCAGAAATAGAAAAAAAACTTGGAAAAGGAGTTATGTTGATTCTAATCTAATCAGCTCTACAGTTGTTACCTAGCTTACCTAATAGAAAAGAAGAAAAATCCAAACGAACTGTTGACTGAATATTTTATTTTTAGAGTTCAGTTCAGTTTTAGTACAATTAGCAAGTTTGCAAGTATTAGACTAGAACTAAAACAATGAAAAGTACTTAGTCGTTACACAAATAATTCTCTTACAAGGAATGACTTGTAGGATTTTATCCTTAACAAAATTGCAATTAATTACTTGTTTACTAGAATAATTTGTCGAGTTATTGGTGACATTACCTGATTACATAAATGTTACTATCAATACTATCAATACTAAACTTGGAGTTTTGTGATCAAAAACTAAAATTTACCAATTGCTCTATGTAGGGCTCACAGCAGGTAATATATTTAATACCAAACTTATGCCATCTTTACCGGAATACTTCCCAACATTCTAATGGATGAAAGAGAACGTTAAAAACCGTCTTTTCCTTAAATACCACTCCCACTATCACAGCTATATTTCCTTTTGTATTCCATACCAAACTTATGTAATCAAGAAACCAAAATTTACTAAATTAACCAACCTACAATACAAGAAAAGAAACTCGGGAGTTAATCCTATTCATACTTAATCCAAAGATAAAAGTGAGACCGCGCGAATCTACTACGCCGGTCGTATCTACTACGTCGGTTCTAAAAAATACCAGTTAAATTCACCCAAATTGGGCGTAAAAACATCCTTACATAATTGCACGTTCTTGACTGTCAGACTTTTGACATTTTCGCCTTCAGTTGTCAATACACAAATATTTACCTAAATAGAATTTACTTTGTTAATTCCAAGGAAATTAACTTTTCCCATCTATTTATCAAATGGAAAATGCGAAGGAACCTATAAGGCAACTCTTTACATTTTATCAGGAAGAACTATAAAATATTTGGCCAAAAATTGAAAGTTATGCTCGTATAAACAAAACAAGATAAAATTAATTTTCATTAATTAAAAATAAAATATTTAAAATGAAAAGGAAAATAAGTTATTTCAATTAATGCCTTATTTAAAGGACTAATATCAATTTAATATTTAATTTAATTAAACAACAATTTATCTCTATAAAGAAAAAAAATGCTTTGCTCAAAGATGATGATGAAAAAGATCGAATTTTCTCGAGTGCCAAATCTGACCACAGCAACAATACAGATATCACCTTTTTTGTTCAAATAATTGAACTGTAATAGAACATAATTGTTACTAAAGTTTGGCAATATCACTAAAACAATTAAAACCCTTTTTGTATTACCAATTTATAATACTTGAGGAAAAATAACAGTTCCACTTGCAGCACGTTTGCCCGAGGTAAACCAGAAGTTACGTCTTTAATAGCTGATGACAACTTGACATCTCTCTTCCAATCTGCTGAGAAACTTACTATCTCTCTCAGTCATTCATGTTGAATGGCAATCTCAGTGGCAGTATACAATAGTTCTTTAAATTACGAAGTTCACAGATTTTATAAATTTTCAAATTTATGAAAATAAGTATTCGATGTCTCTCCAGTTGAGTCCAGGGCTCACCCATTATATATATAGTAGGTGTTTCAGTTAATAATGCCGATTTTGCTAAGAGATGGAATTACTAATACACTTGTTGGTATAGACTAGTGACATCTATGGCGTCTTAGAAGGTAAACATACGCCACTAAAAGCCAGTTGGTTATTAATTGTCATTGTGCGAAAAACATAGTTCTTCATAGCTTTGAATATGCCATGTTTCATACCAGAAAAGTTTTGCGGGGAAGTTTAATAACCTTCTTTCATTTGAAGAAAACGGTTGCTGAAAGTTATCGATGGTTGGTTGAAGCTTATGGTGAACCTACTCCAACCCAAAAAATTTAGATAGACCCAAGCCAGCCTTCAACATCATAACCAGTGCGCAATATACAGGGAAAGAAAGCTTTGCTGTGTATTTGGTGGGATAGTAGAGGAGTTGTGTATTACGAACTGCTGAAATCTGGTAAAATGATTTCTGGCCATCGATACCGACAACAATTGATAAAGATGAACCGAGTATTGAAGAAAAAACGACTAGAATACGTCCAAAGATACTATAAAGTCATTTTTCAACATGACAATGCTCGGCCCCATGTTGCAAAATGTGTTAAAAACTATTTGGAAAACATCAAATGGGGTGTTCTACCCCACCCGCCGTATTCATCAGACTTAGCCCCTTCAGACTACCACTTATTTCGATCGATGCAGCACGGACTTTCAGAACAACACTTACGTTCTTACAAAGAAATGAAAATTTGGCTTGATGAATGGTTGGCCTCAAAAGAGGAACAGTTCTTATGGTGCGGAATCCATTTTTTGAAGAAAGATGGGAAAAGTCATAGCTTTCTATGGCCAATACTTTGATTATTAAGGTAATTCATCTTGTGATGGAAATAAACGCTTAAATGTTGCGAAAAACTCGACAATATTAACCGAATATATATATATATATATATATATATATATATATATATATATATATATATATATATATATATATATATATATATATATAAATTTATCAACAATTTAGTCAATTTTATTTCACGCAGTTAAAATTTGCATACCAATAAACCTTAACACCAGAAAATCTAACTTTTTTTTTATCCTAAAACAGATATGTCAGCACGTTCAAAAACCATGCTTTTCAAATCTTTGGCTTGGTGCGTGCTTCTCTAACCATATTAATATTATCGGAAACGACTAAATCTACAGATAAAATATAGACTTTTATACTAAAATAGATTCCAGCAGAATTACCAATCACATTCGGCGGTTTAGTTCCGGTCGAGTAACCAGTAACTGTGAAAAATAGGTCCTTGGTCTTTATTAAAACTATTTTAATACTTTCGTACACGTCTACTAATATTCTATAGCTTACCTTTTCAATTATCTTTCAACTACCCAATATTTCTGTATGATTGTATTCAAGATCATGTTCAGCAATGCTTAATTTTTTGGATCTACCGTACCTCAAATGAACTATATATTCCTTAAATCTCGTTTGAATCATCCTTCTATTTTCAACTTATTTCATATATCCAACTTATTTCATATATCCAACTTCTTTCGCATTCATGAAGATATTTTTTATGTTGTCTGATGCCTTATAGACTAACGTGAGTACTACTTATATCATATTAAGTCACTGCTTCATTTTGGAATATATGATATTGACACATATATCGTGTTACTTTACTAACGTGTAAAAAAGGTAGAATTATAAATATTTCATCTAAACTCATCTACTTATTAACTTGTTTATTAGGTTTCGTCATAACTTTTGATCACAGAAAAATTCCTAATACAATTCCATTAATTTTTGGATCTGACCTTATTCAAAGGGAATCAAAAAATGTAATGCGGCAAGTTTATGAATCCTTAAAAATATATTTATCCGTTACAGTATCTTCCCGTTAGATGTCAAATTTTAACTTATAATTATTTTGAATAACAAAAATGTCCGGGAATGTTTTTTTTTCTTTTTTATGGGTCTAGCACACGTGCTGCAGGGAATTCCCTAAAGAGCTACAGGAGCGACAAGTGTCTAAAAAAAAGCGATTTACGTTGTTCTTGAATCGCTGTAAATTGTACACGATGGGAAACACAGTCCTGGGCAAATTATTCCAAAGGGATGATGCACAATACTTGTCGTGGAGTGTAAAGCTTTCTGGTTCGAAATAATATTCCCAACTTTTGAGAAGCTCTCCTTGCTATGCCTGCAACATGGTCTTACCAGGACATATTTGCTCCCAAATTAACGCCCAACAAATTGAGTGACGATGTTAGAGGAATGGAGTGCCCCCCATAACTATATCGGGTTCAGCAACATTAACTTTTTTAGAAAAAACTGCCGCCTAGGTTTTTGTAGCGTTAAATTCCACTTGGTTACTGTCGCCCCAAGATAGAATTTCTTCCAAGTCTTTGTTAAGTTGAATGACTTCCTGTTTTCTGCAAATATTTGTCTGAGTAGCCGATGTCCGAGCGTTCAAAGTGAATGACGAGATAAGTGTACTGTCATCTGCAAAGCTGTAGATTGGATTCCCGGTCTTTTCCAGCAGATCGTTAATGTAAATGAGAAAGAGAGTACATGAGAGCCACAAACAGAACTTTTCAGACATACCATAAGAGCGTAGCTTAGCCAATAGTCCATCGTGCCAAACACGGTCCAATGGCTTGGATATGTCAAGAGCAACCGCTCGACATTCTCCAAAGTGTTCAATTGCGTTGTTCTAAACATGTGTTACATAAGTCAGAAGATCTCCTGTTGATCTATGTTTCCGAAAGCCATATTGGTGGTCACTAATAATGTTGAATCCTTCATGATATTTTAGAAGATGCTGGTTAATGGCCTTTTCCATGACTTTCAATATTATTGAAAACAGTGCGACTGGTCGGTAGTTATTTGGCAAGGTCTTCATGCCTTTTTTAGGTATCGGCTTAATTGTGACACATTTCCAGCAGGAAGGAAATATTCCCTTTCTGTAGGATAGGTTGAAAAGTTTACATAAAACTGGTGTTCCCTCGCACAGTGTTTGAGAACTATGGCAGGTATTCCGTCAGCGCCAGAAGCTTTTTTGGTGCCTAGCTTCATTAAAATACGTTTTATGATACGTTGTCTGAAGACAATATCGGGCATCTTTGAGTGCAGTGTGAGAATAGTAGGTGGTATTTTTCCTTGGAAATCAACAGTAGATTGTGAAGCAAAGAGTTCAGCCAACAAGTTCGCTTTCTCAATAGGTGTCATTGCAATAGAATTATCCGGCCGTGTGAATGGTAGTATGGTGGATTTGGTGAAATTTTGACTAACTGCCTTAGCGACTCACCAAAAGCACCTAGAATTGTCAGGACAAGCGAGAAGTTTGTTTCTAATTCGTTGATTGTGTGCCTCCTTGGTTTCGTCGATAATTTCTCTGCATCCGTTCGGGACAAGAACAAAGGTGTTACGATTTATGGTGTTAGGATTTTCACGCCATTGTCGGTAGGCAAGATGTTTAGAAGCAACTGTTAGCTATACATTGTTTTCTAATTTACAAGTAAATCTAATAGAGTCATATCAACTAGTTACTTTAGAAACAAAATCTATACATTTACTTTTTTGCATCGAAAATTGCGAAAACAGTATTGGAATACCTATACCACACCCTTAGAAAATACTCAAATTCTTGAGTGGCCCCGGGTTTAAACTTACTTACAAATAACTTGGCCATGAAGAGTGATAAGCAATTACCATTAATGAATTAAAAAATTGATTGTTATATTAAAAATAATTTTTTCCATTCAAACTTTAGCCAAAATTGAGTATTCATGAATAATTTCTTCTTCGAGATCGTTCGTTCTGAGCAAGTCGTGGTGGTATTGTAAGCTTTGTTATATGTACTAAGTACATAGTTGCTTCTAATTGGGCTAATAAGAGAATAATGGGTAAACCGCTGAAAAATGGTCCTTTCCTGTTTTCAGTTATTTTACATTAACCACATATGCCTGAGGAGGATCCCTCAAAAAGCGCTGCTTGCTTTTAAGTGCGTCGGCTGCTGTGTCAGCTTTCGATGGAGTACTAGGTATGCGTACTTAATACAGTTCGTTGTATCCTACCTTCATGTCCCGTAACTTCTTGGATAAGTAGCCGTAAATTCTGTTCTCTTGTTTGTCAATCCTAGCCCAACTGACGAGCCGTGATACGGCAAAACACGTCTCGGGATGGATTTACCTAATAAGAGAACAGTGGGCAAACTGCTGAAAAATATTGCCTTGTTCGTTTTCAGTTATTTTGCATTAACCACATACGCCTGGCGAGGATCCATCAAAAAGCGCTGTTGACCGTGTCGACCACTCTGTCGGCTTGAAAGCTGTTGTGTCAGCTTTCGATGGAGTATTGGGTATGCGTACTTAGTACAGTTTGTTGTATCTTACCTTCGTAAATATGAATAATCCGACTATACCGAAGTTGTATTGATTGCTCAGAATTCATAAACCTGGAAAAGCAATGAGACCTATCGTATCGATGGTAAAACCATCATCATAATTTATATCCAAATGATTGGTAAAAGAATTTGAAAATGTGAGTTTATGTTAAATATTCATAATTCTACCTTTTTTACACGTGAGCCAAATAAGACGAAGTATGTTTCAGTATCAAAATATACCAATCTAAGATATAGCAGGAGTATATGGTATTAAAAAAGTGGACCTCACGAGCGTGAAAAAATGGAATATAAGACACGAATTATAATGATTATAACAAGAAGTATGTTGAGTAAACAAGAAGGTCAATTCACATGTAATTTAAATAACGTTTAGGTCATTTGTGGTATACTAGATAAGAAAAATCAAGCGTTTCTAAACATGCCCTGAAAATATGATTAAGAAATTATTATTATTATTACTTAAATATTAATTAATATTTTAATTAAATAAAAAAAATTCTAAATATTTGTAAGTAATGACACCCAAAAGACAAAAACTAAAAACCTAGGTGTATACAGTACTATATATTATATTATATATGGGGTAATTGCAGTTAAGCCTATATGAGACGAACGAATAGAACGATATTTGCCAGGCTCGAAAAATACAAACTTAGCGTTCGTAAAAAACAAACTCTTCCAATAAGAGTTGGCGATAGGCCACAAGATGGAGTTTAACAGTTAGCCACCCTCCAATACTGCAAAGCAAATAATGAACAGGAAGCCTTCGAAACTGAGAACAGCTTAAACAAAGGAGATGATGCTGTTAACCCCCCAACTGCATAGAAATACATAATAATACAATACACCAAAGCATCCGCAACCAGCAGCCTTCCAAACAACGCTGAGACAGACACCGACCAGCGTTACAACCTCCAGTCTCAACATCATATAAGTACTACGCAAACTCTTTGTTTTCAGTCAACTACTGAACAGCAATCAATTTGTCAGTTTAGAATCATTTTTATTTCAATTTATTTAATCTGCGTATCATGTTACAAAATGATGTAGCATAAATTTTCAATGAAATCTGCTATATATATATATAAGGAAATAGATACAAATAGATATCTACAGACGGTAACGAACACATTACTTTTCAGGTAATCTGACTTACAAGCAACGCTAGGAAAGCAGAGTATATAAAAAAGATCGCTATAGCTCTAAAATAGAATTGGGTACAAATATCATATAATAAATAAGACCATAAAATCTATGAAGAAACTTTGACGAAGGGTAAGACAATATAATAAAAGCCAACCTATTCCATATTGGAGGAGGTACTCACATTGATTGATTGATTAAACATCTTCTGCTTAAATACAACATATTGGCTAAATGCAAATCACTACGGACAATAACATTATAAAAAATAACAGAGATAAAATCAAAATAGCAAACCATTGTGTTTACAGCGCGAACGTTGGATCAAGCTTGGAAAAAGTAACAGAATATTATCGACCACACTAGAAGAGCATTAAGTCCGTAACAAAAATAAAGAAGCTATATCTGTCCTTTTCCATTACCCACTCCAGACAAGCTACAAACTAGATTTTAATGGCTGCAAATAAATAACAAACATACAGAACTAGAAGACAAGAATAATCCGGTTTATTATAAAACCGACAACTAGGACACTTGAACAAAAGAGACAATGTGGTAATTTTGTTCAACACGTAAAAAGCGATAAAGAAAAACAAATATTTCGATCCACAAAATCCTCCAAATGGCCAGAACTGAAACCTCTGAAGCGACGTTCAAGGGGGCGGGGCCAGCTACTACTAATCAGAGTCGTTACAATCTTCGGTGCAGACATCAAGTGTACCCAGTAGCATCGTAATGTCTCAGTGAACTGCTTTACTTCGATAAGTCAGCAACGAAAATTCCACGTGAAACCTTAGCAAAACATTTGCGAAATCACACCCGATATGTAACAAGTGAACGGATATATTCTATAATTAAGCAACTAGAACAGTTTGCAGAGTGTATAAACTTCCCTTTCAGACCTGGCGTTTTACAGAGTTTTACTAAAATTTAAAAACTTCAATTGACTATTAAGTACCTATCAAAGCTTTATTTTAAATACTTAAATACACATTTTCAGTAAATAACTTATATCTTTCTAAAAATTTATATTTCTCAGAAATTTTAAAAAATATAAGATTTTATTCTAATATTACTTTTACGTTCACTTTGGACGTGTTCATTCCTTCATTTTTTTTAGAAAAATGATCATACTTTTCCTAAACTCACTGAATAATTAGGATTTGAATTCCAAAATTTCTCAAGTGTGAGAATAGTCGGTAAAATGAGCTTTTAATTTTTAAAAATCATATTAAATTTGGCGCATTAGTATCTGAAATATGTAATTTTAAAAGTCGGTAAAATTTTTATATTCCCTTCCACTGTCAGTTATACTTTTTTTTCATCAGAGTTTATCTTTTCCCTCTAAAATTATTTTAGATTGGAGCACCAAAATGAAACTGATTCGAAAAAGAAAGCACACACTGTAAATTTAAACACTGCTATAATAAATTTATATTATTCTTTTAATATAGAAGACCTATAAATCGTTATTTTATTGCGCTTTTGCCATTTAATTTAGTAACTTAAATATTTGAACAACTCAGGTAATTTGATGAAAGTAGATAAAATAATAGTCAATATACTTTACCACAGATTAAAAACTGTCGAGTGTGGTTTCCAAGAGTGTGTAATCTTCTTTCTTTAATACATGAAAGTTAAGTTGAGAGATTTATAACTTAAATTATAAGTAAAATATATATATATATATATATATATATATATATATATATATATATATATATATATATATAATAATATATATATATATATATATATATATATATATATATATATATATATATATATATATATATATATATATATATATATATATAATATATATACATATACATATATATATATATATATTATATATATATATATATATATATATATATATATATATATATATATATATAATATATATATATATATATATATATAAATATAAAAAATTGAAAGTGTTTAATATACTGTAAAAAAAAAATAAGTTTACATTTTTACAATTATTGTCTACAATACTTAAATATTCCTTATAGAATAAGGACTCCATGTGTTGGAGAAAAATTTTTGTTTCGTATTTATATTAAATATCTGCGTTTCCTAAAGATTGAATTGATTTTCTGTTGACTATAATTTATGATTGGTCACGAATTTGTTTTTATTCATATATATTTGAACCTGATCATAAAATGAAAACCTATAACTTTAAAATAGGTAGAGAAATTAGGAATTATCTGAATTTCAACATAATTTTTCATTTTATCAGTTTAATAACAAATTACAACAGTTTTAGGGATCGCATACCTAGCTTAATAATGTATTTGCCTAAATATACCTCTAACGGCCGGATTCGCTGAAACGATTACTTAGATTCGATCAAATTGTCACAAAATTTCAAACTTGTGTTTGTCCAGTTATTTTATTTTATATTTAATACAGTATAAGTCGGCAAAGTAAAATTTTTAGGAACAAATTTATAATAATAGTCGAACAGTAGAAAAATTAATAGTTTTCAAGTTTTTTAAATTTTTATCCATAAATAAAAATGAGATTCAGTACCTTATACTGATAAGTTTTTTTAATTTAGTTGGCTTACTGGTGCTATTGTGAAATTAATCCCCTATGAACCAAATTCGACAGATTTTAAAATCCAACTTTTCAGTGAATCAGGCAGTAATTGTTAAAATATTTCAGTTTTATAATAAAATTTTTTGTTTATGTTGATCATTAGGTTTATTAATTAGCATATTTTGGCAATGATCAAAATCAAATTTTAAAAGAAAGATATTATTTTCTTCAGTTATTCTTGATATTAACCAAATTTGTAAAATGTGGGGTATGCGACATGCACACTACATAGACATTGTAACCATAGCCTTACTTGCGAGAAGTCATTTGGTTCGATAGTAACGTTTGTCGTGATACTCGGAATTTTTTTCTCCAATATAATAACGTTAGATTTTGCTTACTGCTTCCCTTTTCCAAAAAATTTAAAACCGGCCTCTGAAGTGCTCCCTTGTGCAAAAGAAATGGTCCAAAGAAAGTCATTTGTATTTTAAAGCCCTTTTTCGCTGTAAAGGGTGAGGACTGATCTTTGACAATTTTAGAAATACAGGTCGCTCCACTATTTTTGTAATTCTTACTTATGTTATAGTTTCCAAGTTTAACGAGACTCCAGCAAAATCAACTTGAATGTAGGGCCATATTTCTAAAATTAAAATAAGTATAAATTATGTAATCTTTTCTTTTTAGTGTTCCGTACGGAACACTTATAAGATCAGTTCGGTATCTGTCCATCTGTCCGTCCGTCCATCCGTCCGTTCGTCCGTCCGTCCGTCCGTCTCTCACACCCACTTTTCTCCGAAAATATTTGACATGGAAAGTTGAAATTTGGTACTAATATAAAAATTGATGGCCTCATCAGAGCCGTGTAATTTTAAAAGTTAAATTTTGACCTAAGGGGTTAGTTTTGGGGGGTAAAATTGGGAGTGAAAAAAAAATTACTAGGTCATCGAGTGGGGTGTCAAATGAAAGCTTGTAAAACCACGAATTCAAAAATATATATAATGTAATACTTGTGCACATTTTTTTTTTGTACTATTTTTAAAAAATCTTGAAAAATTGCTACCCCCCTTATCTCGAAAAGTACTGATCAAAAAATTTTGAAAAAAATTCTGGAATATTTTCCACAGGGTGCAGACAGAACGAAAATTATCACGAGTGCATTACCTTTAATAATTTATCTGGTATATAAAAAATAAACAAAAATTTCAAAGTCATCAGTTTTCAGTAAAGCTCCGTTGAAAACTCATATCTATATATATATATATATATATATATATATATATATATATATATATATATATATATATATATATATATATATAACAAATATTTTTATTTTAAAAGTAATCAACGAACGGAACACTAATTGCGCAAGTTCAACTTGCAGGGGGGGGGGGGGGGGGGGGGGGGGGGGGGGGGGGGGGGGGGGGGGGGGGTGTGTGGGTTGTTACAAAGGGGACCGGTTATTTTAATTGAGATGACAGTCGATTAATTTTCTTTTGTAAAATCAAAAATAAATATTATTCTTTTAAATATGGAAAATGTTTCTATAGTTATTTGACAGGATCACATAGTAATTATTACAATATTACGCACCAGTTTCAAAAAAATGTTATATTATAATTATTTTTACAATATTTACAATCTGAATAACATGAAAGGTATCATGTGTATATAGTACTATATTTTGCAATTATATGCCAAAAAGGAACTTGTGAAATACCGTTGTATATTATTAAATAGGCAGAAATTTATAAATAGTTCTTGACGTTCTAATGAAAAATCTTGTTTTTTTCTCGTAAAGAGTTGAGATTCGATAATTAAAAATTAGTCTTTAGAAACAATTTTTGGATCCCGTCATACATTTTATATCTCAGTTAATACTAAAATTCAAAACAAAATATTTTTTCTTAAGATTTTACGTACGATTTTACGACATATGGAGAACAGGTATATTCATATTTTTTATAGTCCGTGAGATCGTGAAAGCTTTTGGGTAATATTTTTTATCGGTTGCTCAAATTATTAATTTCTATTATTACCTTGGAAGGCGGAAATTGTTATTTACACTTAAGACACATGGTAAGAATAATAAAGGTTTGAAAAATGTATGTTACTGAGTAAGTTACTACCCTCGTCGGAATAGATCGCTAAATCTTGGCTTCCGTAGATAAATGTCAGATTGCGCATGATCATCACACTAACTGCAAGACCAAGAAATAATTTGTTGCTTGGTTAAATGTTTACTATTCTCATAAAAATCTCGCAATTTTAGTAAGCATATTATAGATTTTTCGAAGGCGAGTAATTACCGGCTAATATTTGTTTTGCATTTAATTTACGAGTACATTTTAAAATGTCAGGATTGTCTTACTAATAAAATATGTATATATATATATATATATATATATATATATATATATATATATATATATATATATATATAAAGATAATTTAAGGGACTCAGTTATTTTTTGGTTTTCCCGACTATTTATATATATATATATATATATATATATATATATATATATATATATAATGCCTCTATTGTATATAACTTGACAGTTTTAGAAGTCAATTTTGTGGATAGATTAATGGATTGAGTGAATATGGGGGAATGTGTGTGGGTGAGTGAGCAAGTGACTGAGTGAGTTAGTAGGGGTAATACATTTTTAATTTTTTTTTTCTAACTTTCGCAATCTATATCCACGAGGATAGTGGACACCTGTCGTGGTCTCGGGGCTTAAGCTTCGGGTAAAAATATATTGAAATTTAAAAAAAAAATTGTAATAGTTTTATATTTGTTGCGACTTAGATCAACCTATGGTAAAAGCCAACTGTGCTATAAACAAG